>OW121744.1:87531889-88131889 GCA_933228675.1 Stomorhina lunata | reverse complement strand
TGCTCCATAATATTCACAAAACTCAATTCAGGTTAATTTTAAATATGAAAGGTACCCGAAATAATCGACCGAACTAAACCAAATTCTGTAGACATTATTCCTGTTCCAAGAAAGGCATATGAGCGAAAATTCAAGGAATTATGTCCAATATTTCGACTATTTTAATTATAATAATATGGTTAGGGTTTCTAAAAAAAAATATATTTTTCTGATCTGCACTAACATAGAAAAATTATTACATATCTATCAAAAATAATTTGAACACGCTTATTTTATGAAGGCATTAATTTTTCTATGCTAGCTCTGATAAGAAAGATATTAAATGTTTTTGTTTGGGAAACCCTTCCTATATTATTATGAATAAAGTTGTCGTAAATTTCGAGATAAATCAATAAAACTTGGCAAATATATATTTTTTACTATAAAAACTGGTTTGTATAGGTCCATTATCTAGGGACCTCTTATATAAAAGGTTTATAGGAATCGATTTTTTCGCAGCCTAAAGTTATGCTTCATAACATTCACAAAACTCAATACAGGTAAATTTTATATATGGGAGGTATCCGAAATAAACGACCAAATTAAACCAAATTCCGTAGACATTATCCCTGTTCCAAGAAAGGCATATGAGCCAAATTTCAGTGAATTATCTCAAAATTTTCGACTATTTTATCAGTATAATATGGTTAGGGTTTCCCAAACAAAAAATTCAGATATCTTCCAAATCTGAACTAACGAAGAAAAATTAATACCTCAATTGAAATCAATGTGCCCGTACCATCTTTGGTAAATATATCTCATCTCTGTTACTTTTTTTTAGAAATTAATAATTATAGAAACTGATGTTGCCGTTAGCGGGAATCGAACCCAGGCTCAACAAGATATGTTATGCTTAATAGTCTACTTGATAACCAACATCGCCCTCCAAAGCATTAAAAATTAATTATGAAATATAATACAGTCCGATTTAAAAAAATACCTTAACTTAGTCGTTTAAGTGGGTACATTTGAACGGACATTCAAAATTTTCTTCAAAATTTGTGCTATACTCTATCATCTTTTGATCTAAGTTTAGGAAGGCCCGAAAAATTCTCACACTTACCGATTGTGGCTGTGAAATTCTCATTTCGTCTTTGATCACCTGCAAGGGATCATTATGCTCATCGGTGATAATATCATCATCTATACTGCCGCCCCGAGGGTCATCATTATTTATATTCAAAGTCTGTATAGGACTGCCTTTGCCTCGGTTAAGTTTATAGATTTCAGCAATACTATTTTGTTTAGGTTTGCGGCGCATCGAAGATTCTATCAAAGAAAAAAAAAAATAAATAAATTAAGAAAAATTTCAAGAATTTTTAAAAGTTAACCAAAACTCAAACTTACCTTGAGGATTTATCAAATAAGTAGGAGAACTGGTCGAATATAGGTTACCAGGAGCCATTTGCAGAGTCTCACCATAGGGTCGGGCGGGTCCAACACCACCTAAACCATCAATCTTGCCAATAGCTGAGGTGGCCGAATATGAAGGATAACCGGGGCTATTGCCGCTAATACCACCACCAGGACCACCCACCGAGGGTTTCATTAGCTCTTTGCGCAGGGAATTAATACCCCCGCCCCGGCCATTATTGCCTCGCGGTATATTAGCAGCCAAAGATTGATAGTTAATGCGTCTGCGATTATCACGTCTACCCAAAGACGAGGGCAAACGTGTGCTATCCATGTCATCTTCATACAAAGGTAAAGCTCCCGACAAAAGACCTCTGGGTATAGAGGCCACTGTAGAGGGTGGTATAATCAAATCATGTGTCCTGCCGTTTCTGAGTTGTTTATAATGATGCTGAGATGTGGGTATGGTATTGTATGTCGTATGATTGAGCAGAGGTCTCTGAGCCTGAACCTCAGGCAACGGCACCGAGCTCAAGGTCAAAGTAACAAAACACAAGGTGGCCACACTAAAATGTTGCTTAGCCTTAAGTGCAGCCGCCATATTTGCCAGGGATGAGGGATTAGATGTCATTTTCAAATTTCTATACAAATTCTATATAATTTGAAAATTTCTTTTAAAGACTTTTTCGAGTTAAGTTTAAAATAGTTTTGAGTTAAAGTTTTAGTTATTTTAATGAATTTTTTTTTAATTCTTTTCAATATTTTTTATAATAAAGAGACAGTTTGTTTGGTTTTAAAATTTGTTTTTTAATTGTTTTATTAACAATTAATTATTAAGTTTTCATGATTTTATGTTTTTTTCTAGTTTCGTTAAGATTTAACTTTTGTATTTATTACAACACTTTGGTAGGGTTTTCAGTTGTTGGAAACAAACTTTGAGATTTTTAAAAACACACCCGTTTAACCGCATTTTTGTTAAATTGTTTTAAGTTTAGGATTTCGGCTTTAAAATTTTGTATTAATTTTAGTTGAATGTATAAATCTGTAAATAGAAAAATTTTAAAAATATTAAAAATAAAATTTTAAAAAATTTTGTTCAAGAAAATTTTTATAAAAAAAGATAGCTGCTCCAGAAAATGTTCCAAAACTCTTTAGAAATATTTGCCTTTCATTTTATAACAATTTTCATTTATAAGAAATCAATTATATAAACATAAATCCAATTCAGCTACTTAAAATGGAATTCAGCGGAGGATTACCTAATGAATTCCCAATATTATTGAACTTTTTGTGCTCATTATCTTTTAAAATTACAACACAGTTAAAGTTAAACGAATTCAGGTAAACTTTTTTCAAAAAGCCCTAATTCAACTTCTTGAAATATAATTCTGCAAACGTTTTCTTTATAAGTATTTAATGTTTATAAAGTTTTGAAAAACCGATGCAGCTTTAATTTAAAAAAATCCTAATTCAGCCTCTTGAAATAGAATTCAGCAAAGGTTTTCTTAACAAATTTTCAATATTTATGAATTTTTAACATTAATTATCACTTGGAATTTAAATTCAACCGATTTCTTCGTAACTTTAAAAAAAATCATCATTTTTTTACCATTTTTTAACAAATAGTCATGAACAAAATCTTTTTATTTAAATTTTTAGATATTAAATCTCATATATGTCAACATAAACCTAATTCAGCTACTAAAAATGAAATTCAGCAGAGGATTTCCTAAAAAATTCGGAATATTTATAAAGTTTTTGTGTTCATTATCTTTTAAAATTTTAACACAGTTAATATAAAACGAATTCGGCTAATCTTAAAAAAAACCTTATTTAGCTTCTTAAAATATAATTCAGCAAAGGTTTTCATAACAAATTTTTAATGTTTATGAATTTTGGATACTAATTACTACTTGAAATTTAAATACAACTGAATTCAGCTTAACATTTTTTAAAAAATCATCAAATTTTATACTATTTTTAACAAAAAGTTATTAACAAAATCTTTTTATTAAAATTTTCATATATAAAATCTCATTTTTATCAACATAAGCCCTATTCAGCTACTTCAAATGCAGTTCAGCAGATAATTTTTTTATAAATTCTCAATTCAGCTAAACTTTTTTCAAAAACACCCCAATTCAGCTTCTTGAAATATAACTTAGCAAAGATTTTCTTAACAAATTTTCAATATTTATGAATTTTTGATATTAATTATCACTTGAAAATAAAACTCAGCTAAATTCAGCTTAACTTTATTTTAGAAATCTTAAAATTGTATACCATTTTTTAACCAATAATTATTGACTTTGTTCATTATTATTTTTAGATATCAAATCTCATTAATGTCAACTCAATTCAGCTACTTAAAATTAAATTCAGCAGAGGATTTCGTAATAAATTTCAAATATTAATGAACTTTTTGTTTTCAATATCTTTTAAAGTTATAACACCATTAATATTAAACAAATTCAGCTATATTTTTATTGAAAACACCCCAATTCAGCTTCATGGAATATAATTCAGCAAAGGTTTTCTTAACAAATTTTCAATAATTATTAATTTTTGACATGAATTATCCCTTGAAATTTAAATTCAACTAAATTCGGCTTAACTTTTTTTAAAAAATCATACAATTTTATAAAATTTTCAAACAATAATTATTAACAAAGTCGTTTCATAAAGATTTTTAGATATCAAATTTCATTTATATTAACATAAACCCAATTCAGCTACTTCAAATTAAATTCAGCAGAGGATTTCCTAAAAAATTCCAAATATTTATGAACTTTTTGTATTCATTCACTTTTAAAATTACAACACAGTTAATATAAAACAAATTTAGCTAAACTTTTTTAAAAAACATCCCTATTCATCTTCATGGAATATAATTCAGCAAAGGTTTTCTTAACAAATTTTCAATATTTATGAATTTTTGACCATAATCATCACTTGGAATTAAAATTCAGCTTAACTCTTTTTTTAAATCATAAAAATTGTATACAATTTTTAACTAATAATCAGTAACAAGATCTTTTTATTAGAGTTTTTAGATATCAAATCTCATTTATGTCAACATAAACTTAATTCAGCTATTTAAAATGCAATTCAGCTGAGGATATTTTCTATAAATTCTCTATATTTATGAACTTTTTGTGTTAGTTATTTTTTAAATACTAACACAGTTAAGTAAAACGAATTCAGCTTAAAATTTTCTAAATAAACCTTATTCAGCTTCTTTAAGTGTAATTCAGCAAAGGTTTTCTTAACAAATTTTTTCATATTTTTGAATATTTTTAGTAATTTATCACTTAACTGAATTCAGCTCAACTTATTCTTACAAAACATCAAATTTATTAATATTTGTTAACTGATAATTATTAAAAAAATCATTTGTAAACATAAACCTAATTCTGACACTTAAAATGTAATTCAGCAAAGGTATTCTTAATAAATTCTTAATTAGAATTTAGCTAGTTTATAGCAAAATTTTTCCAAACATAACGAAATCAGTTTCTACAAATCCAAATCAGCAAAGGTTTTCTTCACAAATGTTTAATACCTATCAACTTTTTGGGTTAATTAACACTTAAAATTATAATTCAGCAACATTCAACGGAATTGAGCTTGACTTTTTCACTTTTTAAACATTTTCAGATACTAGATCTCAATTATGTTAAGATACACCAAATTCAGCTACTTAAAAAGCAATTCAGCTACAGTTTTCCTAATAAATTTGAAATTTTTCTATAATTTCTGTATTCTTTATTTATTACAGTTATAATTTGGTTAACTTAAAACAAATTCAGCTAAACTTTTTCCAAACAAACTTAATTCAGCTTCTTGAAATGCAATTCAGCAAAGGTTTTATTAAAAACTATTCAGTAGTTATTAACGTTTTTAGTCAATTATTACTTGAAATTTTAATTTATCTTCTTGAAATGCAATTCAGCAAAGGTTTTATTAAAAAATATTCAATATTTATTAACGCTTTCAGTCAATTACTACTTAGTATTTGAATTCAGCTGCACTAAACTGAATTCAGCTTTACTTTTCGGAACAAATGATCAGTTTTTTAATAATTTTTAGACATAAGATCTTAACTATGTCAACTCAAATCCACTTCATCAACTTAAAATGCAACTCAGCAAAAAGTTTCTCATTAAATTGCTAATATTTATGAACTCTTTGCATTAATTTTATATCAGAATTTTAAAACAGTTGATTTTATACGAATTCAGCTAATCTTCTTCTAAACAAACCAAATTCAGCTTCCAGAAATGCTATTCAGCAAAGGTTTTCTTAGCAAATTTTTAATATTTATAAACTTTAGGGGCTAAATATCATCTAAAATTATAATTCAGCTACTTCAAATACAATTCAGCAAATGGATTCTTAAAAAATACCAATATTAAATAACCTTTTTATACTCGTAATCCCAAAAAATTATAATTCAGCTTCTTGAAACGCAATTCAGCAAAGGTCTTTAAACAAATTTTCAGTTTTAATAATATTTTGTATAATTTTTCATATGAAAATGTAATTAGGCTGTAATAAAGCTGAATTCCGCTAAACTTGTTATATTCAGCTAAACCTTTTCTGTTCTATTTATGTTCTAGTTCGGTTCTAGTTCTGTTCTAGTTCTTGTTCGTGTTTTGTTCATTTGCGGTTCCTTCAGAAAACTATTAAAGTTCCATTAAGTTTTGTTTTTGCTATTTAATAAAATCTTTATTATTTTAGCAAAGAAATGATTTTCTTTTGTGTTTCATTCAAATCATCATCTTTTTTATAATTTATGTAAAACATTCACTTTAACCTCAATGTGTTTTAGTATTTTTTGCTTCTTATTTAACCTTAAACTTTTAAGTAAGTAAATATATATGAACCTTCCAATAATAATGAAAAAGAAGAAAACAATTCACATTTTTTTCGTATCTTTTTTTCTTCTGACATTATAAAATTTATTATTACAATATACGAGTGAAAATGTCTACGTTTTGTACCCCTAAGAGCTTGTTTTATACTAATAAATACTAGAAATATTTTTTCTCTTCAGTATTAATTTCACTTTTATTCATCTCTTGTTCAATATTTGAGCCGCAATACTCGTACGTAATAAGGACACACGCACACAAGTTTTGCCTAAAAGTCCTCTATAGTATTTTAGCTATTGGTCATGTATTTAGTGCGAAGGCAGCGGAAAGAAGTAAAAGCATTAGTCGATGCCGTGTTTTAGTTTATCTTTTTGAAGGCTAATTGTAATTGAAATTATTTTAGAAAAATATCTAAATGTTAACAATTTAAAACTAATTTGTTGAGGGCCATTTTTTAGCGTATAAGTAATATTATGGCGTATTAGTAATATTGTATATAACGATATCTTATTGGGGACGTATTAGTTATATTATTTCTTATAAAAGCGGATTTATTATCCGAATACTAAATTATCTCAACATAACCCCAATTCAGCTACTTAAAATATAATTCAGCAGAGGAATTCCTAATTAATTGCCAATATTTATGAACATTTTGTGCTGATTATCTTTTAAAATTACAACACAGTTAATTTTAAACGAATTCAGCCAAACTTTTTTCAAAAAACCCCTAATTCTGTTTCCTAAAATAGAATTCAGCAAATGTTTTCTTAACAAATTTTCAATATTTATGAATTTTTTACATTAAGTTTTACTTTTAATTAAAATTAAAGTGAATTCAGCTTAACTTTTTCTAAAAAGTCATAAAATTTTAAACAATTTCTTAACAACAATTATTAACAGTCTTTTCATTTAGATTTTCAGATATCAAACTTCATTTAAGTCAACATTTTATGCCAATTCAGCTACTTAAAATTGAATTCAGCAGAGGATTTCCTAATAAATTCCCAATATTTATGATCGTTTTGTGCTCATTACCTTTTTAAATTACAACACAGTTAATATCAAACGAATTCAGCTAAACTTTTTTCAAAAAACCCCTAAGTCTGTTTCCTGAAATAGAATTCAGCAAAGGTTTTCTTAACAAATTTTTAATATTTATGAATCTTTTATATTAATTTTTACTTTAAATTAAAATTAAACTGAATTCAGCTTAACTTTTTCTAAAAATTTATAAGATTTTAAACAATTTTTTAACAACAATTATTAACAAAGTCTTTTCATGTAGATTTTCAGATATTAAACCTCATTAATGTCAACATAAACCCAATTCAGCTACTTAAAATTTAATTCAGCAGAGGATTTTCTGATAAATTCCAAATATTTATGAACTTTTTGTGTTCATTATCTTTTTAAATTACAACACAGTTAATATGAAACGAATTCAGCTAAACTTTTTCAAAAACACCCAATACAGCTTCTTGAAATATAATTCAGCAAAGGTTTTCTTAACAAATTTTCAATATTTATGAATTTTTGACATTAATAATCACTTGAAATTAAAACTCTGCAAAATTCAGCTTAATTTTTTTAATCATAAAATTTTTCAACCAATAATTATTAATAATTCAAATTTTTAGATAACAAATCTCAATGAATATTTATGAACTTTTTGCGTTAGTTATTTTTTGATCCAAAAGATATTCCAAAATGTTTCCATCTCTAAGTTTACTGGAAGAAAATTAAAATTTATTTTAGAAAGGTTAAAGGGAATAATTTCAGCTCGAGAAACAAATATTCACAAATAAAGTTGTAAAGATCCATTTTTAAAAATCAAGAGATGACTCCTGCATATGCATATTCATTGTGATGGAACCTTACCTACTGTCATTTTGTAATTGGTGTTCCCTATTCTCAAAACGAGCTATTCTCGACCGACTATGTTCAGTATAACCCCAACAACAGCTCAACTAAATACAATGCTAATTGCTTGTCTGTTTACATGTCCAACAAAGCTAGCACCATAATCCGACGCAGTGGAGTAATCCTCTACCTTTAAGCAACTATTTTGTTGCATACCTAAGGGCTGTTTTTGTTTATTTCTGTTACAAAAAGTTTAATAAAAATTTAAATCTTAATATGTCCTTTTGTTTGTAAAAACATATAGTTTAAATAAAACTACTTCCCTATTTGTCATACTTTGTCCAACAAGTATAAAAGGTAGACAATTTTATATATTGTATTTTTTTAAATTATCCCAAAACTACGCTGCACAAATCGTCGTGCGGGAGTTTATGTGCTCTATACGCCAATGCATTTTGAGAAAATCGATCTTGAAGTTTTACCTTCATTATTCTAAAAAAAATGTATAAGATTTTTACACCATATATTTGGCGTATAGAGCAAAATATCACAAAAAAATCTGTCCTGAAGGATATAGAAAAAAACAGACACTATTTATCTCCAAAACTAGACAAGATAGCCGAAAACGGATTGCAGATTTGAAAAATTTAGGGTCGAAAACCTAAAGTATCGTCATAAACTCAAAAGGTGAAAAATGGCGGATAGAGCACATAAACTTCTTACGACGAAATGCCGTCCTCAATCTCGCTTGATTAACGACTTAACTACCCCCTCTATCCTCTTTTCCATAAAACAAAAAAGTACAAACCGTTAAACTGATGACGGTCTTCAGATTGAAATATGGATCACGAATTGGAACATGGAATGTGAGAAGTGTCACGGCCCTTTATCCCTCCTATGAACCACGGGAACATATATTTTGGAGTGTCCCATCTTGAATGGAGAAAATTCAACTTTGTAAATTGCGTACCCATGGGCTTTAAATAGTTCTTCTGCTTATCCCATGGGTACGCAAGGGTTAATTTGTATCAAAATGTAATTTAAGGTGCCTTTGAACGGCTTTTTGAGGGGAATAGCAGGTTAGTCATTCGCCTAGCATACCAGACGTCCCAAGTTCGAGCCCGGCCATACTCACTTGAAAAAATTAATTAAAAAAAAAAACGGTTCACTTTATAACTCAGCTAGCCACTGGTTATTGAGTATTATATATATAATATATAATTCCCCGACAACATTCCAATTGGAACAAGGGGTACTTCTCTCAGACAATGAGATGCATCCGATTCTATTTTTAGACTCATTGAAAGGGACCTACGTTTTAACGCCGGCTCCGAACGGCAAATGCATTAGTTAGAGAAGTTTTACATAGCCTAATACTCAATAACCAGTGGCTAGCTGAGTTATGAGGTGAACCGCCGCTTTTTTGAAAATTTATTTTTTCAAGTGGGTCTGGCCAGGGATCGAACTTGGGCCTCTGGTATGCTAGGCGGATGACTAACCTGCTATACCACGGCGGTTCACGGTTATTGAGTATTAGGCTATGTAAAACTTCTCAAACTAATGAATTTGCAGTTCGCAGCCGGAGTTTAAATGTAGGTCCCTTTCAAAGAGTCTAAAAGAAAACAATTGGTACAATTATGAATATTTATTGTACCAATTGCACCGAAATATCAAACTTTCCATAACTTTGGACTATAAATGTAGTCGCATACATCTTTGGCTTAAGGAAACTATCTTAGTGGCCTTAGGTCACATCACCTTCACATGTCCTTGGTGTCCAGATTATCAAATCTACGAAATCAGAAGTTGGTAATATTTGACCCGATGTGTGACTATTTCTGTATTCATTGCACACTCTTTGATCTCATGTGGATACAAAATGTCTTAAATTTGGCAATTTTGTTTGTACAGGTACTTATTTATCCAGAATTGGGTCTTATCCCTAAAAATTAAGGTCAGTTTCCAACACATTCAGTGAACAGACGTCGTTGTTTGTAATCGTTTATCTTTAGTTCCTAGGTCAGTTCAATTTTATTCTTGGCCCTAGCGACGATACAAAATTCGCAAAATAGTGTCCAAAAACATTGCCTCAGATACTGCTGAGCTTCTATGTTTTTGAAAAAAGGAGAAGTAAAAGGTGATGAAAAGGAGATACATATTATTCAAAACTGTAATATCACGTCATGCCTATTTTTAGTTTACTGAAGTTGAGCCATTTGTTGTTAATTAAATGAATTATTACAGCTTTTTGTTCTGCAGCCAATTTAATTTATTTTACATCGACTGCGTGTTATTACTGTAGGCTTACCGCCGCTAGAGAATAATTACAAAACTTGGCCTGACTTCGACCTTAACAGGTTGCAACTATAGGCCATTTTAGTAAGTTAGTAACGATGTCGTTTTCTACAGCCAAAATTCTGACATCACTCCCAGCTAAACTTTGGTAATGGCAAGTACTCTAATAACTGGTTACCTTGTAACGACTACAACATACCATCCGAATAAATAATAAGTTATTACAGAAGTACTTATTTGTAATTAAGATGGTAATTTAAACTGAATGGCCCCGGTTCAAATCCTACCAAGGGCAACAATTTTTTTTAGTTTTTTTTTTATTAAAAGAGTCCTTTTAAATAATTTTTGAATTTTAAGAACTTAAATATTATCTTCTGTAAAAAAAATTTGTAAAACTAACTCACGTTAATGAAAAAAATACCATCATGAGTCAATTTTGATTATGTAGGGGATGTTGAATACCAAACACGATTCTAATTGGTCTTAACTTGGTAAGCCCAACTTATCTGGGTCATCCTTCATCTCAACTGTGGACACACACCTCCTCATGGTATCACCCGGGGAGCTAGTTTAACACCCATTAATATTGTGAGTTAACATGTTCCGAGAGTTGTCCCATAAGATCGATAAAAATGGGTTAGGATTACGGGCTAGTAACCCTCTCTTGAAAAAAAATACAATGAAGAGGATAAAATTAGAATTGAAATGTCCCACTACCTAATGTTAGAGGAGGATGTCCGAAACTTCGATAGAAAGACCAAGTAGAGGAACATTTTTCAAAGCTTGGCCTATAAAATTGGAGAATATTCGCACAAGATCGAAATCCATGGAATTCTAAAATATGCTCGGACTTTGACCTTAACAGGTTGTAACATTTAAGTAAGTAAGAGTCAATCTTATGTAAAAACTTATACAAAAAAGAAGATTTAAATTGTTTGTTTTAAAATAATTTTAAAAAATTTTTAAAATAATTACAAAAAATCGTATAAAAATATTTTTCCAAAAATTACAACAAAGCAAAAAAAGCTGGGAAAAACAAAGTTATTTTCACATGATTTTGGATCTAAAAATAAAAATTTTTTATGTTAATTATAAGCTGCTAAGTTTTCAACATATGAAGTAGCTCAGTGGAAGAGTCTCTGCCTAGCAGTCGGAGGGTCTGGGTTCGAGCCCCCATGGGATCATAAAAAAAAAATTGTATTTCGTTTAAAAATATATGTTTTTAATAAAACAACAACAAAAAAGTTGTTGCTGTTGTTGTTGTTGCTTTCAAATTGCTTACCCAAGTCATTACTTTTCTGCAATTGGTAAGTACTTGCCTCCAATGACATCCCCATGTTAATGTAATGACTTGAGCAGCGAATGAGTAAGTAGTTCGTGTTCAATAGTTTAACTGTTTAACTCATTATTTGGTAATGAAAAGTTTTACTGGGACTGTTGTTATTTGTTTCTACCAAAATTGGCAAGATAGGAACAGGGGGAACCTTATACACCCACATTAGACCTGGGGCCAAATTACGGCATTCGATATAGATAGAAATCTTACATATTTTCAAAACATTTATATAGCATACTTTAGGGATAATCAAACCTATTTAAAAGATGAACAGTTTACTATATTTTTTTGAAGTTATTGGCAAAAAGATGAACAATGGTAAAATAGTTTAAATAAAACTATATATTTTTAAAAACGAATCAAAATCGATACCAAATTTCAATAAACTTTTTGCATCAAAGTAACTTTTTGCATCAAAGTAACTTTTTGCATCCCTAAAGTATACTTCACAATATTCGCTTAAAAGTCTGAATTTTCGATCGATATAGAATGCGGTAATTTGGCCCCTGTTTTTTATAAGCAGGATTAAAAAAAGAAAAGAGAAGGGAAACTTATGTAGAAAGTAATATGAATTGATAATATGGGCTTCTTGTATAGTTTAATTATGTTTTATAAACATTATAAAACAGAAATCGTGTTTAAGTCTTTAATGTATAAATTGAAGGCGAAGAGCTGGGGCTAAATCACCGAATTCGATCGAAATGTAAATGCCGGCAGAGAAACACTACTTTTTTGCTATTGACAATGTCTCCAGTACTACTGGCCTATTTTGCCCAATCCAGTGTTATCTACTATTGACATTTAACATTATAAGTTCCTACGAAATCTACAAGTAGACTTTACCACTATTTACTTACTATTGACTTAGTAGTTCTTTTGTACACATATACGTATCCACATACGTAGACAATCTCACCAAATATGCACTAGAATAGTTGTGCCTATATATTCACTATTTCAGTACTGAACTAAAATTGGGGACATTTGAACGGATGATACACAAAGTGCTGACATAGAGACACATGGTTCTAGTTTCACTACAGGGATATTTAAGAAAAATGTGTTTAGCATATTTTTAGGAAAATCTAAATAACCCAGCAAAACTTTTCATTACCAAGTAATGAGTTAAACAGCTAAACTATTGAACATGAACTACCTACACATTCACTGTTTAAGTCATTACATTAACATGGGGATGTCATTGGAGGCAAGTACTTACCAATTGCAGAAAAATAATGACTTGGGTAAGCAATTGGAAATCAACAACAACTTTTTTTTGCTGTTTTATTAAAAAAAAAATATATTTTTCAACGAAATACAAAATTTTTTTTATGACCCCATGGGGGCTCGAACCCCCTACGACTGCTAGGCGGAGACTCTTCCACTGAGCTTCTTCATATATTGAAAAACTTAGTTGAAAACTTAGCAGCTTATAATTGATATATACAATTTTTATTTTTAGATCCAAAATCATGTGACAATAACTTTGTTTTTCCCTGTTTTTTTTTTTGCTTTGTTGTAATTTTTAGAAAAATATTTGTATATGATTTTTTTGTAAATGTTTAATGCATTTAATAAAAAATATAGAAGTTATTTTTTAATTATTTTTTGAAATTCCATGAACTTCGATCTTGTGCGAATAATCTCCAATTTTATAGGCCAAGCTTTGAAAAATGTTCCTCTACTCGGTGGAACATTTTAATTCTAATTTTATCCTTTTCATAGTAATTATTTTTTCCAAGAGAGGGTTACTAGCCCGTCGTCCCAACCCATTTTTATCGATCTTTTGGGACAACTCTCGGTAAATATTAGCTCACTACATTAAGAGGTGTTAAACTAGTTCCCTGGGTGATATCACGAGGAGGTCAGTATCCGCAGTTTAGATGAAGAATGACCCAGGACTTAGCAAGTTGAGACCAATCAAAACTGTGTTTGGTATCCAACATCCCCTACATAATCAAAATTAACTCATGATGGTATTTTTTCATTACCTTGAGTTAGTTTTCCAATTTTTTTTTACAGAAGGTAAAATTTAAGTTCTTAAAAATAAAAAATCATTAAAAAAGAACTCTTTTAATAAAAATTGTAAAAAATTGTTAGTCTTGGTGGGATTCGAACCGGGGCCATTCAGTTTAAATTACCATCTTAATTACAAATAAGTATTTCTGTAATAACTTATTAGTTATTCGGAGGGTTTGTTGTAATGGGTGTTTTTTTTTAGAGGTATAGAACTTCGAATTGAAATAAAACACAAGAAAATCGTTTTAATGTCCATCAATTTGGCTTTAATGGAAGGATAATTTTATGCCATTAATGTTTAAATATGATTTTGGGCATGTGGCCGCCGCGGCTGCCTCGAATAAAGCCAATTCTACAGGTCCAATTTTCAATTACTTTTTCGAGCATATGGGGCCGTATGTTGGCAATAACGCCACGAATGTTGGCTTCCAAGTCCCCTAACGTTTTTGGTTTGTTGGACGAGCGTAGACGTAGACGAGCAACTTCACATATCCCCAAAGAAAATAATCCAGTGGTGTCAAATCGCACGATCTTGGTGGCCAATTGACAGGTCCATTCCGCGAAATTATGCGCTCATCGAATGTTTCCTTCAATAAATCAATTGTGACGTGTGCTGTGTGGCATGTAGCGCCGTCTTGTTGGAACCACAACTCATCCACATTCATGCCATCCAATTGTGGAACAAAATAGTCGGTTATCATGGCTCTATACCGGTCTCCATTATGGTAACAGCATTATTTCGGAAGAAGTGTGGCCCAATGACTCCACCAGCCCATAGAGCACACCAAACAGTCAGTTTTTGTGGATGTAATGGCGTCTCAAGGGTCTCATGTGGATTCTCTTCACTCCAAATGCGGCAATTTTGCTTGTTGACGTAGCCATTCAACCAAAAATGAGCCTCATCACTGAACAAAATTTTGCGATGAAAATCAGCATCGAGATCAATCTCATTTTCGGTCCATACACCAAAATCACGACGCATTGCATGGTCTCGCGGCTTTAATTCTGGCACAAGCTGGATCTTGTAAGGTCGCAAGCCAAGTTTTTTCCATAAAGTTGATGGACAAAGCTCCAATTGCTGTGCACGGTGGCGAATCGATTCATTCGGGTCCTCTTCAACACTTTGCTCTACAGCGGCAATTGTTTCTTCGGTGCGCACTGTTCGACGTCGCTGCGGATGCGTATTATCACATAGAGTAAACGTAGTGCGAAAACGATCCATGGTTAACCGAATTAATTGCTCTGATGGACGATTATGTCGACCATAAAATGGACGGAGCTTGCGGTAAACTTCGCGAACTGAACCATTATTTTCGAAATAAATTTGCACGATTTGCAAGCGTTGTTCTTTTGTCAACCTGTTCATGATGAAATGGCAAACCAAACTAAATATTAATCACTTGACAGCTGACAAAATGGCCGCCAGTTAAAAAAGTGATGCCAACTTAAAGTTCTATATCTCAATAAAAAACACCCGATATTCATTACAATGTAACCGGTTACCAGAGTACTTGCTACTACCAAAGTTTTGCTGGGAACATATACATAAGGTTCAGTACATTATAACTTTTTTGTCTAAAATTCCGAATTTCCGAATTTAATTTAAACTTAATGTTTTGATAGACAAATTGATATGTTTGGACATCGAATTTTAGGTCTGTGTACCGAACATGTATTATTTCCTATTATAAACTATTATTTAGACTAATTTGTGTTATTTTGCTCTAAAGCGAAATCATCGCATTCGATATAGATCGAAAAATAGACTTTTAAGCAAATATTTTGTAGCATACTTTAGGGATGTTCTTTTTTATTTGTGCTACAAAAACTTTTATAAAATTTCAATGTACATAAGGCGCCTTTAGTTACATTTTTATACAAATTAACCCTTGCGTACCCAAGCAGAACTACTTAGAGCCCATAGGTACTCAAGGGTTTATTTGTATAAAAATCTAACTAAGGGAGCCCTTAAACGAGTTTTTTTAATTTTCATTGAAATATAACAATAAAACATGTAATTCTAGAGCCTTTTTTGAAAAATAATATATTTTATAAATTTTACTTTTGAACCTGGTATTAAAAGGGTTAATGATATATGTTTTCAACCAAATTTCGAATATATATGTATTTCATAGTTGTGCTAAAGAGTAAATTGATTAAAACTATTACACAGGGCAACAGCAAAAATATGCTCGAGTAACCACTATATACATTTGATGTATCATGGCTACCTTAGTACAAAAATGGTAAAATTTTTAAATTCTATGGATAGGTTTTTTTTTTTATTTTTTTTTTTTTTTTTTTTTGTAAAATTGCAATTTTTTTAGACACTTTTTCACATAATTAATGATAACTCAGAAAATAATAATCGCATATCATTCAAATAAAATCAGAAAAATTAAGATTTACATAGCCTTTGATTCGTCTATATTTGGCGTTTCAATCGGATCAATAGTATCAGAGTTATAATAAAAAATTTAAGAAAAAAATATATTTTTTATGTAAAAATGGCAAAAATTTTTGTTTTAAAAAAATCATGAAAAATAGAAAAATGTTCTGATTCAGTATTCTATCACAAAGCCACAAATAATAGCAACAAAACGAGATATCGACCATAAAAATCGATTGATTATTTTCGAATTTATTCACAATTAAGTGAATTCACAATGAAGTGAAATACGTAAACAGGATTTTTCAAATGTGTGAAAAAAATAGATTTTATAATTTCAAGGAGGATTATTGTGAGATTTGGTGAGGAACTTTCACCCATAAAATTTTTGCCAAATTGGACAACGCTAACACGTATCGCCCAGGTCCTAAAGCTGACAAATCAAGTTTATATCGGAAAAATTTTATAATTTTTAAGTTTTTGCAAAATTAACGCTATTTATTCCCCCTTTTGCAAAAAAGTGGATTCTGGTTCCTATAAAATTAATTCAAAAATTTAGTATTTGTGGTAGTTTATTGGCCATATTCAAAAATTTAGAAAATTATTAAAGCCATTTCATTTATAAGTTGGTTATAAGGGGGTATTTTTTTTAGATTGAACAATTTTAAACATTTTATTTTTTCACACAAATTTCTAGATTTTTATAGGGCAAAATTGCTCACTTTTGTTAAATTTAAAAGAAATACTAGGTAATATTTGTACTTTCAAAGGTGTTACGAGTCCAAAAAATATACATAATTTTTTATTTAAGGACATTTTTATTAGTACAATTTACACTTTTAATTTAAAATTTATTTATTTTTCTTTTTTTTTCATTTGTAAAAATTTTAAAATATAACTTTTTTACTTTTAAAACATTTATTTAAAATTTTACACAAATTTTTTGAATTTAAAATTTTATTTCCTTTTTTTACAAAAATTTTCGTTTTTTTATGGGGCGTCGTTCAAATTCACTTTTAACATTTTTACATTTCGCTTTTTTTTTGTATTATTATATTCCTTTTTTCGTGTATGTAGCTGACACTTTTTCTGCAGATTTTTTTCTTATATTTTTTTTTTTCAGATCAAAATTTTCTTTTTTTTGTTTGTGCAGAAATAAATTTTGTTGTTGATTTTTTGTGTGTATATTTTATAGCCATTATTGTATTACAATATTTTTGTTGTCTTTGTCTTGGCCAAGAAAAAATAAAAAAAAGCACAAAAAACATTGTTGATGTTGTTGTCTTATGTTCACTTTTATTACAACAAAAACCGAAATCACAACAAAAAGAAAGAGAGTTGAAGAATTGATACGGTTTTATTAGATAAAAATGGAATTACTTTCGTTTGTATAAAGATAAAAGAGCAGACAAGATTTAATTAAAATTAAAGAGACACTTTTAACACTTGTTTAAAGGCAAGAGAGATTGTTAAGTTTAACTGTTAACACTGTCTATGTATCTAACACTGTTATGTTAACTTACAACACTGTTAACTTGCTCTTTGCTTAGTCGTTATTTCTTTTATTCTTTCTCTTTAATTTCGAACTCCGTTATTTAAAGCTTAAGTGAGTGTTTGTGTGAGTGTGTGTAAGAGTATGAGAATCATTTTAAGTGCACTTATATGTGTTTATTGTCGTTTGTTTGTTTTATTTGCTTTTACGGTTTTTGTTTTCTTTTCAATTTTTCCGTTTATTTCTTAACTTCTTTTGTGTGTTTATTTTTCTCATTTTGGTTGTACGTTTGTTTTGTTTTTTTTTTTCACTTTTTACGTTGCTTTTTCTTCACTGTTTTACTACACTTTTTTTGCTAGTTATATACTCGTATATACACCATTATATACACATAAATATACATACATACCAATGTATGCTATATCTAAATATTATATTGTTGCTGATTTTTACTATTATCATTTCAGTAACTCACACTAACTCAATTTCAAGTAGTAGCGCTTCACACTTTACTTTTCACTTCGTTTTTGAATTTTCATTTTATTCTTTTCGTATTTCGTACTTTTTTTTTCGTTCACTTATTTTACAACTTCACTTTGTGTAGCCTAATATCGGGCTACTGATGCTTTTGCTGCTGGTATACAATATTATATATATTTTTTTTTCTTTTAAAATCATACACACATTTTCAAGATGGCGTCCCTATTTAAGAACCTACAACAACAATGTATTGAAAATTTTATGAAAAAAATAGATAAAATTTAATAAGCGTATCGAATAAAGTAAAGGAATTATTGAAAAAGGTGGACAAATAATTACAAATGATTTGAATAAATTAAAAAAATATATATTTTCACGACAAAAAATTAACACCAAGTTCTAATTCCGGTCCATTGGGAGTTTTTTTTTTTAACTTACTGTTAATGGGTGTTTTTTTAGAGGTATAGAACTTCGAATTGAAATAAAGCACAAGAAAATCGTTTTAATGTCCATCGATTTGGCTTTATTGGAAGGATAATCTTATGCCATTAATGTTTAAATATGATTTCGGGCATGTGGCCGCCGCGGCTGGCTCGAATAAAGCCAATTCTACAGGTCCAATTTTCAACTACTTTTTCGAGCATATGGGGCCGTATGTTGGCAATAACGCCACGAATGTTGGCTTCCAAGTCCCCTAACGTTTCTGGTTTGTTGGACGAGCGTAGACGTAGACGAGCGACTTCACATATCCCCAAAGAAAATAATCCAGTGGTGTCAAATCGCACGATCTTGGTGGCCAATTGACAGGTCCATTCCGCGAAATTATGCGCTCATCGAATGTTTCCTTCAATAAATCAATTGTGACGTGCGCTGTGTGGCATGTAACGCCGTCTTGTTGGAACCACAACTCATCCACATTCATGCCATCCAATTGGGGAACAAAATAGTCGGTTATCTTGGCTCTATACCGGTCTCCATTTATGGTAACTGACTCTCCAGCATTATTTCATAAGAAGTATGGCCCAATGACTCCACCACGATCTTGGTGGCCAATTGACAGGTCCATTCCGCGAAATTATGCGCTCATCGAATGTTTCCTTCAATAAATCAATTGTGACGTGCGCTGTGTGGCATGTAACGCCGTCTTGTTGGAACCACAACTCATCCACATTCATGCCATCCAATTGGGGAACGAAATAGTCGGTTATCGTGGCTCTATACCGGTCTCCATTTATGGTAACTGACTCTCCAGCATTATTTCATAAGAAGTATGGCCCAATGACTCCACCAGCCCATAGAGCACACCAAACAGTCAGTTTTTGTGGATGTAATGGCGTCTCAAGGGTCTCATGTGGATTCTCTTCACTCCAAATGCGGCAATTGCAATTGCAATTTGCTTGTTGACGTAGCTATTCAACCAAAAATGAGCCTCATCACTGAACAAAATTTTGCGATGAAAATCAGCATCGAGATCAATCTCATTTTCGGCCCATACACCAAAATCACGACGCATTGCATGGTCTCGCGGCTTTAATTCTTGCACAAGCTGGATCTTGTAAGGTCGCAAGCCAAGATCTTTGCGCAAAATCTTCCATAAAGTTGATGGACAAAGCTCCAATTGCTGTGCACGGTGGCGAATCGATTCATTCGGGTCCTCTTCAACACTTTGCTCTACAGCGGCAATTGTTTCTTCGGTGCGCACTGTTCGACGCGCTGCGGATGCGTATTATCACATAGAGTAAACGTAGTGCGAAAACGATCCATGGTTAACCGAATTAATTGCTCTGATGGACGATTATGTCGACCATAAAATGGACGGAGCTTGCGGTAAACTTCGCGAACTGAACCATTATTTTCGAAATAAATTTGCACGATTTGCAAGCGTTGTTCTTTTGTCAACCTGTTCATGATGAAATGGCAAACCAAACTAAATATTAATCACTTGACAGCTGACAAAATGGCCGCCAGTTAAAAAAGTGATGCCAACTTAAAGTTCTATACCTCAATAAAAAACACCCGATATTAACAATTTTTATAGAATATAGTCAAACTTATTACTCTGTCTATGGGTTCAAGTACTTTTTCGATATTACTTAATTTTAAAGAAAACTAAGTGATAATGATACATTTAAGAAGTGATCTTAATTCATTTATCTGCCTAACTCCTTTAATTAAGTCAAGTTTCCCTGAGAAAATATATACACATGTACATTAGGGTGCAACTTATTTTACGAAAGTGCGTAATTGAAACGTAACTTCCCCTAGAAACACAAGAATAGGCCGTGCATTTTTTTAAATGCTTACAAAGTATTAAACTTTCTTTTTTTGTTAGAAAAAAATGGAAATATTTTCGGTTTTGTCAAAATTTTAACAACTGAATATTAAATTATCTAAACAATTAAATGGAATATAAAAGAGAACTAAAATTGCTTCATTTTCCCAGCAAAACTTTGGTAATGGCAAGTACTCTGGTAACTAGTTACCTTGACTACAACAACTGGTAACTAGTTACTTGACTACAACATACCCATCCAAATAACTAATAAGTTATTACAGAAGTACTTATTTATAATTAAGATGGTAATTTAAACTGAATGGCCCCGGTTCAAATCCCACCAAGACCAACAATTTTTTTTAATTTTGTTTTATTAAAAGTGTCTTTTTAAATGATATTTTAATTTTAAGAACTTAAATATTAAATACCTTCTTGAAAAAAAGAGGATAAAATTAGAATTGAAGTGTCCCACTACCTAATGTTAGAGGAGGATGTCCGAAACTTCGATAGAAAGACCAAGTAGAGGAACATTTTTTAAAGCTTTGCCTATAAAATTGGAGAATATTCGCACAAGATCGAAATCCATGGAATTCTAAAATATGCTCGGACTTTGATCTTTACAGGTTGTAACTATAGGCCATTTAAGTAAGTAATAGTCAATGTTATATAAAAACTTATACAAAAAGGAAGATTTCTATTGTTTAAGTTTTAAAATAATTTTAAAAAAGTTTTAAAATAATTACAAAAAATCGTATAAAAATATTTTTCCAAAAATTACAACAAAGCAAAAAAAGCAGGGAAAAACAAAGTTATTTTCACATGATTTTGGATCTAAAAATAAAAATTGTTTATATTAATTATAAGCTGCTAAGTTTTCAACATATGAAGTAGCTCAGTGGAAGAGTCTCTGCCTAGCAGTCGGAGGGTCTGGGTTCGAGCCCCTATGAAATCATAAAAAACAAGTAAGAGTGGTATATTCGGCTTTGCCGAATCTTGGATACCCTTCACCAATGGTGCTGCAAAAGTACTTAATGTAATTCCTAGCAAAATTTGGTTATACTAGTATTATATGCAAAGAGTCTTTAAAATTAAGAGTCGGAAAAAGAAAAGCTTTTCGGTGGCGTCATCATCTAGGATAGTTATGCACCCAAAGGTTAGGTTGGGCAGGTGGCTGATGTCTAGGGAAGCTTCACTTGGGTTCTAAAGTGGTCCCTTTGTGAAAGATAATGATTACTAGACTACAAGTAGAGAATACATATTTAAGCCAGCCAGTAGCTTCGAAATAAAATATACACATATTTTACGAACATTTAATAAAGTTCGATAGACCAGATAAACCATGCAGAAAAGATGCTTCAAAATGTAGATGCCCTTACATTTGCAATAGCACATCGATTTGATGAAGTTTAAGTATTCTGGCATGCAACCCAAAAACACTGTGCCCAGTGAGGGTTGTGCACTTTAATTCGTACGAATTATCCCACCAGTAAAAGTTCTTGATTAGTTATGTAAAACTCTGAAGTTAGCGGACTGATTTAGGTCAAAGCTTTAACAATGATAAGCCTTAAAATTATAGGGTATACACTCTTAGTTTTAGATACATACGTGAAATATATAGCTTTTGAATGGATGGATATCAGCTTTGTCGGAAAAGTTATTAAAGATTTACTTATTAATCTGAAGTTAGTTAATTAATTAAAATGAACACTTCATCAATAATATTTGGGATGTATTGTTCTTTCGATCTGTCCGATGGATGTTTGGAAAGTTTTGCTCTAGTTCCTTGTGCAATTTTAATGTGATTTAATTTATCAGCATTAAATCGATTCCCGGTCGGGGTTATATGGGAGATTTCACTAAATGTGAATAGAGCTCCCCCATTTTCAATATCGAACTTTTCAAGAGATCAGAAATACTTTTGTCAAATGTTGTCCCTCTAAAAAGTTTATTTTAGACGCTATCGCCCTGAATATCAATATTGTACAACGTCTTTATACTAAATGTCATCATCGTATCTTAGCCGAAGTTATACGGGATCAATTGTCAAACGTGAATGGATTTCTCCCAATTGCATTTAAAAAATTTAAATTGTCGTTGATATGTGAGATACTTACATACATATGTAGGTTTTGAACGGATATCATTGCATTTTTGTACTTCCTAGGAAGATTACCTATAATTTGATATATAATACATTCTCAAATGTTATCATAATGTTCAAAAGTCAGACACAAAATTAAGATTAATGCAGAGTGTCTGTCTGCTAAAATCAGATTTGTGGAGCTCCTGGATCTTACACAAAATTTTAGGATATTGTCCCACCCTGAATTTTATCATTGTCGATCAAAACACCATCGCTTAAACGCTAAATTATATCTACCACAAATTACCGAATGCATCAGGATTTAGGTAATCCCCTGCGAAGGACGCTATTTAATTTCATCAAAATAAACACCTGAGATATCGACAAAACAGGAGCTCCAAAAACTTGACTACAACAGAAAAAATTACATACAGGTAGACGGACGGACAAAAAAACAGACGGGCGGACGGACGGACGGAGGTCGCGAAATCGATTCTCCTGCCGATTCAAAGTTGATCGGTACAGTTTGAATGGTATTCGTAATCAGATTTGTGGAGTATAGATTTTAGAAAATCCTCACACAAAGAACGATGTCAAATTTCATCACAATCGGTCCATAAACACCTGAGATATCGCTGAAACAATACTTACGAAATGTAAACAAAATTTCTTAGACACGTACTCTGAGCAATTTGCTGTACATCAAATGTAGTGTTATTGCGATATCTCAATTGTTTACGGACCGCTTTTGATAAAATTTAATAACGTGCTTGGCGGGGGAATTTCCTAAAATCTGATATAAAATTTATGTAGGTCCGTACTAAAGGAGGATGGTTTTTCCTATTTCTGCATTTCATTTTTTCAACAAACATTCTCTAATGCGAACTTTGGGCAATTTGCGATACATCAAATTCAATGTTTTGGCGATATCTCAGTTGTTTATGGACCGATTTTGATAAAATTTTACAGAGTGTTTTGGGAAACTATTTCCTACAATCTGATATATAATATATTATCACATGTACACCAGGAGTATCTTTTTTCTCTTGTTATTTAAAAGTGTGTTTCAATCAAAAATTTTAAAATTTTCGTCTAATTTTTGGTATTTTTTCGATATTTTCGGTGTTTATAAACCGATTTTAATGAAATTTAATAGCGTTCATTGCGGGAGAATTTCCTAAAATCTAATATATAATTTATGTAAGTCCATCCTCCAGGGGCTTCAGAAACTTGATTTCAACAGACAGACAGACAGACGGACGGACAGACAGACAGACAGACAGACAGACGGACATCGCTTAATCGATTCTCCTCCCGATTCTGAGTCGATCGGTATAATTTTTATGGGGTCTACGATCACTAATAAAAAAATTACAAACGGAATCACAAACTTATAATACCCTTTCACCTATTGGTGAAGGGTATAAAAAAATTGTATTTCGTTTAAAAATATATGTTTTTAATTAAACAACAACAAAAAAGTTGTTGCTGCTGTTGTTGTTGCTTTCAAATTGCTTACCCAAGTCATTACTTTTCTGCAATTGGTAAGTACTTGCCTCCAATGACAT
Organism: Stomorhina lunata; assembly: GCA_933228675.1. Taxonomy (NCBI): domain Eukaryota; kingdom Metazoa; phylum Arthropoda; class Insecta; order Diptera; family Rhiniidae; genus Stomorhina; species Stomorhina lunata. The sequence continues at coordinate 88,107,823 of OW121744.1, read as the reverse complement.
CCCCATGTTAATGTAATGACTTAAACAGCGAATGAGTAAGTAGTTCGTGTTCAATAGTTTAACTGTTTAACTCATTATTTGGTAATGAAAAGTTTTACTGGGAATTGTTTGTGCTTGGTAAATTGTATAATGTTCAACACTAAAACAAAATAGTAAGTATTTTTCCTCAGACTATATAGAATGTACACGAAATTGTTTTTTAATATTGGAAAAGTTTAACCCTCGCTTCCCCGGGGTCAAAGGTACGAATTTGGAGTTTTTTTATTTTTCTATAGGAAAATGACTGAATATAATCTATTTATTACCAAATTTTGTTCAAAACGCAAAAATCTAGTATTTTTTATTAACATTAAGTCTTTTTTTAAAAAAAATATTTATATTAACCCCATATATATATCACCCTAACCATCGGAACTAAAATGAACCAATTTTTTTATGATCTTTAAATTTTATTTCGTGCTTTAGTGTATTACAATTTTTAGTCAATTCATTAGCTCATTTTCGGTTTAATTTCGCACTTTCGAAAAATAAGGTGCACCCTAATATATATACATAAAATTCTTAATTTCAAACTAATTCATATCTCTCAGCCTAAATGGCTTAAGTAGAGGAGTAATAAGTAGTTTCATTTTGATTTATAGATCCACTAAGAAAACGTTTTTTTAGAAATTCTTCCTTTTATAGGGTAAAACATTGAAAAAGCATTTAGATCTGCTATAACTAACAAAATTACTTGAGAGGTACTTTTTGGAAATAATCTGAGCAGGGATATAACTATATGCCATAATTAGAACGAAAGAAAATTTGGTAACAAATTTTTAATTAAGTTCAAAATCGGTAAAGATATCGACCTAATCTTATATTTTTAAGCGAGCAATAATTGTATATTTGTATAGAATGACGATATCGAAAACAGCTCTATCGATTTTTATAAAATTTGGACAGTGGGTACCTCTTTTGCTTTAGAGATTGAGTAAGAAGGTACTTTTGGAAATTTTTCAAAAAGGGGAAAAAGTGGAAAATGTTATATTTCATAAAACGTTTTGAACAGCTATAGAAATAAGCGGACAGGTGTTTGGTACTTTTTTGAAACTATGCACGATAGGGAGTAATAATGGTGAAAAATAGTTTTTTCGTACTTCTTTGTAACCCACTCTTATATTTTGAAACAAGGAATATAAAAAATAACTTTGGTCTACAATCAATAGATGTAAAAAAATATTAAAAACGTTTTGGTTACTTTTTTGATTTCGGGCTGCAAAATGGGTAAGAAAGGGACAAAATTGTAACTTAACATCTCATCAAATATATAAATAGAAACAAAATATTAACTGCGTTTTAATAAAATGTACCAAATTCAATCGGTACCGAGGAAGTACCAAAATTGCATATAATTAAACATACTTTTTAAGGGATAAAGAGTGGGAAACAATTGGTATCGCTATAACTAATAGGCACCGAAACAAAATTTAAATTGTGGTTTGATCAGCTGAAAACAAAAAGTACATCGCAATCGATTGAAAAAATTGATTATATATAGAGAGATCGCCAACTATTTAGATAAACAGAAAATAACTGAAATATGACTATGAAAATTTTTACTAATAGCAATAAAAAAATTTAGTAAAGAGTGCTCTAAATAAAATTTGTAGTTGGATTTTCTTAAATAATTTTTTTTTTTTAATATAAAAACTCTACAAAATACGCAAATATAATGACATATTATACAAAATCATTTAGCATTAAAATGTTTACTTAGTACTCGGGTTTTGCAAAATTATCGACTTTTTTCGGAAACCCTCCCATTAAAGATTTTACAGTTGCTTCTGATAGCTTTTTGGAGCATGTGTTCCACCTGCGCTTAAAATCGGACATGTTCTTGGAAATCTTTCCTGTGTTCTTCAATTCCTTTTTTACCAGAGCCCAATACCTTTCCACAGGCCGAAGTTCTGGACAGTTACATGGATTTGTCTCTCGTGGTACAAGAATGACATTATTCTTTGAGTACCACTCAAGTGCCTTTTTTCCATAATGGCATGATGCCAAATCGGGCCAAAAAAATGTAGTCACTCTGTGCTCTCTTAAAAAGGCTAACAACCGTTTTTGTAGGCACTCCTTTATATAAATTTCTGTGTTTATTGTGCCAGATGCCACAAATACTTTACTTCTTTTGCCACAACTGCAAATAGCTTGCCACACGAGAAACTTCTTAGGAAATTTTGTTTGTTTTTTTTTTTGTCGAAACTCTTGCCGAACATTGCCTTGTTTATCAGCAACATGAAAATCTTGACCAGGAAGTTGAGAAAAGTCTGCCAGTACGTATGTTTCATCATCCATCACACGACAGGTGTATTTTTTTTATAAAATCAGACTTCAATTTTTTCGCTCGTTTTTTTGCTTCTAAGTTCTTTATATCATTGCGATCTGGAACCTTTTGGACTTTGTATGTCTTCAGTCCAGCATAAGCTTTGACTCTATGTGCAAAATTCGTAGAACATTTCACCGTACGAGATGCTTTTCTTAAAGAAGTGTTAGGCGCTCTTCGAAAAAGTCGCTCGACTTCTTTTGCCTTACCAATATCTGTAGGACCTTTTTTCCTCCCTGATCCAGGTTTTCTTTCAATGCTCAGGTTTTCCTTATACCGTCTGATGGCATTAGAAACCGTTCCAGGGTCAACTTTCAAATTTTTAGCTATTTTTTTAAAAGTCCATGACGGATTTTTTTGAAAAGTTTTAATTATATTTTCACGAACTTTTTTTTCGCAGTCCATTTTGATTAAAATAACTATTGAAAATTAATAATTTCTAAAATAATAGTATCTGACATATCTATAAAAACTAACTTGATCAAAAAATAAATTATTTCTTGCACTATGGATAAATTTTGTCTAAAATAGTAAATGCATATTTTTTTAGAACACTCTTTATTTTAATATGCCTCGAAATACTTATCGAAAAACTTCTAGCAAGGCAAGGATGTAAATAATCCAATAATGCCTTCAATTGTAGACCTTTACATGATTTAATTTAAGTCGTGGTTCTTTACATAATCCAATCATAAATTGAGAACTTATCTTGATTTAAACAAATTTACGTAAATAATATACAACTTCATATCAGTAGATTTTGATATAAATAGTACCAACTTCAAGTATAGATCGCTAATCATGGACCTTTATAATATAATTACCAATAGTGGATCTTTATTTATTAAAATTTTAAACTGTAGAGCAATACGTTGTGGTTAGCTTTATATCGTCACCTAAAATGCAAAAGGGCTACAACTACAATTCTATTTTTTTTTTTTACAGGAGAAGCAAAAAAACGTTATAACTTTTAAACTACTAGAAACATTATATCCAAATTTCGGAATTGGTTCAACAAGGCATCAGCAAATAAAATTCTTAAAACTAAAATGGTAAAAACGTTTAGTTTTTAAGTAATTGGAAAAATAGCAAAAGGTTTTAAATAGGGTTTGCAGTTCGGTTTTAACCGAAACCGAAACCTCGGTTTTTTATGCCTCAAAACCGAAACCGAAAACCGTAGAAAAAACCGCGGTTTTAGCTATTTATTTTTCATAATTTTTTGTTGGTATTATTCAGAAATAACATTAGCTTATCATAAATTTGCACGTAATTTGTCTATTTAATGAAGCAGAAGAATTAAACAAGCGAAAGGTGTTTACAATGGACGAATGGACAGGTGTAAGGGGAAGACGGTATATGAACAAATATTCACGATTCTCATTGTAAATTTTATAACCTGGGCCGTATTTTAGGAACGTGTAATTTCAAGCAAACGCAAGGAACCATTTGACAAAGGCCAATGGAGTTTAATATTTCACTTGATACAAACATCGTAGCATGTACTATAGATGGAGCAGCAGCCAATATCAAATTTGTGTCTGAAAATCAATTTTGAGAACGGCGACGTGGAACTTTGACTTATTTAAAACCGATTGCCCATATACATTTGAACCTTGAGGCTGTAAGGAAAACTGTTCGGTATTTCAAAAATTCGTCAGTTCGTTATAATATTTTACAGACAAGCGTTAAAAAGCATCATAATCGTGAATTAAGTTTACTCATAGATTTCTGCTTCTAAAACAAAGTATTCATGAGAGTGTAGAAATGCTGTCGACCTTAGATTTGCTTCATTCTATCGACTTTGAAATTGTAAATTCTTTAAAATCGTTGCTATTTGTAAAAATTACTATTCAAGCAATTTGTCGCTCGGATGCAAATATTATTCACGCTAAAGGCGCTCTGCAATTTCTCCAAAAGAAACAAGACTTATTTAAGAAATCCCTCATATTTAAAAAACCTGAATTATTTTCCTGGATTTTAGTATTAAATTATAATATGTTTTAATGAATTTATCTAAATGTTCCTAAAAATTTAAACTGAAATAGTTTTATTAAAAAAACCGAAAACCGAACCGAAACCGGCCGGTTTTGGGTGTTTTAAAACCGAAACCGCGGTTTCTCATTTTCACGGTTTTTTGCAAACCCTAGTTTTAAATACAAGTTGAATATTTTCTGAAACCAAAATGGCTTAACTACCATTAAAATTTTGGGCAAAAATTTAAGTCATTCAAAATGCAAATTTTTTTTTTTTTTGTTTTCAAAAATATAGGGTCTAAAAATAGTACCAGTTAATTTTCGCAACTTTTAAACGGTATTTGAATAAAATTTTATATAGTTACAACAGATGAGCTTTTGGGTTGATCTGTAGGCAAACAGGTCAATGTAGAGTCGGAAAGCAAATGTATGGCTGAAAAAACAAAAAGGCTTTACTATTGTAAAATATAAATTTTGAAAAAAATTTTAAATCTTTTGTTATCAAAACTCGATGATATTATTTTATTTAAGTTGTAATTTTTTTTTTTAATTTATGATTTTTAAATTAGATGAATAAATTTTAGGAATACTGAAAAAACTATGTGACACTTAGCAGTGTGGAATGCTGCATTTTCTGTCCCGCTACGGACTTCATCAGCACACTGTGTCACCAACTGTTAGATGCCAGTAGTTAAGATCATCTATTTAACTGAATTCTTAAGCGAAATTGAAAACGAGAATTATGTTAACACTCATTTCTATTTCACCTATGACCATATGATCGATTCAGTTAGACGAACTTATCCACCATAGTTTTTTCCTTTATGTTTTGTATCCCTATCCTTTATTAATCTACATTTACTTTGTACTTTAACCAACTGTCAGCTGGTAATGAAGACAAAGATTTTTGTTTTTGACAAGTTTTGTTTTATTCTTTTACGTTAATGCAAATTTTAAAATTAAAAAAAAAAATAATTTATGACAAGAACCTGAGCCCGACTCGAACCCACGACCATCAACATAAATTTCTGGTTCAACTAAAAATTAATTTCTTTCAATTAAATTGCATGGGCACCGCGATTTACATGTTTTCATTAACTCTTTCAAGTTGATACTAAAATTCAAAAACATAAAGCAAAAAACTATGGTGGATAAGTTCGTCTAACTGAATCGATCATATGGTCATAGGTGAAATAGAAATGAGTGTTAACATAATTCTCGTTTTCAATTTCGCTTAAGAATTCAGTTAAATAGATGATCTTAACTACTGGCATCTAACAGTTGGTGACACAGTGTGCTGATGAAGTCCGTAGCGGGACAGAAAATGCAGCATTCCACACTGCTAAGTGTCACATAGTTTTTTCAGTATTCCTAAAATTTATTCATCTAATTTAAAAATCATAAATTAAAAAAATAATTTATGACAAGAACCTGAGCCCGACTCGAACCCACGACCATCAACATAAATTTCTGGTTCAACTAAAAATTAATTTCTTTCAATGTAATTTTTTTTTTAATCCACAGAACACTTTCTGAAATATTCTATAATTTAAACCATTTTTTTTAAATCATATAAAATATAAATAAAAACAAGTAAGAAAGTGCTATAGTCGGTCAAGTCCGACCTGTATAAAGACAAATATTTGCAAAATTTTGCCATCATACAAAAATTTTCTCGAAACTTATATATTTAAGCTGTTTCCGTCATTTAGACTTGTATGAGAGCTAGGGTCAAATGTGGACCGATTATCTCGAAATTTGGCAAATTGATTACAGTTTTTGCAAAAATTATGTAATTAAAAAAATAACTCAAAATTCTCAATATCTCCAGATTTACGAACGTTTTTGTCTCATTTGGTGCGTTTTGACAGAAGAGTTTGCATGGCAGCTATGGTCAAATGTGGACCGATTTCAACAAAATTTGGTACAGTTGGTTACATAAGCTGTATTTATTTTAAATTTCATGAGAAAATATTGATATTTGTGGCCAAAATATCAATTCCGGAAAGTGGAACCTATGGGAGGTACGATAAATAATGGACCGATTTTGGCGAATTTCAATGATCCCACTATCAAAATTATCTGTGCTAAATTTCTGCAAATTATCTTTAGAATTGCGACATGTACGTTGGTTTATATTCCAGACGGACGGACGGACGGACTGAGACATCGCTCAGAAAGTAATTATTGGTATACTCAAAGGTGGGTCTAAGACAAATATTTCTATGCGTTATATATATCAGCACAAACTTATAATACCCTTTTCATCTATGATGGTGAAGGGTATACAAAATGATTATTACTACTAGGTCTACCTTTTGTCGGTAATCAAGCCTAGTGTTAGTGACTTCTGTGTGGACTTGTTTATAATCGTGTATTCTTATTTTGTACCAAATTCAGTATTAGTTCTTTGCATGGACCTATTTTCCAGTCTTAAATTCTGGATCTTTATAGAATCAAATTTTGAAATCATAAACTTTATAATAGTATCATCTTTAATCATAGACATTTTTTACATTTATATAAGAAGTGTTTAAGGGGTACAAAAAAAATTGAAACCGTTTCAAAGTTTCTAAAGAAAATATTTTCAAATTGAAAAACTTAAGGTTTATTTAGCAATCAAACCCCCCCCCCCCCCCCCCCCCCTAAAAAAATAAAATCTTAGTTTGATAAAACTATAATTAATTAAAAATAATGAATGTATTAAAATTTTCCTGATTTTTGCAGACGATTCTCTAGTTAAAACTCGATGTGTACATATGGAAAAAAAATGTTGTGAAAGGAAAAAATCTCAAAGGAGCCCAAAGTAAATATATGGATACAAGATTTTTTACTTTACTACCTTTTTTTCGGGCAAAAACCAACACTCGTACATCCCCCCCAAATGTAATAAGAGGGTACTTTTACCGCACATATAATAAGGGGGTACTTTTAGCACACAACTTTCAGTTCGTACACAGAACGAAGCAAAGAAATAAGAAGTAAAACAAATAAAAACAACAACAAATCAAGAAAAATAACAACAACAATATTCAAGAAAAATAAAAACGAAATAAGAAAAAAGATGAAGATGAGGATGAAGATGAAGAAATAGCAACAAACAAACTCGTAAAAACTCTTTGCCAACAAATAATTGAAACAAAGTCTGGAAAAGTAAAAAAAAAGGAAAATCAAACTAAATAAAATATTCAAGTGAAGGAAGACTTTAAGGATGCAGGATGAAGAAGATGCTGAACAGAACCAGAACATATGGCCAGAGGAGGCAGGGAAAGGGGGAGGGTATTAAAAAGGATGTGTACAAATATGATGTTAGAAAAAACCGAAACGACGCAAATCGTACAATCCAGGATATAATAGAATATAACTTGCGCACGATTACTAACACTCAGACAAAACCAGACACACACACACATAAACATTTTGGTCCACAGGAGATGAAATGTACAAAAAAAAACAAGCATCTACCGTTTTATAAATTTCGGAAATATAGATACAGATTATTATATTTGTAATGTATCTGTATCTGTGTATCTGTATCTGTATGTCGAAATGTTTTGGGGCCGATATCAAGAAGCAGTAAAGACGACGACGACTACGACAACAAAAACAACAAGAAAAATATTACGTTAGAAAAAATGATACTATACACACTCATACAATCTCTCTTTCCCCAATAAAGACTAAAGAATTTTTTCTTTCATTTTCTTTTGCAGCTTGAAAAAATTTTTCTATAACCATTTTTTTCAATTTCATGAAAATTTTCCAAATTTAATTTCGAAATTATTTACTTCTTTTTCCTTTAAAATTTAAACATTTCCATTAATTTGTAGTCGTTTTAAATAAATTCGTTTTTCTTGTTGTTTTAAATTTTACAAAAAATCATAAATATTTTTTCATATTTTCCATAGCAGCTTTAAATTTTTTTTTTCACTTTTTTTCTCTGCTCTTTTTAAATTTATTTTGTGCTTTAATAGCAAAATTTTTGCTTATATCTTCATTTTTTTTTTTTAATATTTCTTAATTTTTTCACTAACACTCGCGACGCGTTCAATACAAAGACTGAATTCTAAGGATACAGCAGCCATCAGCAGTAGCCGTTTCACAATCAGCATCCCCAAAATTACAGAATTTGAGAGCAAAAGACGGTACAAACACAGCGACACAACACCTAGAAAGTTGATGTACTACCAACAAAAACGTTTGGGGTACATACAGAAATTTTCGTGAGATTTGCTAAAACAATTAAGGCTTAAACGGGTATAGGGGGACAATTTTGTTAGAGTGACTTTTCTATTGACAACAAAACCTAGAGAAAACTTTTCTACAGAAAACTAGTCTCAGCGACAAATTTTCTTTAGAAAAATTGTTTAATCGAAATGAAAAATTTTTTACAGAACATTTTTTCATATGAAAATATTTTTATAGAAAATTTTTTCATATGAAAAAAATTTTTATAGAAAATTTTTTCATATGAAAAAAATTTTTATAGAAAATTTTTTCATATGAAAAAAATTTTTATAGAAAATTTTTTCATATGAAAAAATTTTTATAGAAAATTTTTTCAATTTTCAGTCCCTCAAATTATACATAATGTGAGGTTTTCGCTCTGTCTAGAATTAGGGATAATCCTCCTGATGAGATGGTCTAACCAACCATCGAAACGCGTCGAGGAAAGGTTTCCCCACCAACATTTTTTGGTTTTATCAAAAAACTATTTATTACAATAATAAATAATTGTAATAAATTGGGATTCTTAGTGCAATACACTACAGTAAAACTTTTTAAAAATTTTTTCATTTGAAAAAATTTCTATAAAAATTTTTTCATATAAAAAAATTTTCTATAAAAATTTTTTCATATGAAAAAATTTTCTATAAAAATTTTTTTCATATGAAAAAATTTTCTATAAAAATTTTTTTCATATGAAAAAATTTTCTATAAAAATATTTTCATATGAAAAAATGTTCTGTAAAAAATTTTTTCATATGAAAAAATTTTCTATAAATGAATGAAATATGAAAAAATTTTTATAGAAAATTTTTTCATATGAAAAAAATTTCTATAAATGAATGAAATATGAAAAAATTTTTATAGAAAATTTTTTCATATGAAACAATTTTTATAGAAAATTTTTTCATATGAAACAATTTTTATAGAAAATTTTTTCATATGAAACAATTTTTATAGAAAATTTTTTCATATGAAACAATTTTTATAGAAAATTTTTTCATATGAAACAATTTTTATAGAAAATTTTTTCATATGAAACAATTTTTATAGAAAATTTTTTCATATGAAACAATTTTTATAGAAAATTTTTTCATATGAAACAATTTTTATAGAAAATTTTTTCATATGAAAAAATTTTTATAGAAAATTTTTTCATATGAAAAAATTTTTATAGAAAATTTTTTCATATGAAAAAATTTTTATAGAAAATTTTTTCATATGAAAAAATTTTTATAGAAAATTTTTTCATATGAAAAAATTTTTATAGAAAATTTTTTCATATGAAAAAATTTTTATAGAAAATTTTTTCATATGAAAAAATTTTTATAGAAAATTTTTTCATATGAAACAATTTTTATAGAAAATTTTTTCATATGAAACAATTTTTATAGAAAATTTTTTCATATGAAACAATTTTTATAGAAAATTTTTTCATATGAAACAATTTTTATAGAAAATTTTTTCATATGAAAAAATTTTTATAGAAAATTTTTTCATATGAAAAAATTTTTATAGAAAATTTTTTCATATGAAAAAATTTTTATAGAAAATTTTTTCATATGAAAAAATTTTCTATAAAAATTTTTTCATATGAAAAAATTTTCTATAAAAATTTTTTCATATGAAAAAATTTTCTATAAAAATTTTTTCATATGAAAAAATTTTCTATAAAAATTTTTTCATATGAAAAAATTTTCTATAAAAATTTTTTCATATGAAAAAATTTTCTATAAAAATTTTTTCATATGAAAAAATTTTCTATAAAAATTTTTTCATATGAAAAATTTTCTATAAAAATTTTTTCATAGAAAAAATTTTCTATAAAAATTTTTTCATATGAAAAATTTTCTATAAAAATTTTTTCATATGAAAAAATTTTCTATAAAAATTTTTTCATATGAAAAAATTTTCTATAAAAATTTTTTCATATGAAAAAATTTTCTATAAAAATTTTTTCATATGAAAAAATTTTCTATAAAAATTTTTTCATATGAAAAAATTTTCTATAAAAATTTTTTCATATGAAAAAATTTTCTATAAAAATTTTTTCATATGAAAAAATTTTCTATAAAAATTTTTTCATATGAAAAAATTTTCTATAAAAATTTTTTCATATGAAAAAATTTTCTATAAAAATTTTTTCATATGAAAAAATTTTCTATAAAAATTTTTTCATATGAAAAAATTTTCTATAAAAATTTTTTCATATGAAAAAATTTTCTATAAAAATTTTTTCATATGAAAAAATTTTCTATAAAAATTTTTTCATATGAAAAAATTTTCTATAAAAATTTTTTCATATGAAAAAATTTTCTATAAAAATTTTTTCATATGAAAAAATTTTCTATAAAAATTTTTTCATATGAAAAAATTTTCTATAAAAATTGTTTCATATGAAAAAATTTTCTATAAAAATTGTTTCATATGAAAAAATTTTCTATAAAAATTGTTTCATATGAAAAAATTTTCTATAAAAATTGTTTCATATGAAAAAATTTTCTATAAAAATTGTTTCATATGAAAAAATTTTCTATAAAAATTGTTTCATATGAAAAAATTTTCTATAAAAATTGTTTCATATGAAAAAATTTTCTATAAAAATTGTTTCATATGAAAAAATTTTCTATAAAAATTTTTTCATATTTCATTCATTTATAGAAATTTTTTTCATATGAAAAAATTTTCTATAAAAATTTTTTCATATTTCATTCATTTATAGAAAATTTTTTCATATGAAAAAATTTTTATAGAAAATTTTTTCATATGAAAAAGTTTTTATAGAAAATTTTTTCATATGAAAAAATTTTTATAGAAAATTTTTTCATATGAAAAAGTTTTTATAGAAAATTTTTTCATATGAAAAAATTTTTATAGAAAATTTTTTCATATGAAAAAGTTTTCTATAAAAATTGTTTCATATGAAAAAATTTTCTATAAAAATTGTTTCATATGAAAAAATTTTCTATAAAAATTGTTTCATATGAAAAAATTTTCTATAAAAATTGTTTCATATGAAAAAATTTTCTATAAAAATTGTTTCATATGAAAAAATTTTCTATAAAAATTTTTTCATATTTCATTCATTTATAGAAATTTTTTTCATATGAAAAAATTTTCTATAAAAATTTTTTCATATTTCATTCATTTATAGAAAATTTTTTCATATGAAAAAATTTTTATAGAAAATTTTTTCATATGAAAAAGTTTTTATAGAAAATTTTTTCATATGAAAAAATTTTTATAGAAAATTTTTTCATATGAAAAAGTTTTTATAGAAAATTTTTTCATATGAAAAAATTTTTATAGAAAATTTTTTCATATGAAAAAGTTTTCTATAAAAATTGTTTCATATGAAAAAATTTTCTATAAAAATTGTTTCATATGAAAAAATTTTCTATAAAAATTTTTTCATATTTCATTCATTTATAGAAATTTTTTTCATATGAAAAAATTTTCTATAAAAATTTTTTCATATTTCATTCATTTATAGAAAATTTTTTCATATGAAAAAATTTTTATAGAAAATTTTTTCATATGAAAAAATTTTTATAGAAAATTTTTTCATATGAAAAAGTTTTTATAGAAAATTTTTTCATATGAAAAAATTTTTATAGAAAATTTTTTCATATGAAAAAGTTTTTATAGAAAATTTTTTCATATGAAAAAATTTTTATAGAAAATTTTTTCATATGAAAAAATTTTTATAGAAAATTTTTTCATATGAAAAAATTTTTATAGAAAATTTTTTCATATGAAAAAATTTTTATAGAAAATTTTTTCATATGAAAAAATTTTTATAGAAAATTTTTTCATATGAAAAAATTTTTATAGAAAATTTTTTCATATGAAACAAGTAAGAGTGGTATATTCGGCTTTACCGAATCTTGGATACCCTTCACCAATAGTGTTTCAAAAGTAAAATACCAAATCGTATGAATATATTGATAATTATATAGTTTCTGATTACTGACTTAGTTGAGCCCCACACAAATGCTTCATATGTATATTAATTTTCTTTTGTTCATACTAAATGTAATTCCTAGCAATATTTGGTTATACTAGTACAAGGTGGCGCAAAAGTAATCCTCCTATCAGAAAATGCTCTAAATTTTGCGATTGGCCCCTAATGTCAATTCTGTTTTGGCATTTGTGTAGTAAACACTTGCAAAATACACGTTAATAAACAATGTTACTCTACACTGCTCCAGAACGCGGAATATTGGTGACTATTTATTTGGCCAATAATCGGTCGGTGACTTTGGCACAACGTAAGTTTCGTCGCAGATTTCCAAGCCGTCCAACGCCTACTGGTGAAATACTGCTCGCCTCGAAGAGACTGGCATAACACGAGATGCTGCCAGGCGTGGCAGACCCCGGAGTCGCCGTTCTGCAGAGAATATTGCTGCTGTAGCCGAGGATGTCATGGAAGCGCCGTCGACATCGATCAGACGACGTGCCACGCAAATGGGTATCAGTCAACGGTCTTTACAGCGAATTTTGGTAAAAAATTTGAAGATGTTTCCGTACAAAGTCCAGACGGTGCATCAGCTGTTAGCTGCTGACCGCCAATCGCGTCTAACATACGCTCAAGCCATCCTTAATCACCACCAAGAGGAAGACGATTTTTCATTAAAAATAATCATGAGTGATGAGGCCCATTTCCATCTTACCGGGTACGTAAATAAGCAAAATTTACGTGAAAATCCGCGTGTAACCCACGAAGAGCTATTAACCCGCTCAAAGTCATTGTATGGTGTGCTTTTTTCGCTGGAGGAGTCATCGGACCTTTTTTATTCAAAGACGTAGCTGGCCAAACGGTTACTGTGAATGGTGAGCGCTACAGAGCAATGATTAACGAGTTCCGTTTGCCGCAACTTGATGAATTGGGATTGGAAAACATGTGGTTCCAACAGGACGGTGCAACGGCATACACTGCACGTGCCACAACCGATATGCTGAAGGATGCATTTCCCGGGCGCCTAATCTTCCCTTTTGGCGATTTGCACTGGCCAGCAAGATCGCCTGATTTGACCGCTGCAGACTTCTTTTTGTGGGGCTTTTTGAAGTCGCGGGTTTATGTCAACAAGCCTCAGACTCTTGCAGCTCTTAAAGACAATATCCGTCAAGAATGTGAGGACCTATCGCCGGAAGTTTTGGCCAAAGTGATGTAAAATGCTATAAAAAGGGCTCAAATGACAATCGAAATGACAAAACGAAAAGCTTTTCGGTGGCGTCATCATCTAGAATAGTAATGGACCCAAAGGTTAGGTTGGGCAGGTGGCTGATGTATAAGGCAGCGTCACTTGGATTCTAAAGTTCGATAGACCAGATAAACCATGCAGAAAAGATGCTTCAAAATGTAGATGCCCTTAGATTTGCAAGAGTACATCGATTTGATGAAGATTAAGTATTCTGGCACACAACCCAAAAACACAGTGCCCAGTGAGGGTTGTGTACTTTAATTCATACGAATTATCCAACTATTAAAGGTTAATGATTAGTTATGTAAAACTCTGAAGTTAGCGGACTGATTTAGGTCAAAGTTTTAACAATGATTGTCAATGTATACAAGCCTTAGAATTATAAGGTATACACTCTTAGTTTTAGATACATGCGTGAAATATATAGCTAGCTATGAATGGATATCAGCTTTGGCGGAAAATTTATTGAAGATTTACTTATTAATCTGAAGTTAGTTAACTAATTAATATGAATACTTCAACAATAATATTTGGGATGCATTGTTCTTTCGATCTGTCCGATGGATGTGTGGAAAGTTTTGCTCTAGTTCTTTGTGCAATTATAACATGATTTAATTTATCAGCATTAAAGTGATTCCCGGTCGGGGTTATATGGGAGATAACAGAAAATTTGAACCGAGCTCGCCCATTTTCAAAGCCGAACTTTTCAAGATATCGCCCTGAATAACGATATTGTACAACGTCTTTATACTAAATGCCATCATCGTATCTATTATAATAGATAGATAATAATAATTTGTCATTTATTAGCTACTAAGAGATTGCCTTAGGCGAAGTTATACGGGAGCAATAGTCAAACGTGAACGGATTTCTCCCAATTGCAATTAAACAATTTAAATTTTCGTTGATATGTGAGATACATACATACATATGTAGGTTTTGAACGGATATCATATACTTAGCTGCATTTTTGTACTTCCTAGGAAGATTACCTATAATTTGATATATAATACATACTCAAATGTAATCATAAAGTTCAAAAGTCAGACATAGAATTAAGATAAATGCAGTGTGTCTGTCTGCTAAAATCAGATTTGTGGAGCTCCTGGAAGGTATACCCATATGCATTTTACACAAAATTTTAGGATATCGTCCCAACCTGAGCTCCAAAAACTTGACTACAACAGAAAAAAGGACAGACAGGTAGACGGACGGACGGACAGACAGGTAGACGGACGGACGGACAAACAGACGGACGGACAAACAGACGGACGGACGTCGCGAAATCGATTCTCCTGCCGATTCTGAGACGATCGGTACAACTTGAATGGTATTCATGATCAGATTTGTGGAGTTTATATCAGATTTTAGGAAATCCTCAAGGAACGCTGTCAAATTTCATCACAATCGGTCCATAAACACCTGAGATATCGCTGAAACAATATTTACAAAATGTCAACAAAATTTCTTAGACACGTACTTTGGGCAATTTGCTGTACATCAAATGTAGTGTTATTGCGATATCTCAATTGTTTATGGACCGCTTTTGATAAAATTTAATAACGTGCTTGGCGGGGGAATTTCCTAAAATCTGATATAAAATTTATGTATGTCCGTGCTCCAGGAGGATGGTTTTTCCTATTTCTGCATTTCATTGTTTCAACAAACATTCTCTAACGCGTACTTTGGGCAATTTGCGATACATCAAATTGAGTGTTTTGGCTGTATCTCAGTTGTTTATAGACCGATTTTGCTAAAATTTTACAGAGTGCTTTGGGGAACCATTTCCTACAATCTGATATATAATATATTATCACATGTACACCAGGAGTACCTTGTTTCTCTTATTATTTAAAAGTGTGTTTCAATCAAAAATTTTAAAATTTTCGTCTAATTTTTGGTATTTTTTCGATATTTTCGGTGTTTATAAACCGATTTTAATGAAATTTAATAGCGTTCATTGCGGGAGAATTTCCTAAAATCTGGTATATAATTTATGTAGGTCCACCCTCCAGGGGCTTCAGAAACTTGATTTCAACAGACAGACAGACAGACGGACGGACAGACAGACAGACAGACAGACAGACGGACATCGCTTAATCGATTCTCCTCCCGATTCTGAGTCGATCGGTATAATTTTTATGGGGTCTACGATCACTAATAAAAAAATTACAAACGGAATCACAAACTTATAATACCCTTTCACCTATTGGTGAAGGGTATAAAAATTTTTATAGAAAATTTTTTCATATGAAAAAATTTTTATAGAAAATTTTTTCATATGAAAAAATTTTTATAGAAAATTTTTTCATATGAAAAAATTTTTATAGAAAATTTTTTCATATGAAAAAATTTTTATAGAAAATTTTTTCATATGAAAAAATTTTTATAGAAAATTTTTTCATATGAAAAAATTTTTATAGAAAATTTTTTCATATGAAAAAATTTTTATAGAAAATTTTTTCATATGAAAAAGTTTTTATAGAAAATTTTTTCATATTAAAAAATTTTATAGAAAATTTTTTCATATAAAAAAATTTTTATAGAAAATTTTTTCATATGAAAAAATTTTTATAGAAAATTTTTTCATATGAAAAAATTTTTATAGAAAATTTTTTCATATGAAAAAATTTTTATAGAAAATTTTTTCATATGAAAAACTAGTCCTGGCGACAACTTTTCTATAGAAAACTAGTCCTGGCGACAACTTTTCTATAGAAAACTAGTCCTGGCGACAACTTTTCTATAGAAAACTAGTCCTGACGACAACTTTTCTATAGAAAACTAGTCCTGGCGACAACTTTTCTATAGAAAACTAGTCCTGGCGACAACTTTTCTATAGAAAACTAGTCCTACCGACAACTTTTCTATAGAAAAATAGTCCTGCCGACAACATTTCTTTAGAAAATTTCTCACTTAGACTTTTTTTCTATAGAAAGTTTCTTGCTTAGACCAATTTTCTATAGAAAATTTCTCGTTTAGTCCAATTTGCTATTGAAAATTTTTCGCTTAGACCAATTTTCTATAGAAAATTTCTCGCTTAGACCAATTTTCTTAGAGTAATTTTTTATAAAAAAATATCTCGCTTAGACTAATTTTCTATAGAAATTTTCTAACTTAAACTAATTTTCTATAGGAAATTTCTCGTTTAGACAAATTTTCTATATTAGACTAATTTTCTATTGAAAATTTCTCACTCGCTAAGACTAATTTTTAATATAAAACTTTTCGCTTAGACCAATTTTCAATAGAAAATTTCTCGCTTTTATTAATTATCTTTAGAAAATTTCTCTCTTGGACTAATTTTCTATAAAAAATTTCGTGTTAGACCAATTTTTAATAAAAAATTTCTTGCTTAGACTGATTTTCTATAGAAAATTTTTCGTTTATATCAATTTTATATAGAAACATTTTCGCTTAGACAAATTTTCTATAAATAATTTCTCGTTTAGTCCGATTTTATGCCGACAATTTCTCGCTTAGAACAATTTTCTATAGAAAATTGTTTTAAGACCAATTTTCTATTGAAAATTTATCGCTTAGACTAATTTTCTATAGAAAATTTGTCGCTTAGACCATTTTTCTATAGAAAATTTATCACTTAGGCCAATTTTCTATAGAAAATTTGTCTCTTAGTCCAATTTTTCACTGTGAAAATACAACTCTGTTTTTGATATTCTGCGTTTTATTTTCAAACTCCAGCCTCTTTAGGGTTAAAATTAACTTAATCTTGTATCTTTGGCGCATGTCTCAGAAAAATTAGAGTCTCACGAAAATTTACGTTAACAGTTTGTTGTTATTAGTGTTTAAGCCAAAAACACAGACAACGAAAAAGGGCCTGTATATGCAGTAGAACTGTCTGTCTGTCCGACTGTCCTGATGCCTAATTTCGTCTGTCTTTCACTACATCAACACAGGACGTATATAGTAAGGACGTAAAAAACTACGGCACATCGAATGAAAATGAAGATAAAGTTAAAGATGAAACTTAAATTTCCTTTCGTTAGACATTTTCATATATTTTTCGGTTTTTTGCTGAAAAAGAGAATGGACCAGTTACAGACTCTTAGGAAGCTAACAGAAACTGTTAGAAATTAAAGAGTTGAAATTTATCTAAAAATACTCTTTAAATACGAGAAAAGAGTTTTTCAAATATTATACAAAATTTTGTAAAAAACCATTAAAAAATGCATTATAATTAAAGAAAACAAGATAAAAAGTGTAAACGAAAAGTATTTAAAAGTACTTAGAATTTAGTTTTTGCAAAATAAGTCAAAGCTTAACAAAAGTTATTTTCTCAAACCCATTTTAAATCCTTTTTAAGTATGTAAATGTTTATAATGGCAATTACCGGATGTTGTCGTTTATTCAATATTTCCTTTAGTTTTTCATTGCCTCTAAGTATGTGAATATGTGTATGTGTCTGTGTCTGTGCGTGTGTATGTGCAAGTATTTTGTATTCCGCTGCAGCTTTATGTCGAAAGTATATCCTGTTACGTAGTTTTCTAATTGAATTTATTGTGTTTCCTTTTATCGGCTCTAGATACGAGTGTATTTCCTACTAAAGACCTCAGAGCAGGCAACTTAAAGTAAAACTGACATCGTCATGAAATAATTCCTATATCAGAGGATGGGTAAATAGTTGACATTCGTCGTGGTACAGAAATGAATCTACTGCATCATCGTCATAGATTCTTCATAAATTTGTAAATGTTTTTTGTTGTTGTTGTCAGTAGTTTGTAGAACGTGTAAACAGTAGCAGCAGCAGTTGCAAGTCAAGGAAGTGTCAATGTTGATGATGAACAGGGTTAGGATTTTCATTTAATAATCACAGCTTCACACTTTCTAAAGAGAAACAGTCACAGGCATAAACTTTGCTATAAACAAAATTGTTTGTTGAAAAAGTTGTAGCTTGAACCAAGTTTCTATAGAAAAGTTGTCGCTTAGACAAATTTTTTGTAAAAAAATTGTCGCTGACAAATTTTCTATAGAAAAGTTGTCACTTAGACAAATTTTCTATAGAAAAGTTGTCACTTAGACAAATTTTCTATAGAAAAGTTGTCACTTAGACAAATTTTCTATAGAAAAGTTGTCACTTAGACAAATTTTCTATAGAAAAGTTGTCACTTAGACAAATTTTCTATAGAAAAGTTGTCACTTAGACAAATTTTCTATAGAAAAGTTGTCACTTAGACAAATTTTCTATAGAAAGTTGTCACTTATACAACTTATTTATAGAAAAGTTGTCACTTAGACAAATTTTCCATCGAAAAGTTGCCGCTTAGACTAATTTTCTACAGAAAAGTTGTCGCTTTGACAAATTTTCTATAGAAAAGTTGTAGCTTAGACAAAGTCCCAAATTTTCTATAGAAAAGTTGTCGCTTAAACAAATTTTCTATAGAAAAGTTGTCGCTTAAACAAATTTTCTATAGAAAAGTTGTCACTTAGACAAATTTTCTATAGAAAAGTTGTCACTTAGACAAATTTTCTATAGAAAAGTTGTCACTTAGACAACTTTTCTATAGAAAAGTTGTCACTTAGACAAATTTTCTATAGAAAAGTTGTCACTTAGACAAATTTTCTATAGAAAAGTTGTCGCTTAGACAAATTTTTTGGAAAAAAAATTGTCGCTTAGACAAATTTTCTATAGAAAAGTTGTCGCTTAGACAACTTTTCTATAGAAAAGTTGTCACTTAGACAAATTTTCTATAGAAAAGTTGTCACTTAGACAAATTTTCTATAGAAAAGTTGTCGCTTAGACAAATTTTCTATAGAAAAGTTGTCGCTTAGACAAATTTTCTATAGAAAAGTTAGACAAATTTTCTATAGAAAAGTTGTCACTTAGACAACTTTTCTATAGAAAAGTTGTCACTTAGACAAATTTTCTATAGAAAAGTTGTCACTCAGACAAATTTTCTATAGAAAAGTTGTCACTTAGACAAATTTTCTATAGAAAAGTTGTCGCTTAAACAAATTTTCTATAGAAAAGTTGTCACTTAGACAAATTTTCTATAGAAAAGTTGTCACTTAGACAAATTTTCTATAGAAAAGTTGTCACTTAGACAAATTTTCTATAGAAAAGTTGTCGCTTAGACAAATTTTTTGTAAAAAAAATTGTCGCTTAGACAAATTTTCTATAGAAAAGTTGTCGCTTAGACAACTTCTCTATAGAAAAGTTGTCACTTAGACAAATTTTCTATAGAAAAGTTGTCACTTAGACAAATTTTCTATAGAAAAGTTGTCACTTGGACAAATTTTCTATAGAAAAGTTGTCGCTTAGACAAATTTTTTGTAAAAAAAATTGTCGCTTAGACAAATTTTCTATAGAAAAGTTGTCGCTTAGACAACTTTTCTATAGAAAAGTTGTCACTTAGACAAATTTTCTATAGAAAAGTTGTCACTTAGACAAATTTTCTATAGAAAAGTTGTCGCTTAGACAAATTTTCTATAGAAAAGTTGTCGCTTAGACAAATTTTCTATAGAAAAGTTAGACAAATTTTCTATAGAAAAGTTGTCACTTAGACAAATTTTCTATAGAAAAGTTGTCACTTAGACAAATTTTCTATAGAAAAGTTGTCACTTAGACAAATTTTCTATAGAAAAGTTGTCGCTTAAACAAATTTTCTATAGAAAAGTTGTCACTTAGACAAATTTTCTATAGAAAAGTTGTCACTTAGACAAATTTTCTATAGAAAAGTTGTCACTTAGACAAATTTTCTATAGAAAAGTTGTCACTTAGACAAATTTTCTATAGAAAAGTTGTCGCTTAGACAAATTTTCTATAGAAAAGTTGTCGCTTAGACAAATTTTTTGTAAAAAAAATTGTCGCTTAGACAATTTTTCTATAGAAAAGTTGTCGATTAGACAAATTTTCTATAGAAAAGTTGTCACTTAGACAAATTTTCTATAGAAAAGTTGTCACTTAGACAAATTTTCTATAGAAAAGTTGTCGCTTAAGCAAATTTTCTATAGAAAAGTTGTCGCTTAGACAAATTTTCTATAGATTAGTTGTCGCATAGACAAATTTTCTATGGAAAAGTTGTTGCTTAAACAAATTTTCTATAGAAAAGTTGCCGCTTAAACAAATTTTCTATAGAAAAGTTGTCGCTTATACAAATTTTCTATAGAAAAGTTGTCGCTTAAACAAATTTTCTATAGAAAAGTTGTCGCTTATACAAATTTTCTATAGAAAAGTTGTCGCCAAGACAAATTTTCTATAGAAAAGTTATCACCTGGACAAATTTTCTATAGAAAAGTTGGCGCCTAGACAAATTTTCTACAGAAAAGTTGTCGCTTAGACAATTTTTTTTATAGAAAAGTTTTCGCTTTAAATTTTCTATAGAAAATTTCTCGCTTAGAACAATTTGCCATAGAATATTTTTAGCTTAGGCTTAGAATTTTGTATAGAAAATTTCTCGCTTAGAACAATTTTATAGAAAATTTCTCGTTAAACCAATTTTATAGAAAATTTCTTGTATTGTATTCTTAGGAAATTGTATTCCTCTAACTTATATATTCCTTTATCAGTAAGAAAAAAAATTGCGCATGCTTTGATTATGCCAATTTTTTCTTATGGTATTGAAGTGTATTCGGGTACTCCCGGTTATAATTTGAAAAGGTTATCATTAATTTTTAATCGAGTTATTCGTTTTGTATTTTCTTTGAAAAACCGCGATCATGTATCATCCCATGTTCAAGAGTTTCTTGGGTGTAGCTTTAATAGCTTCATAAAGATTAGAAATCTACTATTTTTCTATAAAACGTTTAAAAGGGGTTTTCCTTCTAGCTTTCTCGTTCGATTTAAATTTAGTAAGTCTACTAGGAATAAACAGCTTTTATTACCTAAACTGACTTCAGTATTAGAGAGATCTTATTTTGTTAGAGTGGCAAGGTCTTATAACTCTATTCCTAAGTCACTAAGATTATTCTCTAGCTCTTATAGGCTGCAGAAAAGCCATCTTATTGCCTTTGAATGTTTCCGAATTGCAGTTTCATAGTTCCTTTGATAGTTTTCAGAGTTGTAACTATAATCATAATCTTACTATTTTTCTTTCTAGTTTCATAACTATTTAATATTTGGATATTTTTGCTATCGATGAGTGGGTTATTATTATTGTTATTATTATAAATATTATTATTAATTTTTTATTATTATTATTATTGTTAATGCTTTTTTGACTATAAGTTGATTTTGTAATTTTGATTAATTGGCCAATTGGCTTTAAAATTACAATAAATGGAATAAACAAAAAAAAAAAAAAAAAAAAAAAATTTCTCGCTTAAATCAATTTTGTATAAAAAATTTCTCTCCTAGACAAATTTTTTATAGAAAAGTTTTTGCTTAGTCAAATTTTCTGTAGAAAAATTCTCGCTTAGACAATTTTTCTATAGAAAAATTTTCGTTTAGACAAATTTTCTATAGACAATTTTTCACTTAGACTAATTTTGTATAGAAAATTTCTCGGTTAGACCAATTTTCTAAAGAAAATTTCTCACTTAGACTTATTTTCTATGGAAAATTTCTCGCCTAGACCAAATTTTGTAGATAAATTGTCGCTTAGAGCAATGTTCTACAGAAAATTTATAGCTTAGGCTAATATTCCATAGAAATTTTCCTGCATAGACTTATTTCCTATAGAGAGTTTCTCGCTTAGACGAATTTTATATAGAACATTTCTTGCTTAGACCAATTTTCTATAGAAAATTTTTGTGTAGACAAATTTTCTTTATACAATTTATTGCTTATACCAATGTTCTATAGAAAATTTCTCACTTAGAGCAATTTTCTATAGAATTTATTTTCTAAAAAAAAATTTCATAGATTTATTTTTGCATGAAACTCCCTGACCTGCTGAAGACTGTGTATAGGGAATTTCTGTGTGTTTTACATCATCTTGAGTTCTTCTTCTTTTTTAGCCTTTAGACTATAGCTTAAATTAAATTTTCACCTAGAAAATATTGTTAAAGATAATTGAGTAATTTGCCTTAAGTGCAAAATTTTTTCTAATAGCTGCAGTTTTATAGGAGAAGACTTCTACCTAAAGAGGGAAAAGTGAAAATTAATTTTTTATGCCATCAAAACTATAAGTTACAGAGTCATGGCATATAAAAATCTATTAGTGATAATGATTCCGAGAATTTTACTATTTCAAATCAGCAAAATCGTTTTATAAGTTATCATGAAACTAAATGAAAGAAAAACTGAATTTGTAAATTCAAATCAAATTAACCCATTTGGTACCAATGTAAAATTAAGCGATTTGCATTGTAAAATTAAGGCAAAAGTAAAAATAAAATTATTGTTGAGCTACTTTAAAAGGTAATAATTTATTAGGAATTGTTTGGAAGCCAATAATGCCAAGTTTTTTTTTATTGGTATAAAATGGGTTAATGTTATATTAAACGTAATTCATTCATAAGTGAATGGCAAATTACTCATCACCCATCTCACTAGACTGAAAAAAGTTGAACAGCGTTTATCATTATCAATTTAATCAGTGATCCTCTTTGAGTAGATTTTTCGAAAATCGGATTTGAAAAATTTTTCTGGGAATTTGATTTCCTAAGATTCATTTTCGTTTTATAATGATAATTTATGAATTGAAGGCTTGTTTTAGATCAGGAAAGCCAAAAAACGTTGCATTTTTCTTTTAACTTTTTATAAATGACGACTCTTAAAAATATAAATATTTATTTTTAATAAATGGCCGGAAATGTTTATTAATAAGGAAAATGCATTTAATATAAAAGCCAAAAATAATGAAGAAAAATTTTTTTATATTCTTCTAGAAACATTTATAGACCGAAATTGTTTAAATTTTTCTATTCGAAAAATTTTCATTAAAATTTTTTTTTCGATTAAAATTAGTTTTAGTGTAAAATTTAACCGAATAAGATTTTTAATAAAGAAATTATTCATAGAATTTAAATTTATCTTTTCCAAAGCATTTCTGGAAAAAAGTTATTCGAATAATTCTATAAAGAAATTTAATCGAATTAAATTTTCAATTCAATTTTTTTTTCATATAAAATTTATTCGAATATGATTCTTTCTAGAAAAATTATTGCCAGAATTTCTATTATAACAATTTTCAATAACACATATTCTTATAATTTTGTATAAAACCAAAATCAATTAAAATTCTTAAATTAGAAAAGTCTAGTTTTCGAATAAAATTTATTCGAATAAGATTTTTTATAGGGAATTCTTTCGGAGAATTTAAACTTATCTCTTTTATAAATATTTCTAAAGAAAATATATAAGAACTTTATATAAAAATATAATTGAATAAAATTTTCAATATGAAACGAATAATTCGTAAAATTTGTTTCATATAAAATTTATTCGAATAAGATTTTTCATAGAAAAAATATTCCCAGAATTTCTATCCAAAACGCTTTTTAAGAAAACTTTTTCTTATATTTTTGTATAAAAATAAAATCGAATGAAATTCTTAAATTCAATTAAATTAAGTTTCATATAAAATTTATTCGAATAATATTTTTATAGAAAAATTATTCGAAGAATTTAAATTATTTTTTGCCCAAATATTATTCTAGTGAAAATATATTAGAATTTTATATAAAAATATAATCGAATAAAAACGAATAATAGGAAAAAGTTTTCGATTTTTTTTTTCATAAAAAAATTTATTTGAATAAGATTTTTTAGAAAAATTGTTCCCTGAATTTGTTTCAAAAACGTTTTACAAGAAAACTTTTCTTTTAAAAGAAGAAATTAGAATAATTATATAAAGAAATTTAGTCGAATAACATTTTCAATTCAATTTTTTTTCATATAAAATTTATTCGAATAAGTTTTTTTGTAGAAAAATTATTCCCAGAAAAATTTATTCGAATACGTTTTTTATAGAACAATTATTCTTATAAATTAAACTTATCTCTTTCCCAAATATTTCTAGAGAAATTAAATTTTTAATTTGAAACGAATAATCGAATAAAATTTTCTATTCGTAAAATTTTTTTCATATAAAATTTATTCGAATAAGATTTTTCGTAGAAAAAATGTTCCCAGAATTTCTTTCAAAAACGTTTTTAAAGAAAACTTATTCCTATATTTTTGTATAAAATTTAAATTAAAAAAAAACAGTTTTTTATAGAATCATTTTTCGAAGAATTAAAATTTATCTCTTTCCTAAAGAAAGGGTTTTAAAAGTATTCTATAAAAAAATTTAATCGAATAAAATTTTTAATCGAATAGAATAATCGAATAAAATTTGTTTTCATATAAAATTTATTCGAAAAAGATTTTTATGGCAAAATTATTCCTAGAATCTTTATCAAACCAGTTTTAAAAGAAAACTTATTATTATATATTTGTCTAAAAATGAAACCGAATAAAATTGTCTATTTCGAAAAACTTTTGCCTATAAAAATTTATTCCAATTAAAGTACTCTTCATATACAGTTAAATCGAATAAGATTTTTGATAAAAAAAATTGTTCTCAGAAATAAAGCTTCTTGAAATAATTTATTTGAATAAAAGGTTTTGTATTGACAATTTATTCGAATAAATTTTGTTGAGAACAAGTTTTTTTGGTAATTTATAAAAAAAAAAAAATAAAAAATATATTTAACTTTTTCAATATGATTTTAAAAACAAGATATTTTAATACTTTTATATACAAATTTAATCGAATAAAATTTTCCTACACAATTTATTCGAAAAACATTTTTATAGAAAAATGACATGAAAAATTTGAGTATAACTCTTCCAAAAACGTTTACAGAGTTCGCGTAATCGAATATTTTTAAATAAAAATTAAAGTTTATTCGAATCGAATTTTTTATCATATACAATATATTCGAATTAAATTATTGATAATCGAATAAGTTTAACCAAGTTTAACCAAAGCCAAGATAATCGAATAATACTATACAGAAATTTTAATATAACTCTACCAAGAACATTTTTATAGAAAACTTATTCAAATATTTTTAAATTAAAATTTTTAAAAATTTATTCGAATCAAATTACTCTTCATATAAATTTCATTCGTATAAGGTAATTAATAGTAAAATATATTGTAGTTTTTTAAGAGAATTTCTTTTATTAAAAATTTATTTGAATAAATTTTTCTTTATAGAAAATTTAATCGATTAAATTTGCATATTGCGAATAAAGCAGCTTTTAAATAATACTTATTCGAATGCAATTTCTTTAACAAAAATTTGAGTCTAAAAATTTTTTGAAAAAAATTTATTCGAATAAACTAATTTTTATGAAAATTTTTGCTTTTATAGAAATTTGTTTGAATAAATTAGTTTTTTTTTAGAAATTTTATTCGAACAAATTTACTTTTTTATTAAATTTATTCTATTGAATTGGATTTTATAGAAATTTTATTCGAATAAATTTGCCCTTATAGAAAATTGAAAATTGGTTCTTATAGAAATTTTATTCGAATAAATTTGTTTTCATAGAAACTTTATTCGATTCGAGTCAATTTGGTCTTATAGAAATTTTATTCGATTAAATTTGATTTTATAGAAAATTTATTCGAATAAATTTGCTTTTATGAAAAATTTATTCGAATAAAAATATTTTCATCAAAAATTTGATTCAAATAATTTAGCTTTTAGTAAAGATTTATTCGAAATATATTTTTTACAGAAATTTTATTCGAATAAATTTTCTTTTAAAGGAAATTTTATTCGAATAAACTAAGCTTTATAGAAATTTTATTCGAATAAATTTGCTTTTATAGAAAATTTATTCCATTAAATTTGATTTTATTTAAAATTTATAAAATTTGTTTTTACTGAAAATTTATTCGAATAAATTTTCTTTTGTGGAAAAATTATTCGAACAAATTTTTACAAAAAATTTATTCGAATAAAAATATTTTTATAAAAATCTTATTCAAATAATTTTGCTGTTAATGAAAATTTTATTGAAAATGTTTTTTTTTTATAGAAATTTTATTTGATTGAATTCGTTTTTATAGAAATGTTATTCCAATAAATTTGGCTTAATAGAAAATTTTTTCGAATAAATTTGCTTTTACAGAAATTTTATTTGAATAAATCAGCTTTTATTAAAAATTTAATCGAATTAATTTGCTTTTATAGAAAATTTTTTCGAACAAATTTTTTATAAAATATTTTTTCTACAAAATTTTTATTTGAATTAATCTGTTTTTATTCAAAATTTAATCGAATAAATTTGCTTTTATAGAAAATTGAATTGAATAAATTGATTTTTATAGAAATTTTATTCGAATAAATCTGCTTTTATTAAAAATTTAATCGAATAAATTTGCTTTTATAGAAAATTTTTTCAAACAAATTTTTTATAAAATATTTTTTCTACAGAATTTGTATTAGAATTAATCTGCTTTTATTAAAAATTTAAGCGAATAAATTTGCTTTAATAGAAAATTGAATCGAATAAATTGGTTTTTATAGAAATTTTTTTCGAATAAATCTGCTTTTATTAAAAATTTAACCGAATAAATTTTTTTTATAGAAAATTTTTTCGAACAAATTTTTTATAAAATATTTTTTCTACAGAAATTTATTCGAATTGCTTTTATAGAAAATTTATTCGAATACATTTGCTTTTAATGAAAACTTTATTCGAAATACTTTTTTTACAGAAATGTTATTCAATAATTCTGGTTTTATAGAAAAGTTATTCTAAAAAATTTGGTTTTATAGAAAATTTATTCGATTAAATTTTATTTTGTAGAAAATTTAACCGAATAAATTTTATTTGAATAAAATTTTTATAAAAAATTTATTCGAATAAAAATATTTACATAAAAATTTTATTCAAATAATTTTGCTGTCAATGAAAAATTAATACGAAATATTTTTTGTAAAGAAATTTTATTCGAATAAATTTGGTTTTTTAGAAATTTTATAAAAAAATTATTCCATTAAATTTTATTTTAAAGAAAATGTTTTCTAATAAATTTAATCGAATGAATTTTTACATTAAAAAAATTATTCGAATAAATTTTATTATAGAAATTTTATTCGCATAATTTTGCTTTTATAAAAATTGTATTGGAATAATTTTGCTTTAATAGAAATTTTATTCGAATAAAAATGTTTTTATTGAAAATTTATTCGAATAAATTTGTTTTAATAGAAAATTTATTCGAAAAAATTTTCTTTTAAAGGTTTTTTTTCGATGTATTTATAGACAATTTTTCGAATTATTTTTATATAAAAAACTTATTCGAATAAAGACATTTTTAAACAAATTCATTCGAATAAATTTGCTATTAATGTAAAATTTATTCACATAATTTTTTTTTTATAGAAATTTTATTCCAATAATTTTGTTTTATTCGAATATTTTGATTAAAATTTGAAGCAAATAATTTTGCTATTAATGAAAAATTTATTTACATAATTTCTTTTTATGGAAATTTTATTCGAATAATTTGGTTTTATAGATTTTATTCGAATAAATCTGCTTTTATAGAAATTATATGAGAATAAAAATGTTTTTATTGAAAATTTATTCGAATAAATTTGCTTGTAAAGGTTTTTTTTGATGTATTTATAGACAATTTTTCGAATTATTTTTATATAAAAAACTTATTCGAATAAGGACATTTTTAACTAAAATCTTTCGAATAAATTTGCTTTTAATGAAAAATTTATTCGAATAATTTTTTTTATAGAAATTTTAATCCAATAAATCTGCTTTTATAAAAATTTTATTGGAATATGTTTTTATTCAAAATTTATTCGAATAAATTTGTTTTTATAGAAAATTTATTCGAATAAATTTGCTTTTAAAGAAAATTTATTCGCATAAATTTAGCTTTCAAAAGTTTTTTTCGATGTACTTATGGACAATTTTTTCGAATTATTTTTTTATAAAAAACTTATTCGTATAAAGACATTTAAAAAAAAATTCGAATAAATTTGTTTTTAATGAAAAATTTATTTGAATAATTTTTCTTTTTTTATAGAAATTTTATTCGAATAATTTTGTTTTATAGAAACTTTAATCGAATAAATCTGCTTTTATAGAAAATTGTTTTGAATAAAAATGTTTTTATTGAAAATTTATTCGAATAAATTTGCTTTTCAAGGAAATTTATTCGAGTAAATTTGCTTTTAAAGGAAATTTATTTGAATAAATTTGCTTTTAAAGGTTTTTTTCGATGTATTTATAGACAATTTTTTGAATTATTTTTTTATAAAAAACTAATTCGAATAAAGACATTTTTAAAAAATTCATTAGAATAAATTGGATTTTATTGAAATTGAAATTTCATTCGAAATAAATCTGCTTTTATAGAAATTTTATTGGAATAAAAATGTTTTTATTGAAAATTTATTCGAATAAAGAAAATTCACTCGAATAAATTTGCTTTTAATGAAAATTTTTTTTCGAATTTTTTTTTATATCGAATTTTTAACTCGAATAAATTTGCTTTTACAAAAATTATTTTGAAAAAATTTCTTTAAATATTTATGTTAAATAGAATTTTCAAAAATATTGATTGATTTTTTTTTTCAATTTTTATTTATGTACTTACTTTTTCCGACATTGAAGTAATTAGTTTTTTAATTGAAATATTAAATTTTCAAATACAAAATAAAAATTTAATGTATTTGAAAAAACATCCAAGTGACGTAAATTTATTTATAAGTATTTATTTAAAGATTTTAGCAATTTTTGTTTTTAATATTAAGACGATTATTTAGACTTTCAAAATTTAAGCAAAATATTTTTTTGAAACATTAATTTTGAAAAATTATCCACAACATTTTTTTTTAATTAAATTTTTTTTCCTTTTCTTTATAATTTAAATAAAACACTTGGAATAATAGAAAAATTTCCTTTAATTTAATTTCTTTTGATTTGTTATATTAAATTTAAATGCATTTTATAGAAATTCTGGAATTGGAAGAAGGTACTCTCTGGTACGAGGTCTGCTGACTGTGACAAGGGACAGACAGATAGACAGACATACAGATCTTCAACAATTTCCACTTGTCACTTGTTCATAATCACTTCTATAAAATCTCACAACTGAGTATAAACCACAAGACACGACACTAATATTATTTATTTATATACAAAAACAAAAAAAAAAAGAATAATTTACCAATAATAAAATAACAACTGCGAAAAAGAAAATTGTCTCGTTGAATGACGTCTACGATGAACAAGAAGACACAGGCACAAAACTAACCAACATTTTTTTATTCGAATCATTACTCGAACATTGGCTACGCGACATGATGTCGCAAATAGTCACTCACAAACTCAATTATAAACACGCGCTTCTTATTATTTTTAAACATATATTTTCTTTTTTTTTATATTTTGTTTATTTTTTTACTTAAAAATAAATATTAAAATTTTCAACTGAGAAGAAAAATATTCGCACTAAATTCTCGTCGAACTTAAAATTTTATTTCAAAAACTCATTTAACATATAATCGGACGCGTTTTGTAGTTTCTTGATTGAAGGTGCATCCGAGACTGAAAATGTCTTGGCATCTCTTTGGTTAAGATGCTTGCGCTACTTTCTATGTCTTTCCGCTTTAAGAATTCTAGAGATTTTTCACAAATTCTCAAGTGTGTGAGGGTGTATGTTATTTTGATTGTACGTGTGTCAATATGAAAATCCTCAGACAAGTGTTTAGGTATTGTGCGCATTTTTTCATAAAGATACACAATATTTATCACAAGAGAAGAGAGAGAGAGAGTTTACTTTCTCTCTCAATTTTTCTCTTCTAAATAAAATACAATGTTTTGATTTTGCAATAAATAAAAACATTATAAGAATTCACAAAAAAATTCGAATGTAAACTTTATTTTTATTAAACTATTTCTAAAAAATCTAAAACCAACCTTTAGCTGTAGACTAAAAAATTTATATTAATACAAAAAATAATCTATTAAAAAATAAACAAAAAATTAAAATTAAATTTATAAAAAAAAACTTAGAGCAGTTTTTATTAAAAACCAATTAATGCTTATTGTTGCTTAAAAAAAAATTAAAAAATTAAAACTAAAAACTAAGAAAAAAGAAACTAAAATCATCTACAAAAAAAGTAAAATGAAATAGTAAAATTAACTTTAAAGGACAGAAGAAGATGAAAAAAAAACTAAAACAATTATTGGTATTAAAATTGAAACAAATAATTAATAATTAAAACAAAATTTAGTTTAAACAAAAATTTTTACAAAAAAAGTTAATATTAATATAAAATAACAAAAAAATTGAAACTAAATGCTAATTAAAGAAAAAAAAAATAAAAATTTCTTAAAAATTAAAAAAAAAACAAAGTCGCAACTAAAAAAACATAAAAATTACAAAAAATAAAATAAAAAACATCCATTAGTTTTATTAAATTATAAAAAGAAAAAAATACAAAAATAAATAAATAACTATAAAATAAAATATTATTTAATACAATAAATAATAATTTATAAAAATAAATAAATTAATGAACAAAAAAAAAAACAAAATTAATGAGTTTTTCATTTCAATTGAGGGTTTCAAAATACATGGTGGGTAAATGTGAGGTTAGAAAGTAAATTGGCTGTCAAATCATGAAATCTCAAGAATTGAGCTGTCATCTTTAGACATTTCTAAGACCTCTAACTTTTTGTGTTAAAATATAGTTGTATTTTTATACCCTTCACCGCCATAGGTGGAAGAGGTATATTGGGTTTGTGCTGATGTTTGTACCGCATAGAAATATTGGTCTGAGACCTACCTTTAGTACACCCATCGACTCAGAATCACTTCCTGAGTTGTTTAAACGATGTCCGTCCGGCTGACTGACTGGATATCCATGTAAGCTCATTATTCAAGTACAGGTCGTAACTTCAAAGCTTATTTATTTAAATTTGACACAGATTCATATTTTGATCCAAGGACGATCTCTATACTTTTTGGCCAAAATCAGATTACTATTACGGGTACCTCCCATAGGGATGAATTTCTGGAATAGAGTTTTTGTATGTTAATAAAACTTTGAATGTATGTTAATAAAACTCAGCATAAATACTGTTTATATGTAGTAACCGAAATCAGGGTACCCAATTTTGTAATAATATGACCATATTTGTCCATACCTCCCATACAAGACACATTCTGAAATACCCAGAAAAGCACAAAAACTCTTATAAATCTACAGATGATTGCATTTTATTACTAAAACTATGCACAGATGAATATTTTGTAAATTTAAAGCGACCCTCAGCCTTCCATATAAATAATAAATATAAATATAAATCTCGAAATTTTGAAGAAATAGCACATAATCTATATATCTATACTAGCTGATTTTACCCGGCGTTGCCCGGGTTGGTAGTTAAAGTTTTTAACTTATTACTTTGTTAACACTTTCTTTAAAAATTAACAATTATGAAATATTTTTATTAATTTTTTAATTGAATCCTTTATTAATGTATTTGCATATATATTTAATTATATATATTTTATTTTAAACACAGGTCACACCTTACCATATTGTCTAAATTTCAGAAAAATCGGTCATTTTGGTCACCTATATTTGTAATTTTTAATATATGACTTATATGGGAGGGGTCACGCCCACTTGATATTTGAAAAAAGAAGCTTGCCTGTTTTAACCACCGGTCACACCTTATCAGAAAAATCGGTCATTTCGGTCATCCATATTTGCAACTTTAATATATGACTTATATGGGAGGAGTCACGCCCACTTGAGATTTAAAAAAAACCTAGCCTATTTTAAACACGGGTCACACCTTACCGTAATGTCTAAATTTCAGAAAAATCGGTCAGTTCGGTCATCTATATTTGTAATTTTTAATATATGACTTATATGGGAGGGGTCACGCCCACTTGACATTTCAAAAAAGAAGCTTGCCTGTTTTAACCACCGTTCACACCTTACCATACTGTGAAAATTTCACAAAAATCGGTCAGCAGGGTCATCCATATTTGTCATTTTTAATATTTGACTTATGTGGGAGGGATCACGCCCACTTAAGATTTCAATAAAAAAAATTGGTATATTTTATCCATTGGTCACACCTTAACATACTGTCAAAATTTCAGAAAAATCGGGCCTCTCGTTCACCTAGGTTAGGTTAGGCAGGATGCAGACTGTAAGGTCCACCTCACTTGGGTCCATAAATAGGTCCCTTTGTAATTCCTGCAAGGATAGAGAGAATTAAATTCTTAAAACTACCGAGAGTAAGAGGCTCAGTTAGAGCCAGCCAGATGCATCGATAAAAGAGCCTATTTTACGAATATTGATGTTCGAGATCTCTGATAGATCGTGCAGAAATGGGAATCCTAGATGGAGGGTTCTAAGTTCAGCAAGTGCTGGGCAGTGACAGAGGAAGTGGGATATTGTTTCTTCCTCCTCTGCATTGTGACAACTTCTGCAGTAGTCATTGCTTTGAAGATTAAGTCTTCTAGCATGTATACCTATAAGACAGTGTCCCGTGAGTACTGAAATAAGGGTGCGAAGTCTATGGCGCGAAAAGCTGACCAGGATTGCAGAGCGCTTACTGTCGTAAGTTGGCCATGTAAGTCTGGAGATCGTACAGGTACTTTCTGTGGACCAGTTGGTCTGTGCGGACCTAAAAATAAACTGCTTTATGAGCAATTTGCATGCTGAGAGCGGAATACCTATGAATTGATCAGTGTTTTCTTGACTAAGAAGAGCACCATCTTTTGCTAGGTTATCCGCTATGATGTTACCTGGTACATTACTATGACTACGTACCCAGAAAAGTTCAATGTTGGAATGTCTCGCCATCTCATTTAGAGACGCCCGGCATTCACGGGTAAGAACGGATGTCGTGTAGACCGATGAAAGGGAATGAATGGCGGCAAGACTATCTGTACAGAAACGAATATCGTTGGGATATACTCGGTGGTACGTGAGCCACTTGCTCGCCCTATAAATAGCTGAAATTTCAGCTTGAAGAATGCTGCATTGTTTAGGGAGCTTGAATTTCACTTTAATCCCAAATGATGGGATAAAGAAGCCCCCACCCACACCACGTGACGATTTGGATCCATCCGAATAGATAACCAGGGTCTCTTCACTAAAAGCGTTATGGGCCCCTGAGATATCCGCAGTGAAGGATTGCTCGAAAGCGGGTGAGGGAATACAGTAGTCTATATTATCAGGGAGATTAAGTTTCTCCAGAATAGTGGTGTGGCCTAGAGACGAAGTAGACCATTCACCGGTGGTTTTTAACCTGATAGCTGAGTTGAGGGCTACTAATTGGGCCATTAGCTCAGCCGGAAGCCAATTAAGCATGGTAAAGAGTGCCTTTGAAGGAGTAGTCCTTAAAGCACCCGTAATCATGAGAGCAGCAGATCTAAGGATCTTAACAAAAAGTCCTCGCTGATTAGCCTTGTTTAGGGCAGGCCACCAGACAAGAGCGCCGTACATGAGAATGGGTTTAACAACCATTTCGAAGAGCCAGGCTGTATTGGAAGGGGATAGGCCCCACGTATTTCCTAGAGCTCTTCTGCACGAGTATAGTGCAATGGAAGCCTTAGACACCCTAGATTGGGTGTTTAAGTTCCAGGACAGCTTAGAGTCCAGGATCACACCTAAGTATTTGGCATGATCCGTGAGTACCAGTTCCGTTCCATCAAGCTTTGGAAGATTGAACTGGGGAATCTTGTATTTCCTAGTGAAAAGAACGAGTTCCGTTTTGGCGGGGTTAACTCCCAGGCCATTGGAAACGCTCCATTCAGTAAGTGTGGCGAGAGCGACTTCGAGTCGCTGCGAGATAGTGTTTAGGTACTTGCCCGAAACTGCAATAGCGACATCATCTGCGTAAGCAATAGTTTTGAAGCGCAGAGAGTCCAATTCCATTAACAATTTGTTGATGGCAAGGTTCCAGAGCACCTATATATGTCATTTTTAATATATGAGTTAAATGGGAGGGATCACGCCCACTTGAGATTTCAAAAAACGTAGCCTATTTTAATCACCGGTCACACCATAGCTCACTGTCAAAATTTCAGGAATGTTAGTATAACTTTAACTACATTTCGAAAATCATCAAAATCAATTTACCCAGTTATAGGTATTGTATTTTTAACGGGGAAGGGGCCATCCGCTGCTCCGATCCTATTCATTTTTTTTCTTAAGTACGGCCATTGGTAATAAATTTACTTTTGTCAAGTTTGAAGTTTCTAACTTTTATGGTTTATCAAATTATTAAATTTTGCACCATTTGGTCCACTATTTACCCTATTTGGGCCCTTTCTGGACCAAGTTTTGAAACAAAACATATCCTTAAACCACCTTAAGGGAATATTCTATCTAATTTCAAAATTTCATCAAAATCGGTCAAACCGTTTAGGAGTCAACCTCTTTCAAACAAACAAATAAACAAAGAAACAAATAAACAAATAAACTTACAAACACATTTATAATATATATATATATAGATACCCAGTAAGAACAGTGTCAAACGTTTGAAATATGATGACTTTTACATTTGATATCAAACGTTTTTTTCAAACCTGAACAGATGTTTGAGATTCACATTAATTTTCAAATGAGGGTTCATTTGAGAATAAACGTTTTAAAAATGATAGTTTCTCAAATTGAGAATAAAGGTTATTTTCAAATCATTATCAAACCCTAAGATGATTTGAGAATAATTTGAAAAATGGTGTTATATAAATTTGATATCAAACCTTATTTCAAATTTTTTTCAAACATTAAAAAAATAATTTATGCTAAAAAAAATAATGTTTCAGATATTTTAATGGAATGGCATTGCATTTCAAAGAAATTCGTTATTTATTTCGCATTTTTTAAAATTGATCCATATTTGACCATAAAACCTTGCTTAAAAAATGTCAAGATTAAAAATTCAATAATATTCATATGCATAAGTAAATTTTCTTTATTTCTTAAATTTTTTCTACCTAACAATAAAAAAAATTATATTTTAAGCAAAAGAATTCAAATATGATGCACCGTTTCCAAAAACAAAATAAACAAACTCAAAAATATGAAAAATACAACGCCATTTTATTTATGTTCCACATGTAGATGATATCCACATTTGAAAAACCTTTGAGAATGAGGTTTGATAATGATTTGAAAATAAAGGCATTTCTCAATTTGAGAATAAAGTCCCCTTTTTGTTGAGAACGCTATTATTCAGTATCAAATGAGTACCAAACGTTTGACCTTTGAAAAAAGATTTATTTTCAAATCATCCTCAATTTGAGAATAAACCTTTTTTCTTACTGGGTATATAGATAAAACAAGTAAGAGTGTTATATTCGGCTGTGCCGAATCTTATATACCCACCATCAGGTTGTGTTAAATTTAGAAACATATCTCATATATCTACGAGGCTGCAGCAAATTCAAAACATGGACCAAATTGGTATTGTTGGTAAAATATTTGGAATAACTTCGGTTGCAGTAGCTTTATAGTTCAACATTCAAAAGGGAAACCACTTCCCTAGTAATTATTTACTTTGAAAAAAATTCGTTATCGTAACCGGGTATGGTTTTACATTAATAAGTTGTTAAATAAAGAGTGTTCTAAAAAAATATGCATTTACTATTTTAGACAAAATTTATCCATATTGCAAGAAATAATTTATTTTTTGATCAAGTTAGTTTTTATAGATATGTCAGATACTATTATTTTAGAAATTATTAATTTCCAATAGTTATTTCAATCAAAATGGACTGCGAAAAAAAAGTTCGTGAAAATATAATTAAAACTTTTCAAAAAAATCCGTCATGGACTTTTAAAAAAATAGCTAAAAATTTGAAAGCTGACCCTCGAACGGTTTCTAATGCCATCAGACGGTATAAGGAAAACCTGAGCATTGAAAGAAAACCTGGATCAGGGAGGAAAAAAGGTCCTACAGATATTGTTAAGGCAAAAGAAGTCGAGCGACTCTTTCGAAGAGCGCCTAACACTTCTTTAAGAAAAGCAGCTCGTACGGTGAAATGTTCTACGAATTTTGCACATAGAGTCAAAGCTTAGGTTCCAGATCGCAATGCTATAAAGAACTTAGAAGCAAAAAAAACGAGCGAAAAAATTGAAGTCTGATTTTATAAAAAAAATACACCTGTTGTGTAATGGATGATGAAACATACGTACTGGAAGACTTTTCTCAACTTCCTGGTCAAGATTTTCATGTTGCTGATAAACGGGGCAATGTTCGGCAAGAGTTTCGCACAAAAAAACAAACAAAGTTCCCTAAGAAGTTTCTCGTGTGGCAAGCTATTTGCAGTTGTGGCAAAAGAAGTAAAGTATTTGTGGCATCTGGCACAATAAATACAGAAATTTATATAAATGAGTGCCTACAAAACGGTTTAGAGAGCACAGAGTGACTACATTTTTTTGGCCAGATTTGGCATCATGCCATTATGGAAAAAAGGCACTTGAGTGGTACTCAAAGAATAATGTCATTTTTGTACCACGAGAGGCAAATCCATGTAACTGTCCAGAACTTCGGCCTGTGGAAAGGTATTGGGCTCTGGTAAAAAAGGAATTGAAGAACACAGGAAAGATTTCCAAGAACATGTCCGATTTTAAGCGCTGGTGGAACACATGCTCCAAAAAGGTATCAGAAGCAACTGTAAAATCTTTAATGGGAGGGTTTCCGAAAAAAGTCGATAATTTTGCACAACCCGAGTACTAAGTAAAAATTTTAATGCTAAATGATTTTGTATAATATGTCATTATATTTGCGTATTTTGTAGAGATTTTATATTAAAAGGTTTGATTTTTATTTAAGAAAATCCAACTACAAATTTTATTTAGAGCACTCTTTACTTTTCGTTTAGCTTAATATTAAGTTAAGATAAAGAAGTTGATAGTAATACGACAGGTCCATATATTTTGTTAGGAGTTCCTAATGCATCTACCATATACATAATCTTAATATGCTGCTTGTACTTCCGAATCTTTTTGATTGTAGATATAAAAAAGGGGATGTAATATAAATATATAAGAATTATAGCCAAATGTTGACCGATTTTTTGGTTTCCGGGAGTGTTTTTTATATGAAAGCTATAGTCAAATATGGACCGATTCCTATAAAATTTGATATACTGACCAATAGTTTCATAAAACTTCTCTATACTAAATTTAGTCGCCGTAGCTATCACAATTGTACTCAATTTATCAGCATTTATGTGTTTCCCGGGGCGGAATTATATGGGAGCTCTAACTAAATGTGAACCGATTTCGCCCATTTTCAGTACACAACTTTTGTTACATATCGGAAATACTTTTGTAAAATTTTGTCTCTCTAGCTTTTGTAGTTAAGGAGCTGTCGCGCTTTTATCTGACGGACAGACGGACATAAATATCCTTTTCTTTTTGTATTTTTGTGTTTCTGTAAGCTTTTTATATGGGAGCTATGGTCAAATGGTGACCGATTGTAACAAAATTTTGCACACTGACTGGCATTCACATAAGACTTGCTTTTGCAAAATTTTGTTGCTGTAGCCCTTTCAGTTAAGGCGCTATCGCGCTTTTATCTAACGGACAGACGGACATAAACCCCCTTTTCTTTTTGTATTTTTGTGTTTCCGTAAGTTCTTTACGTGGGAGCTATGGTCAAATGGTGACCGATTGTGACAAAATTTTGCACACTGGCTGGTATTCACATAAGACTTATTTGTGCTAAATTTGGTGGCCAAAGCTATTACATTTTAGCATTTATTGGCATTTAAGTGAATTTCAGGTGGAATTTTGGCTGTTTCCGTATGTTTTTTATATGGGAGCTATGGTTAAATGTGAACCGATTTCGATGAAATTTTATATGCTGCCTAGTGTTTATGGAAAACTTCTAGATACCAAATTTTGTCATCATAGCTATTATAATTTGTCAGTTATTAGCAAATAAGCGACTAGTCTAGACGAGGTTATACGGGAGCTATGGTCAAATGTTAACCGATTTTGCCCAATTTCAATACCAAAATTTTCTCATAAATGAAGAATGTTTTTGCTAAGTTTCAGTGAGCTAGCTCCTTTCGTTTAGGCGTTATCGTGATTTCAACAGACAGACAGACGGACATCGCTCAATCGTCTTAGAATTTCATAAGGATTCAGAATATATATCGTTTTTGATTTTTGAGCCAATATTAAGGAAATTACAAACGGAATGACAATCTCAATATACCCCCCATTCTTTTTGATGGTGGGTATAAAAAATCGAATAAATTTTCGACAAAAATAATTTTATTCGAATAAATTTTCTTAAAAACCAAAAGTATTAAAATAAATTTTGTAAAAACATCAATCTTTTATAAATGTTTAATTACATTGTATTCGATTTTGACAACTTTTTTTACCGACAAAAGGGAGAACTGAAAAATCATTTTTGTGAAAAATATTTTTTTGCAAACAAAAAAATTTTTTTCCAAAATTATTATTTTCCAAATTAAAACAAGTAAGAGTGGTATATTCGGCTTTACCGAATCTTGGATACCCTTCACCAATAGTGTTTCAAAAGTAAAATACCAAATCGTATGAATATATTGATAATTATATAGTTTCTGATTACTGACTTAGTTGAGCCCCACACAAATGCTTCATATGTATATTAATTTTCTTTTGTTCATACTAAATGTAATTCCTAGCAATATTTGGTTATACTAGTACAAGGTGGCGCAAAAGTAATCCTCCTATCAGAAAATGCTCTAAATTTTGCGATTGGCCCCTAATGTCAATTCTGTTTTGGCATTTGTGTAGTAAACACTTGCAAAATACACGTTAATAAACAATGTTACTCTACACTGCTCCAGAACGCGGAATATTGGTGACTATTTATTTGGCCAATAATCGGTCGGTGACTTTGGCACAACGTAAGTTTCGTCGCAGATTTCCAAGCCGTCCAACGCCTACTGGTGAAATACTGCTCGCCTCGAAGAGACTGGCATAACACGAGATGCTGCCAGGCGTGGCAGACCCCGGAGTCGCCGTTCTGCAGAGAATATTGCTGCTGTAGCCGAGGATGTCATGGAAGCGCCGTCGACATCGATCAGACGACGTGCCACGCAAATGGGTATCAGTCAACGGTCTTTACAGCGAATTTTGGTAAAAAATTTGAAGATGTTTCCGTACAAAGTCCAGACGGTGCATCAGCTGTTAGCTGCTGACCGCCAATCGCGTCTAACATACGCTCAAGCCATCCTTAATCACCACCAAGAGGAAGACGATTTTTCATTAAAAATAATCATGAGTGATGAGGCCCATTTCCATCTTACCGGGTACGTAAATAAGCAAAATTTACGTGAAAATCCGCGTGTAACCCACGAAGAGCTATTAACCCGCTCAAAGTCATTGTATGGTGTGCTTTTTTCGCTGGAGGAGTCATCGGACCTTTTTTATTCAAAGACGTAGCTGGCCAAACGGTTACTGTGAATGGTGAGCGCTACAGAGCAATGATTAACGAGTTCCGTTTGCCGCAACTTGATGAATTGGGATTGGAAAACATGTGGTTCCAACAGGACGGTGCAACGGCATACACTGCACGTGCCACAACCGATATGCTGAAGGATGCATTTCCCGGGCGCCTAATCTTCCCTTTTGGCGATTTGCACTGGCCAGCAAGATCGCCTGATTTGACCGCTGCAGACTTCTTTTTGTGGGGCTTTTTGAAGTCGCGGGTTTATGTCAACAAGCCTCAGACTCTTGCAGCTCTTAAAGACAATATCCGTCAAGAATGTGAGGACCTATCGCCGGAAGTTTTGGCCAAAGTGATGTAAAATGCTATAAAAAGGGCTCAAATGACAATCGAAATGACAAAACGAAAAGCTTTTCGGTGGCGTCATCATCTAGAATAGTAATGGACCCAAAGGTTAGGTTGGGCAGGTGGCTGATGTATAAGGCAGCGTCACTTGGATTCTAAAGTTCGATAGACCAGATAAAC
This sequence comes from Stomorhina lunata, assembly GCA_933228675.1. Classification (NCBI taxonomy): domain Eukaryota; kingdom Metazoa; phylum Arthropoda; class Insecta; order Diptera; family Rhiniidae; genus Stomorhina; species Stomorhina lunata. The sequence continues at coordinate 88,067,164 of OW121744.1, read as the reverse complement.
CATGCAGAAAAGATGCTTCAAAATGTAGATGCCCTTAGATTTGCAAGAGTACATCGATTTGATGAAGATTAAGTATTCTGGCACACAACCCAAAAACACAGTGCCCAGTGAGGGTTGTGTACTTTAATTCATACGAATTATCCAACTATTAAAGGTTAATGATTAGTTATGTAAAACTCTGAAGTTAGCGGACTGATTTAGGTCAAAGTTTTAACAATGATTGTCAATGTATACAAGCCTTAGAATTATAAGGTATACACTCTTAGTTTTAGATACATGCGTGAAATATATAGCTAGCTATGAATGGATATCAGCTTTGGCGGAAAATTTATTGAAGATTTACTTATTAATCTGAAGTTAGTTAACTAATTAATATGAATACTTCAACAATAATATTTGGGATGCATTGTTCTTTCGATCTGTCCGATGGATGTGTGGAAAGTTTTGCTCTAGTTCTTTGTGCAATTATAACATGATTTAATTTATCAGCATTAAAGTGATTCCCGGTCGGGGTTATATGGGAGATAACAGAAAATTTGAACCGAGCTCGCCCATTTTCAAAGCCGAACTTTTCAAGATATCGCCCTGAATAACGATATTGTACAACGTCTTTATACTAAATGCCATCATCGTATCTATTATAATAGATAGATAATAATAATTTGTCATTTATTAGCTACTAAGAGATTGCCTTAGGCGAAGTTATACGGGAGCAATAGTCAAACGTGAACGGATTTCTCCCAATTGCAATTAAACAATTTAAATTTTCGTTGATATGTGAGATACATACATACATATGTAGGTTTTGAACGGATATCATATACTTAGCTGCATTTTTGTACTTCCTAGGAAGATTACCTATAATTTGATATATAATACATACTCAAATGTAATCATAAAGTTCAAAAGTCAGACATAGAATTAAGATAAATGCAGTGTGTCTGTCTGCTAAAATCAGATTTGTGGAGCTCCTGGAAGGTATACCCATATGCATTTTACACAAAATTTTAGGATATCGTCCCAACCTGAGCTCCAAAAACTTGACTACAACAGAAACAAGTAAGAGTGGTATATTCGGCTTTACCGAATCTTGGATACCCTTCACCAATAGTGTTTCAAAAGTAAAATACCAAATCGTATGAATATATTGATAATTATATAGTTTCTGATTACTGACTTAGTTGAGCCCCACACAAATGCTTCATATGTATATTAATTTTCTTTTGTTCATACTAAATGTAATTCCTAGCAATATTTGGTTATACTAGTACAAGGTGGCGCAAAAGTAATCCTCCTATCAGAAAATGCTCTAAATTTTGCGATTGGCCCCTAATGTCAATTCTGTTTTGGCATTTGTGTAGTAAACACTTGCAAAATACACGTTAATAAACAATGTTACTCTACACTGCTCCAGAACGCGGAATATTGGTGACTATTTATTTGGCCAATAATCGGTCGGTGACTTTGGCACAACGTAAGTTTCGTCGCAGATTTCCAAGCCGTCCAACGCCTACTGGTGAAATACTGCTCGCCTCGAAGAGACTGGCATAACACGAGATGCTGCCAGGCGTGGCAGACCCCGGAGTCGCCGTTCTGCAGAGAATATTGCTGCTGTAGCCGAGGATGTCATGGAAGCGCCGTCGACATCGATCAGACGACGTGCCACGCAAATGGGTATCAGTCAACGGTCTTTACAGCGAATTTTGGTAAAAAATTTGAAGATGTTTCCGTACAAAGTCCAGACGGTGCATCAGCTGTTAGCTGCTGACCGCCAATCGCGTCTAACATACGCTCAAGCCATCCTTAATCACCACCAAGAGGAAGACGATTTTTCATTAAAAATAATCATGAGTGATGAGGCCCATTTCCATCTTACCGGGTACGTAAATAAGCAAAATTTACGTGAAAATCCGCGTGTAACCCACGAAGAGCTATTAACCCGCTCAAAGTCATTGTATGGTGTGCTTTTTTCGCTGGAGGAGTCATCGGACCTTTTTTATTCAAAGACGTAGCTGGCCAAACGGTTACTGTGAATGGTGAGCGCTACAGAGCAATGATTAACGAGTTCCGTTTGCCGCAACTTGATGAATTGGGATTGGAAAACATGTGGTTCCAACAGGACGGTGCAACGGCATACACTGCACGTGCCACAACCGATATGCTGAAGGATGCATTTCCCGGGCGCCTAATCTTCCCTTTTGGCGATTTGCACTGGCCAGCAAGATCGCCTGATTTGACCGCTGCAGACTTCTTTTTGTGGGGCTTTTTGAAGTCGCGGGTTTATGTCAACAAGCCTCAGACTCTTGCAGCTCTTAAAGACAATATCCGTCAAGAATGTGAGGACCTATCGCCGGAAGTTTTGGCCAAAGTGATGTAAAATGCTATAAAAAGGGCTCAAATGACAATCGAAATGACAAAACGAAAAGCTTTTCGGTGGCGTCATCATCTAGAATAGTAATGGACCCAAAGGTTAGGTTGGGCAGGTGGCTGATGTATAAGGCAGCGTCACTTGGATTCTAAAGTTCGATAGACCAGATAAACCATGCAGAAAAGATGCTTCAAAATGTAGATGCCCTTAGATTTGCAAGAGTACATCGATTTGATGAAGATTAAGTATTCTGGCACACAACCCAAAAACACAGTGCCCAGTGAGGGTTGTGTACTTTAATTCATACGAATTATCCAACTATTAAAGGTTAATGATTAGTTATGTAAAACTCTGAAGTTAGCGGACTGATTTAGGTCAAAGTTTTAACAATGATTGTCAATGTATACAAGCCTTAGAATTATAAGGTATACACTCTTAGTTTTAGATACATGCGTGAAATATATAGCTAGCTATGAATGGATATCAGCTTTGGCGGAAAATTTATTGAAGATTTACTTATTAATCTGAAGTTAGTTAACTAATTAATATGAATACTTCAACAATAATATTTGGGATGCATTGTTCTTTCGATCTGTCCGATGGATGTGTGGAAAGTTTTGCTCTAGTTCTTTGTGCAATTATAACATGATTTAATTTATCAGCATTAAAGTGATTCCCGGTCGGGGTTATATGGGAGATAACAGAAAATTTGAACCGAGCTCGCCCATTTTCAAAGCCGAACTTTTCAAGATATCGCCCTGAATAACGATATTGTACAACGTCTTTATACTAAATGCCATCATCGTATCTATTATAATAGATAGATAATAATAATTTGTCATTTATTAGCTACTAAGAGATTGCCTTAGGCGAAGTTATACGGGAGCAATAGTCAAACGTGAACGGATTTCTCCCAATTGCAATTAAACAATTTAAATTTTCGTTGATATGTGAGATACATACATACATATGTAGGTTTTGAACGGATATCATATACTTAGCTGCATTTTTGTACTTCCTAGGAAGATTACCTATAATTTGATATATAATACATACTCAAATGTAATCATAAAGTTCAAAAGTCAGACATAGAATTAAGATAAATGCAGTGTGTCTGTCTGCTAAAATCAGATTTGTGGAGCTCCTGGAAGGTATACCCATATGCATTTTACACAAAATTTTAGGATATCGTCCCAACCTGAGCTCCAAAAACTTGACTACAACAGAAAAAAGGACAGACAGGTAGACGGACGGACGGACAGACAGGTAGACGGACGGACGGACAAACAGACGGACGGACAAACAGACGGACGGACGTCGCGAAATCGATTCTCCTGCCGATTCTGAGACGATCGGTACAACTTGAATGGTATTCATGATCAGATTTGTGGAGTTTATATCAGATTTTAGGAAATCCTCAAGGAACGCTGTCAAATTTCATCACAATCGGTCCATAAACACCTGAGATATCGCTGAAACAATATTTACAAAATGTCAACAAAATTTCTTAGACACGTACTTTGGGCAATTTGCTGTACATCAAATGTAGTGTTATTGCGATATCTCAATTGTTTATGGACCGCTTTTGATAAAATTTAATAACGTGCTTGGCGGGGGAATTTCCTAAAATCTGATATAAAATTTATGTATGTCCGTGCTCCAGGAGGATGGTTTTTCCTATTTCTGCATTTCATTGTTTCAACAAACATTCTCTAACGCGTACTTTGGGCAATTTGCGATACATCAAATTGAGTGTTTTGGCTGTATCTCAGTTGTTTATAGACCGATTTTGCTAAAATTTTACAGAGTGCTTTGGGGAACCATTTCCTACAATCTGATATATAATATATTATCACATGTACACCAGGAGTACCTTGTTTCTCTTATTATTTAAAAGTGTGTTTCAATCAAAAATTTTAAAATTTTCGTCTAATTTTTGGTATTTTTTCGATATTTTCGGTGTTTATAAACCGATTTTAATGAAATTTAATAGCGTTCATTGCGGGAGAATTTCCTAAAATCTGGTATATAATTTATGTAGGTCCACCCTCCAGGGGCTTCAGAAACTTGATTTCAACAGACAGACAGACAGACGGACGGACAGACAGACAGACAGACAGACAGACGGACATCGCTTAATCGATTCTCCTCCCGATTCTGAGTCGATCGGTATAATTTTTATGGGGTCTACGATCACTAATAAAAAAATTACAAACGGAATCACAAACTTATAATACCCTTTCACCTATTGGTGAAGGGTATAAAAAGGACAGACAGGTAGACGGACGGACGGACAGACAGGTAGACGGACGGACGGACAAACAGACGGACGGACAAACAGACGGACGGACGTCGCGAAATCGATTCTCCTGCCGATTCTGAGACGATCGGTACAACTTGAATGGTATTCATGATCAGATTTGTGGAGTTTATATCAGATTTTAGGAAATCCTCAAGGAACGCTGTCAAATTTCATCACAATCGGTCCATAAACACCTGAGATATCGCTGAAACAATATTTACAAAATGTCAACAAAATTTCTTAGACACGTACTTTGGGCAATTTGCTGTACATCAAATGTAGTGTTATTGCGATATCTCAATTGTTTATGGACCGCTTTTGATAAAATTTAATAACGTGCTTGGCGGGGGAATTTCCTAAAATCTGATATAAAATTTATGTATGTCCGTGCTCCAGGAGGATGGTTTTTCCTATTTCTGCATTTCATTGTTTCAACAAACATTCTCTAACGCGTACTTTGGGCAATTTGCGATACATCAAATTGAGTGTTTTGGCTGTATCTCAGTTGTTTATAGACCGATTTTGCTAAAATTTTACAGAGTGCTTTGGGGAACCATTTCCTACAATCTGATATATAATATATTATCACATGTACACCAGGAGTACCTTGTTTCTCTTATTATTTAAAAGTGTGTTTCAATCAAAAATTTTAAAATTTTCGTCTAATTTTTGGTATTTTTTCGATATTTTCGGTGTTTATAAACCGATTTTAATGAAATTTAATAGCGTTCATTGCGGGAGAATTTCCTAAAATCTGGTATATAATTTATGTAGGTCCACCCTCCAGGGGCTTCAGAAACTTGATTTCAACAGACAGACAGACAGACGGACGGACAGACAGACAGACAGACAGACAGACGGACATCGCTTAATCGATTCTCCTCCCGATTCTGAGTCGATCGGTATAATTTTTATGGGGTCTACGATCACTAATAAAAAAATTACAAACGGAATCACAAACTTATAATACCCTTTCACCTATTGGTGAAGGGTATAAAAATAATTAGTGTTTAGGAAAGATAATTTTGTTGCCGAATTTAGGTTTTTGACTTTGTTCGAGATAATAAACAAATTTCGAGTTACGTGAATATATATAGTACCTGGTTGACCGAGCCTTGCTCGGAGCTTTATGATAAGCATTTTGAGGCAAATTTTAAGGTTTTTTATATATTTTATTTTATAAAGTACTAAAATAAATTTAGAGGAAAGACATTGTACAATAATTTAGTTAATTTTGAATTATTTTATTTATTTTGCCAGATCCACACATAGTTTGCATAGTTTACAGTTTAACACATTTGGAATAATTTTGGAAATTGGTGATACCAACAGAAACCCTCGTCGACTCATGCGCAATAACTTTGCTAAAGATTATAGTCTGATCAAATGCACAGTTTACGATTTAATTCATTTTAAGTAGTTTTCAGTGGCGCCACCTGAAGTACTTCATACCAACTAAGAAACCTTCGTCTGCTTATGCGTAACAACTTTGCTTATGATTATAACATGATCAAATGCACAGTTTACAATTTAATTCACTTTGAGTAATTTTCAGTTGTGCCACCTGTTGGACTTTGGCCATTCCAATTAATAAACCTTCGTCGGTTTATCCGCAAGAACTTTGGTAAAGACTATGCATGATTAAATGTACAGTTTGCGATTAAATTGACTTTAAGTAACTTTCAGTGGCGCCACCTGTCGAAATTTCTTCATACCAACTAAGAAACCTTCGTCGGCTCATGTGCAACAACTTTGCTAAAGATTATGGCACGATCAAATGTACAGCTTACGATTAAATTGACTTTGAGTAATTTTTTGTAGCGGCACCTGTCGGAAATTATTCACACCAACTAAAAAGCCTTCGCCGGCTCATGCGCTACAACTTTGCTAAAGCTCAGCATGATCAAATGTACAGTTAACGATTTAATTAATTTTTAGTAATTTTCCGTGGCGACACCTGTCGGATATTAGTCTTACCAACTTAAAAACCTTCGCCGGCTTATCCGCAATATCTTCGCTAAAGAGCATAATATGATAAAATTGACAGTTTACTATTCTATAAAGAACATACATACAGACAAACATTCATTTGTTTCAAAGTTATAGCATTAATAATTTTTCCCCCCTTTTTATCCATTAATTTCAAAATGTTCCATATGCATATTTGGTACTTCTTTGGTACCAAATGAATTCGGCACATTTTATTAAGACGCTGTTAACATAATATTGTTTTCATATTACTTTTTGAGATGTTAAGTTATCAGTTTATCCCTTTTTTACCCATTTTGACCCCAAAATCAAAAAAGTACCAAATACGTGTTCAATATTTCTTTCACATCTATTGACTGCAGTACAAAGTTCCTTTCTATATTCTTTTTTTTAAATAAGGGTGGGTTAAAAAGTAGTAAAGAAACTATTTTGACCCTTTTTTACCCGCTATCAGACATAGTTTCAAAAAGTACCAAACACCTGTCCGGTTTTTTTCATAGCTGTTTAAAACGTAATTTTAATTTTCTTTCTATACCTACTACTTTAGATGATATAACGTTTTTGATTTTTTTTCCCCTTTTTACCCGTTTTTACCCTTAGAGGCAAAGGTTCCAAAAGTCCCTTCTTCTTCGACCTATACATCATAGCATACTTTAAGGATAATAAAAATTATTTAAAAGATGCACAGTTTACTATATTTTTTTGAAGTTATTTGCCAAAGATGAACAATTGTAAAAGAGTTTTAATTGAACAATATATATTTTTAAAAACGAACCAAAATGGATACCAAATTTCAACAAACTTTTTGCATCGAAGTAACTTTGAACATCCCTAAAGTATACTTCACAATATTCGCTTAAAAGTCTGAGTTTTCGATCGATATCGAATGCGGTAATTTGGCCCCTGTTTATAAAAACTGCTTATATGTGTATAAAAATTCACGAGCTTTTTGATAACTTTGGTGAAATATCGAGTTTTGGTCGAATAACTTTGATTTTAAGTCGCAGATACGGCTAAGCAATTAGAGATATCGACCTAGTATTTTCTTTGCCGTAATCTACAGGGTGTTCTTACTAACACTTTGGTACTTTTTTTAGATTTTTTCGAATTCATTTAACAAACTATTGAAAAAAACAAAAAAGAAGTTTTGAAAAAATTACTTTTTTTCGTTCTACGCAAAACTTTCTTAACGTTAGTCCTTTCTAACAAAAATGGATATTTAAATATCTTGAGGTCCCAGAAAAATAAAACCAGTCAAAAATTTTTATTGCATATGCGCAGAAGAGTCTTGAAGGATGTAAAATTTTTTGGAATCCCTTAGAAATAAGAAAAGTTTTCGACCGATTTTAAGGTCATATGTCTCGTTGGAAAGCTCATTTAGTTTTCAGTATTAGGCTGTTAAACACTTTTTGAAAATTTATTCTAAGTGAAAATTGTTTTCAAACATTTTAAAGAAATCCCTTATTTTTCCCATATAACTGGCATGTCCAAACTTTGGCGTCAAGTCGCAGGCACGCTTCCCCGATATCTGATCTGAATGAAACTTTTTCGAGATATAGCGTTATTTAAAAAGTGGAAGAGCTTGCGCAATAACTAGCGTAACTCGTAAGCTGTTTATTTTCTGGAACTAAATAAAACAAGTAAGAAATTGCTATAGTCGGTCTAGCCCGACTATACGATACCCTTCACCACTAAGCTCAAAGATGCTCTTTTTCCTGTATAAAGACAAATATTTGATAAATTTTGCTTTCATACAAACATTTTCTCAAAACTTATATATTTAAGCCGTTTCCATCATTTGGACTTATATGAGGGCTAGGGTCAAATGTTGATCGATTATCTCGAAATTTGGCAAATTGATTACAGTTTTTACAAAAATTATGTATGAAAAAAAAATAAACTCAAAATTCTCACTATCTTCAGATTTACGAGCGTTTTTATGATTTTTGTCTCATTTAGTGCGTTTTGACCGAAGAGTTTGTATGGGAGCCATGGTCAAATGTGGACCAATTTCAACGAAATTTCTTACAGTAATTAAGGTTGAGATAAGAAGTATTTTTTTAAAATACTTCTGATAATTGTGGCTAAAATATTCAATTCCGGGAAGTGAGACCTATGGGAGGTACCATAAATATGGACCGATTTTAACGGTCCACTATCAAAAATATGATCTGTGCCAAATTTCATCAAATTATCTTTAGAACTGCGATCTGAACTTTGATTACAAGGTTTACATGAGGGTGGAGCCATCCAGCCAGACGGACGGACCGACGGATTGACATCGCTAAGTCGACTTAGAAAGTGATTCTAATCCTATTGGTATATTAAAAGGTGGGTCTAAGAGAAATATTTCTATGCGTTACATACATCGGCACAAACTTATTATACCCTTTCCACCTGTGGTGGTGAAGGGTATAAAAATCGAATAAATTTTCCATAAAAATAAACTTATTCGAATCAATTTTCTTAAAAACCAAAAGTATTGAAATAAATTTTGTAAACACATCAATCTTTTGTAAAAGTATAATTATTTTACAAAATAACTAATATAACAATTCTAGTAATTATATAGGGTCTTCCAACAGAAACTTTCGAACTTTGACGGACTTGGTATTTCCGTCAAATTTTCGAACGTCCGCTTTTACGAGTTCCCTCGGGATCATTTTCGAATACTTTTCAGCCGCTGCTGTTTAATGCGTTTTACTATGTCAGCTCATCGAATGTTGATATTCATTGTTGATGCAAACTGATCCAAAGATTGTTCGTTCTTACAGAGATAAGTTTTAGTTTGATTTCTAAACCTATGTCCTTATTTATGCCCACGATGGTACCAAGGTAAACAAATTCTTTTACTTGCTTGTAACCATCAGTTTTGTTTCTGATTCATTGACAACTAGACCCATTTTATTAGATTCACACAATATTAAAAAGATCGCACGATAAACTATCGCCTTGCCTGAATCCCCGTTTAGTTACGAAAGAATCCGATAGGTTCTTACCAATTTTAACTGATGAGGTTACATTAGTTATTGTCATCCATCATCAACTCAGACATTGCTTTAAACAACTTCGTTCGTATCGGGCTGTCAAAAGATTCGATAGAATCTTCTGAGGCTTATACCTCTATAATTGTCACATACGGTTTTATCTCTATTTTGTGCAGTGGACAAAGAACGCTGAGACTCAAATCGTGTGATATACGTTCATCTAACCATACTTTTTTTATAAGCAGAGACATACTCCTTATCAGCTCATCACCTCCGACCTTAAAAAGCTCTACTGTCAAACTATCGGCACCCTCAGCTTTTTTCAGTCGAGCTATTACAATTCTAACCTGATTTTAGTTGGTAGTGGACATATAACGCCGTCATCATTGATTTGTTAAGGTGTGTCAATTTGATCGCTTTCATTTGATAGCAACAATTTGCAAAAGTGCTCTTTCCATAGTTTTAGCACGGTTTCCTTGGTCGTCCTTACAGGAGAAGATACAACTGCCAAACCATCCGATTGGTATTTAATATTTTGGTAAAATTAACGCACTTCATTACGACTCTTATAATGGGTGTTTTTTTAGAGGTATAGAACTTCGAATTGAAATAAAGCACAAGAAAATCGTTTTAATGTCCATCAATTTGGCTTTATTGGAAGGATAATTTTATGCCATTAATGTTTAAATATGATTTCGGGCATGTGGCCGCCGCGGCTGGCTCGAATAAAGCCAATTCTACAGGTCCAATTTTCAACTACTTTTTCGAGCATATGGGGCCGTATGTTGGCAATAACTCCACGAATGTTAACTTCCAAGTCCCCTAACGTTTCTGGTTTGTTGGCGTAGACGAGCGACTTCACATATCCCCAAAGAAAATAATCCACTGGTGTCAAATCGCACGATCTTGGTGGCCAATTGACAGGTCCATTCCGCGAAATTATGCGCTCATCGAATGTTTCCTTCAATAAATCAATTGTGACGTGCGCTGTGTGGCATGTAGCGAAGTCTTGTTGGAACCACAACTCATCCACATTCATGCCATCCAATTGGGGAACAAAATAGTCGGTTATCATGGCTCTATACCGGTCTCCATTTATGGTAACTAACTCTCTAGCATTATTTCGGAAGAAGTATGGCCCAATGACTGCACCAGCCCATAGAGCACACCAAACAGTCAGTTTTTGTGGATGTAATGGCGTCTCAAGGGTCTCATGTGGATTCTCTTCACTCCAAATGCGGCAATTTTGCTTGTTGACGTAGCCATTCAACCAAAAATGAGCCTCATTACTGAACAAAATTTTGCCATGAAAATCAGCATCGAGATCAATCTCATTTTCGGCCCATACACCAAAATCACGACGCATTACATGGTCTCGCGGCTTTAATTCTTGCACAAGCTGGATCTTGTAAGGTCGCAAGCCAAGATCTTTGCGCAAAATCTTCCATAAAGTTGATGGACAAAGCTCCAATTGCTGTGCACGGTGGCGAATCGATTCATTCGGGTCCTCTTCAACACTTTGCTCTACAGCGGCAATTGTTTCTTCGGTGCGCACTGTTCGACGTCGCTGCGGATGCGCATTATCACATAGAGTAAACGTAGTGCGAAAACGATCCATGGTTAACCGAATTAATTGCTCTGATGGACGATTATGTCGACCATAAAATGGACGGAGCTTGCGGTAAACTTCGCGAACTGAACCATTATTTTCGAAATAAATTTGCACGATTTGCAAGCGTTGTTCTTTTGTCAACCTGTTCATGATGAAATGGCAAACCAAACTAAATATTAATCACTTGACAGCTGACAAAATGGCCGCCAGTTAAAAAAGTGATGCCAACTTAAAGTTCTATACCTCAATAAAAAACACCCGATACATGTCAATTTCCTCAAATACACTTCCCTCCATTTCCATCTATTTTTTTTTTTTTTTTTTTGGAATAGGCGTTTCTCTTCCTAATTTTTCTCTCGATATCTTTCTAAAGTTCAACGCGTAACTAATGATTGAAAAGTTTCTCTGTAGGCTATAGGCATTGCAGCACTCCTCTTCGTACTAAGAGTTTCAAGGTAGAGCGCTTTGGAATCCTAAGACAGATTCAGCACTATTCATGGATTTGGCGATATGTCGTTTGAAGCGGGAATATCTTTTCTGAGTAATTGAGCTGTTTGTTGCTAGTAATCGGTGGCAACATTTTGGTATTGTAGCTTGGTGACGTCAAATTTGTGCCTCAGTCTGTATGTTTCGCAACACACTCAGACGTGTTTTCACTTTAGCTGCAACAAGGAAATGATGGGAGTCCATTTTGGCTCCTACAATTTTAAGTACATCCAATACACTCGATGAGTGCCTTCCGTCGACTACAATATGGAGACATCCACGTCGCTTTGTAGATATTGAAGTGTCGAAACCTGGTACTGCTCTCTAATGAGTCAAAAGATATGAATGGATGAATAAAAATCATTTCATTTCTCCGAATTTCGGGAAAATTTTATTTGATCAAGATTTAAGGAGATGCTTTTTAAAATGTTAAACCTTAAAAGACAAAAAACAAAATGGAACCATTTTAGTTTTTTTTTTTTTTTAATAAATAACATAATCCTGACATTAAACAGTTACTTTTAAGCTCTTTTGTCAAAATTTGCTAAAAAAAAAATTATAAAACTCCGTGATTTTACCATAAAAAATTAAAATTTTGACCTGGTACGCAAGAGTTAATTTGTACGAAAAAAATATTTTACTTCGTTTTATGCAAAAGTGACTTAACGTTAGTCCATTGTAACAAAAATGGATATTAAATGTCTTGAAGTCTCAGAAAAGAAAACCCAGTCAAAATTTTTGAAAACAATACATTTTTTATTGCATATTCTGAGGAGAGTCTTTAAGGATGTAGAATATTTTGAAAAACCCTTTATAATTAGGAAGGTTTTCAACCGATTTTAAGGTTTTATATCTTTTTAAAAAGCCCATGATGTTAGCACTATGATGTTAAACACTTTTTGAAAAATTTAATTAATCTAAGTGGAATTTTTTTCTAATATGTCAAGAAACCCCTTTTTTCCTATAAAACTTTCATGTCCAAACTTTGCCGTCAAATCGACACGCTTTCCCGATATCCGATCTGAGTGAAACATTATTTTTGGATTATTGGGGTCGAATGTTAAAAATTTGGGGGTATGTCTTTCTGTATTATAAAGTTTTCTAATTTTCTATATACAAAGGTGGGACACTCTGATATACATATATCTCGAAAACTATAGTCAACTAGAAAAAAATAAAATTATTTTCGGCTCGAACAGACAAAATTTTATAGATAAATTCAGATAAGAAAATTGTTTAAGAGTGGTTCAAATAATATTAATTACACTGGACTCGATTTTGAAAACTTTTTTTTACCAACAAAAGGGGGAGACGTAGTGTTGAAAGATGATTCGAATACTCTGAATTCAAAGGTGCTAACCGTTTTTTAAATTAGCTGTTATTTTTGAGATATCCGAGTTTTGGGAATACATTTTTTTGTTTTCAAAAAAACAAATTTTTTCATGATAATTTTTGTGATTTAAAAAAAAAATATTTTTATTTTGCAATCAAAAAAATTTGTTTCCAAAACGACTACTCGGATTAATTATAAGCTAATCTGAAAGATGATTTTGTTGCCGAATTTCGATTATTTTGCTTAGTTCTAGAAAATAAACATTTTTCGAGTTACGCGAATATTTATTACGCAACCTAATCCATTTTTTAAATAACTCTATATCTCGAAAACTAGAGCAAACCTAAAAAAACGGTTAGCGCTAATAAATTCAGTGTAATCGAACTATTACTTTCAATGAAAATTTTTTAAAATATAAAATTTTCCTTCAAAAATTTATTCAATTGAACTTAGTTTGGAAAAAAAAATCACTTTGGCCTTAATGGATCTCGTTCTTTGTTAATTATGCTCAACTGATTTAATTCATTTTTATTTCGCCTGAAGTGCAGAAATAGTTTCTTTTTTATTAAATTTTTTTTTTTTTCGTTTTCCTTAAGATGCCTGACATTACATTAATCTTATTTCTTTGCATTTGCTGATTTTCCCCCCATTTTTAGTTGGGGTTTTTGATCTCATCTACTAAGTACGATTTCATACATACATATATTGTAAATTTCCTTTAATGTAAAAGTACTGAAGAATATAGAGCAAAAAAAAAACTATTAACATACAAGCATATGCAAGGAATTATGTTAAGGGGTTCCCTAAAAATGGAACATATCAAAATAACTTGAAGTTTTCTCTTCATTCTCTGTCCGTCTATTTGTTGAAATCACAATAACTTCTAAACGAAAAGAGATATTTTACTGAAACTTAGCAAATATATAAGTAAAATTAAAATTTTGGTATTGAAATCGAACAAAATCGGTTCACATTTGACCATAGCTCCCGTATAACCTCGTCTAGGCTAATTACTTATTTGCTAATAAATGACAAATTAAAATAGTTATCATGATCAAATTTAATATATAGAAGTTTTTCATAAGCACTAGGCAGCATATAAAATTTCATAAAAATCGGTTCATATCTAACCATAGCTCCCATACAAAACACTAACGGAAACAGCCTAAATTCCACCATAAATACACTTGAATGCCAATAAATGACAAACTGCAATAGCTATTCCTACTAAATTTATTACAAGAAAGTCTTATATAAATACCAGCCACTGGGCCAAATTTTGATACAATCGGTCATCATTTGATCATAGGTCCCATATAAAAAGATTTCCTATAAAAAATAGGAAAAAAATTTAAAAAAATTTTCTACAAAAAATATTAAAATTTTCTAAAGTTTTCTACAAAAAAATAGTAAAATTTTCTATAAGAAATAGTAAAATTAACGAAATTGTAAAATTTTCCAAAAATTTCTTTCAAAAAATGTTGAAATTTTCGAGAAAACTTCTATAAATAGTAACATTTTCCAAAAATTTTCTGTAAAAAATAGTGAAATTTTATATAAAAAATAGTAAAATTTTCTATAAAAAATAAGTAACGTTTTAGAAAATTTCCTATACAAAATAGTAAAATTTTTTATAAAAATAGTAAAATTTTTTATAAAAATAGTAAAATTTTTTATAAAAATAGTAAAATTTTCAAAAATTTCCTATAAAAAAAAAGTAAAATTGACTATAAAAAATTTTCATATTTTTAAAAATGTCCTATTAAAAATAGTAAAATTTTCGAATATATTTTACAAAAAATAGTACAATTTCCAATAAACAGAAAATTTCCTATAAAAAATAGTAAAATTTTCTATGAAAATGGTAAAATTTTTGAAAATTTCCTATAAAAAAATAGAACATTTTTCGAAATTTTCCTATAAAAAATAAAAAAATTTTCGAAATTTTCTTTAAAAAATAGTTAAATTTTTGAAAATTTCCTATAACAAATAGTAAAATTAACTATAAATGGAAAATTTCCTATAAAAAATTAATCTATTTTTGAAAATTTCCTATAAAAAATAGTAAAATTCTCTATAAAAATTGTAAAATATTTGAAAATTTTCTATAAAAAAGAATAAATTTTTCGAAAATTTCCTGTAAAAAATAATAAAATTTTCGAAATTTCCTTAAAAAAATAGTAAAATTTTCGAAAATTTCCTATAGAAAATAATAAAAATTTCGAAATTCCTTAAAAAATAGTAAAATTATCGAAAATTTCCATAAAAAAATAATCAAATTTTGAAAATTTTCTATAAAAACATGGTAAAAATTTTCGAAAATGTCCTATAAACAAGTAAGAGTGGTATATTCGGCTTTACCGAATCTTGGATACCCTTCACCAATAGTGTTTCAAAAGTAAAATACCAAATCGTATGAATATATTGATAATTATATAGTTTCTGATTACTGACTTAGTTGAGCCCCACACAAATGCTTCATATGTATATTAATTTTCTTTTGTTCATACTAAATGTAATTCCTAGCAATATTTGGTTATACTAGTACAAGGTGGCGCAAAAGTAATCCTCCTATCAGAAAATGCTCTAAATTTTGCGATTGGCCCCTAATGTCAATTCTGTTTTGGCATTTGTGTAGTAAACACTTGCAAAATACACGTTAATAAACAATGTTACTCTACACTGCTCCAGAACGCGGAATATTGGTGACTATTTATTTGGCCAATAATCGGTCGGTGACTTTGGCACAACGTAAGTTTCGTCGCAGATTTCCAAGCCGTCCAACGCCTACTGGTGAAATACTGCTCGCCTCGAAGAGACTGGCATAACACGAGATGCTGCCAGGCGTGGCAGACCCCGGAGTCGCCGTTCTGCAGAGAATATTGCTGCTGTAGCCGAGGATGTCATGGAAGCGCCGTCGACATCGATCAGACGACGTGCCACGCAAATGGGTATCAGTCAACGGTCTTTACAGCGAATTTTGGTAAAAAATTTGAAGATGTTTCCGTACAAAGTCCAGACGGTGCATCAGCTGTTAGCTGCTGACCGCCAATCGCGTCTAACATACGCTCAAGCCATCCTTAATCACCACCAAGAGGAAGACGATTTTTCATTAAAAATAATCATGAGTGATGAGGCCCATTTCCATCTTACCGGGTACGTAAATAAGCAAAATTTACGTGAAAATCCGCGTGTAACCCACGAAGAGCTATTAACCCGCTCAAAGTCATTGTATGGTGTGCTTTTTTCGCTGGAGGAGTCATCGGACCTTTTTTATTCAAAGACGTAGCTGGCCAAACGGTTACTGTGAATGGTGAGCGCTACAGAGCAATGATTAACGAGTTCCGTTTGCCGCAACTTGATGAATTGGGATTGGAAAACATGTGGTTCCAACAGGACGGTGCAACGGCATACACTGCACGTGCCACAACCGATATGCTGAAGGATGCATTTCCCGGGCGCCTAATCTTCCCTTTTGGCGATTTGCACTGGCCAGCAAGATCGCCTGATTTGACCGCTGCAGACTTCTTTTTGTGGGGCTTTTTGAAGTCGCGGGTTTATGTCAACAAGCCTCAGACTCTTGCAGCTCTTAAAGACAATATCCGTCAAGAATGTGAGGACCTATCGCCGGAAGTTTTGGCCAAAGTGATGTAAAATGCTATAAAAAGGGCTCAAATGACAATCGAAATGACAAAACGAAAAGCTTTTCGGTGGCGTCATCATCTAGAATAGTAATGGACCCAAAGGTTAGGTTGGGCAGGTGGCTGATGTATAAGGCAGCGTCACTTGGATTCTAAAGTTCGATAGACCAGATAAACCATGCAGAAAAGATGCTTCAAAATGTAGATGCCCTTAGATTTGCAAGAGTACATCGATTTGATGAAGATTAAGTATTCTGGCACACAACCCAAAAACACAGTGCCCAGTGAGGGTTGTGTACTTTAATTCATACGAATTATCCAACTATTAAAGGTTAATGATTAGTTATGTAAAACTCTGAAGTTAGCGGACTGATTTAGGTCAAAGTTTTAACAATGATTGTCAATGTATACAAGCCTTAGAATTATAAGGTATACACTCTTAGTTTTAGATACATGCGTGAAATATATAGCTAGCTATGAATGGATATCAGCTTTGGCGGAAAATTTATTGAAGATTTACTTATTAATCTGAAGTTAGTTAACTAATTAATATGAATACTTCAACAATAATATTTGGGATGCATTGTTCTTTCGATCTGTCCGATGGATGTGTGGAAAGTTTTGCTCTAGTTCTTTGTGCAATTATAACATGATTTAATTTATCAGCATTAAAGTGATTCCCGGTCGGGGTTATATGGGAGATAACAGAAAATTTGAACCGAGCTCGCCCATTTTCAAAGCCGAACTTTTCAAGATATCGCCCTGAATAACGATATTGTACAACGTCTTTATACTAAATGCCATCATCGTATCTATTATAATAGATAGATAATAATAATTTGTCATTTATTAGCTACTAAGAGATTGCCTTAGGCGAAGTTATACGGGAGCAATAGTCAAACGTGAACGGATTTCTCCCAATTGCAATTAAACAATTTAAATTTTCGTTGATATGTGAGATACATACATACATATGTAGGTTTTGAACGGATATCATATACTTAGCTGCATTTTTGTACTTCCTAGGAAGATTACCTATAATTTGATATATAATACATACTCAAATGTAATCATAAAGTTCAAAAGTCAGACATAGAATTAAGATAAATGCAGTGTGTCTGTCTGCTAAAATCAGATTTGTGGAGCTCCTGGAAGGTATACCCATATGCATTTTACACAAAATTTTAGGATATCGTCCCAACCTGAGCTCCAAAAACTTGACTACAACAGAAAAAAGGACAGACAGGTAGACGGACGGACGGACAGACAGGTAGACGGACGGACGGACAAACAGACGGACGGACAAACAGACGGACGGACGTCGCGAAATCGATTCTCCTGCCGATTCTGAGACGATCGGTACAACTTGAATGGTATTCATGATCAGATTTGTGGAGTTTATATCAGATTTTAGGAAATCCTCAAGGAACGCTGTCAAATTTCATCACAATCGGTCCATAAACACCTGAGATATCGCTGAAACAATATTTACAAAATGTCAACAAAATTTCTTAGACACGTACTTTGGGCAATTTGCTGTACATCAAATGTAGTGTTATTGCGATATCTCAATTGTTTATGGACCGCTTTTGATAAAATTTAATAACGTGCTTGGCGGGGGAATTTCCTAAAATCTGATATAAAATTTATGTATGTCCGTGCTCCAGGAGGATGGTTTTTCCTATTTCTGCATTTCATTGTTTCAACAAACATTCTCTAACGCGTACTTTGGGCAATTTGCGATACATCAAATTGAGTGTTTTGGCTGTATCTCAGTTGTTTATAGACCGATTTTGCTAAAATTTTACAGAGTGCTTTGGGGAACCATTTCCTACAATCTGATATATAATATATTATCACATGTACACCAGGAGTACCTTGTTTCTCTTATTATTTAAAAGTGTGTTTCAATCAAAAATTTTAAAATTTTCGTCTAATTTTTGGTATTTTTTCGATATTTTCGGTGTTTATAAACCGATTTTAATGAAATTTAATAGCGTTCATTGCGGGAGAATTTCCTAAAATCTGGTATATAATTTATGTAGGTCCACCCTCCAGGGGCTTCAGAAACTTGATTTCAACAGACAGACAGACAGACGGACGGACAGACAGACAGACAGACAGACAGACGGACATCGCTTAATCGATTCTCCTCCCGATTCTGAGTCGATCGGTATAATTTTTATGGGGTCTACGATCACTAATAAAAAAATTACAAACGGAATCACAAACTTATAATACCCTTTCACCTATTGGTGAAGGGTATAAAAAGGACAGACAGGTAGACGGACGGACGGACAGACAGGTAGACGGACGGACGGACAAACAGACGGACGGACAAACAGACGGACGGACGTCGCGAAATCGATTCTCCTGCCGATTCTGAGACGATCGGTACAACTTGAATGGTATTCATGATCAGATTTGTGGAGTTTATATCAGATTTTAGGAAATCCTCAAGGAACGCTGTCAAATTTCATCACAATCGGTCCATAAACACCTGAGATATCGCTGAAACAATATTTACAAAATGTCAACAAAATTTCTTAGACACGTACTTTGGGCAATTTGCTGTACATCAAATGTAGTGTTATTGCGATATCTCAATTGTTTATGGACCGCTTTTGATAAAATTTAATAACGTGCTTGGCGGGGGAATTTCCTAAAATCTGATATAAAATTTATGTATGTCCGTGCTCCAGGAGGATGGTTTTTCCTATTTCTGCATTTCATTGTTTCAACAAACATTCTCTAACGCGTACTTTGGGCAATTTGCGATACATCAAATTGAGTGTTTTGGCTGTATCTCAGTTGTTTATAGACCGATTTTGCTAAAATTTTACAGAGTGCTTTGGGGAACCATTTCCTACAATCTGATATATAATATATTATCACATGTACACCAGGAGTACCTTGTTTCTCTTATTATTTAAAAGTGTGTTTCAATCAAAAATTTTAAAATTTTCGTCTAATTTTTGGTATTTTTTCGATATTTTCGGTGTTTATAAACCGATTTTAATGAAATTTAATAGCGTTCATTGCGGGAGAATTTCCTAAAATCTGGTATATAATTTATGTAGGTCCACCCTCCAGGGGCTTCAGAAACTTGATTTCAACAGACAGACAGACAGACGGACGGACAGACAGACAGACAGACAGACAGACGGACATCGCTTAATCGATTCTCCTCCCGATTCTGAGTCGATCGGTATAATTTTTATGGGGTCTACGATCACTAATAAAAAAATTACAAACGGAATCACAAACTTATAATACCCTTTCACCTATTGGTGAAGGGTATAAAAAAAGAAAAATTTCCTATAAATAGAAAATTTCCTATAAAAAATAGTAAATTTTTCGAAAATTTCCTATAAAAAATAAAAAAAAAAATTTTAAATTTCCTTAAAAATAGTAAAATTTTCGAAAATTTCCTATAGAAAATAATAAAAATTTCGAAATTCCTTAAAAAATAGTAAAATTTTCGAAAATTTCCTATAAAAAATAATCAAATTTTGAAAATTTTCTATAAAAACATAAAAATTTTCTATAAAAAGTAAAAATTTTCGAAAATGTCCTATAAAAAATAGTAAAATTTCTTTTAAAAAATTAAGCAATTTTCGAAAATAAAATTTTAGAAAAATTCCTATAAAAAATAATAAAAATTTCGAAATTTTCTTAAAAAATAGTATAATTTTCTATAAAAAAAAGTAAAATTTTCTATAAAAAATACAAAATAGTAAAATTTTCTATAAAAAAATAGTAAAATTTTCTATAAAAAAATAGTAAAACTTTCTATAAAAAAAATAAAATTTTCGGAAATTTCCTATAAAAAATAATAACATTTTCGAAATTTCCTTAAAAAATAGTAAAATTTTCGAAAATGTTCTATAAAAAATAGTAAAATTTCTTTTAAAAAAAAATAAATTTTTCGAAAATGTCCTATAAAAAATAGTAAAATTTCCTATAAAAAATTTTCAAATTTTGAAAAATTTCCTAAAAAAAAATAATAAAATTTCCTATAAAAAATAGTAAAGTTTTCGAAATTTCCTTAAAAACAATTTTCAAAAATTTGCTATAAAAAATTATTTAAAAAATAGAAAAATTTTCCAAAATTTTATTATAGTAAAATTCCTATAAAAAAATTAAATAATTTTCGAAAATTTCCTATAAAAAATAGTAAAATTTTCCTATAAAAATTTTAAAATTTTTGAAAATTTCCTATAAAAAATATTAAATTTTTCGAAAACTTCCTATAAAAAATAATAAAATTTTTAAAATTTCCTTAAAAAATAGTAAAATTTTTTAAAATTTCCTATACAAAAAAAATCAAATTTTGAAAATTTTCTTAAGAAATATGGTAAAAATTTTCGAAAATGTATAAAAAATAGCAAAATTTCTTATAAAAACTTTTCAAATTTTGAAAAATTTCCTAAAAAAAAATTAAAATTTTCTATAAAAAATAATAAAATTTTTGAAATTTCCTTTAAAAATGGAAAAATTTTCGAAAATTTCCTATAAAAAATAATCAAATTTTGAATTTTTTTTTACAACAAGTAAGAGTGGTATATTCGGCTTTACCGAATCTTGGATACCCTTCACCAATAGTGTTTCAAAAGTAAAATACCAAATCGTATGAATATATTGATAATTATATAGTTTCTGATTACTGACTTAGTTGAGCCCCACACAAATGCTTCATATGTATATTAATTTTCTTTTGTTCATACTAAATGTAATTCCTAGCAATATTTGGTTATACTAGTACAAGGTGGCGCAAAAGTAATCCTCCTATCAGAAAATGCTCTAAATTTTGCGATTGGCCCCTAATGTCAATTCTGTTTTGGCATTTGTGTAGTAAACACTTGCAAAATACACGTTAATAAACAATGTTACTCTACACTGCTCCAGAACGCGGAATATTGGTGACTATTTATTTGGCCAATAATCGGTCGGTGACTTTGGCACAACGTAAGTTTCGTCGCAGATTTCCAAGCCGTCCAACGCCTACTGGTGAAATACTGCTCGCCTCGAAGAGACTGGCATAACACGAGATGCTGCCAGGCGTGGCAGACCCCGGAGTCGCCGTTCTGCAGAGAATATTGCTGCTGTAGCCGAGGATGTCATGGAAGCGCCGTCGACATCGATCAGACGACGTGCCACGCAAATGGGTATCAGTCAACGGTCTTTACAGCGAATTTTGGTAAAAAATTTGAAGATGTTTCCGTACAAAGTCCAGACGGTGCATCAGCTGTTAGCTGCTGACCGCCAATCGCGTCTAACATACGCTCAAGCCATCCTTAATCACCACCAAGAGGAAGACGATTTTTCATTAAAAATAATCATGAGTGATGAGGCCCATTTCCATCTTACCGGGTACGTAAATAAGCAAAATTTACGTGAAAATCCGCGTGTAACCCACGAAGAGCTATTAACCCGCTCAAAGTCATTGTATGGTGTGCTTTTTTCGCTGGAGGAGTCATCGGACCTTTTTTATTCAAAGACGTAGCTGGCCAAACGGTTACTGTGAATGGTGAGCGCTACAGAGCAATGATTAACGAGTTCCGTTTGCCGCAACTTGATGAATTGGGATTGGAAAACATGTGGTTCCAACAGGACGGTGCAACGGCATACACTGCACGTGCCACAACCGATATGCTGAAGGATGCATTTCCCGGGCGCCTAATCTTCCCTTTTGGCGATTTGCACTGGCCAGCAAGATCGCCTGATTTGACCGCTGCAGACTTCTTTTTGTGGGGCTTTTTGAAGTCGCGGGTTTATGTCAACAAGCCTCAGACTCTTGCAGCTCTTAAAGACAATATCCGTCAAGAATGTGAGGACCTATCGCCGGAAGTTTTGGCCAAAGTGATGTAAAATGCTATAAAAAGGGCTCAAATGACAATCGAAATGACAAAACGAAAAGCTTTTCGGTGGCGTCATCATCTAGAATAGTAATGGACCCAAAGGTTAGGTTGGGCAGGTGGCTGATGTATAAGGCAGCGTCACTTGGATTCTAAAGTTCGATAGACCAGATAAACCATGCAGAAAAGATGCTTCAAAATGTAGATGCCCTTAGATTTGCAAGAGTACATCGATTTGATGAAGATTAAGTATTCTGGCACACAACCCAAAAACACAGTGCCCAGTGAGGGTTGTGTACTTTAATTCATACGAATTATCCAACTATTAAAGGTTAATGATTAGTTATGTAAAACTCTGAAGTTAGCGGACTGATTTAGGTCAAAGTTTTAACAATGATTGTCAATGTATACAAGCCTTAGAATTATAAGGTATACACTCTTAGTTTTAGATACATGCGTGAAATATATAGCTAGCTATGAATGGATATCAGCTTTGGCGGAAAATTTATTGAAGATTTACTTATTAATCTGAAGTTAGTTAACTAATTAATATGAATACTTCAACAATAATATTTGGGATGCATTGTTCTTTCGATCTGTCCGATGGATGTGTGGAAAGTTTTGCTCTAGTTCTTTGTGCAATTATAACATGATTTAATTTATCAGCATTAAAGTGATTCCCGGTCGGGGTTATATGGGAGATAACAGAAAATTTGAACCGAGCTCGCCCATTTTCAAAGCCGAACTTTTCAAGATATCGCCCTGAATAACGATATTGTACAACGTCTTTATACTAAATGCCATCATCGTATCTATTATAATAGATAGATAATAATAATTTGTCATTTATTAGCTACTAAGAGATTGCCTTAGGCGAAGTTATACGGGAGCAATAGTCAAACGTGAACGGATTTCTCCCAATTGCAATTAAACAATTTAAATTTTCGTTGATATGTGAGATACATACATACATATGTAGGTTTTGAACGGATATCATATACTTAGCTGCATTTTTGTACTTCCTAGGAAGATTACCTATAATTTGATATATAATACATACTCAAATGTAATCATAAAGTTCAAAAGTCAGACATAGAATTAAGATAAATGCAGTGTGTCTGTCTGCTAAAATCAGATTTGTGGAGCTCCTGGAAGGTATACCCATATGCATTTTACACAAAATTTTAGGATATCGTCCCAACCTGAGCTCCAAAAACTTGACTACAACAGAAAAAAGGACAGACAGGTAGACGGACGGACGGACAGACAGGTAGACGGACGGACGGACAAACAGACGGACGGACAAACAGACGGACGGACGTCGCGAAATCGATTCTCCTGCCGATTCTGAGACGATCGGTACAACTTGAATGGTATTCATGATCAGATTTGTGGAGTTTATATCAGATTTTAGGAAATCCTCAAGGAACGCTGTCAAATTTCATCACAATCGGTCCATAAACACCTGAGATATCGCTGAAACAATATTTACAAAATGTCAACAAAATTTCTTAGACACGTACTTTGGGCAATTTGCTGTACATCAAATGTAGTGTTATTGCGATATCTCAATTGTTTATGGACCGCTTTTGATAAAATTTAATAACGTGCTTGGCGGGGGAATTTCCTAAAATCTGATATAAAATTTATGTATGTCCGTGCTCCAGGAGGATGGTTTTTCCTATTTCTGCATTTCATTGTTTCAACAAACATTCTCTAACGCGTACTTTGGGCAATTTGCGATACATCAAATTGAGTGTTTTGGCTGTATCTCAGTTGTTTATAGACCGATTTTGCTAAAATTTTACAGAGTGCTTTGGGGAACCATTTCCTACAATCTGATATATAATATATTATCACATGTACACCAGGAGTACCTTGTTTCTCTTATTATTTAAAAGTGTGTTTCAATCAAAAATTTTAAAATTTTCGTCTAATTTTTGGTATTTTTTCGATATTTTCGGTGTTTATAAACCGATTTTAATGAAATTTAATAGCGTTCATTGCGGGAGAATTTCCTAAAATCTGGTATATAATTTATGTAGGTCCACCCTCCAGGGGCTTCAGAAACTTGATTTCAACAGACAGACAGACAGACGGACGGACAGACAGACAGACAGACAGACAGACGGACATCGCTTAATCGATTCTCCTCCCGATTCTGAGTCGATCGGTATAATTTTTATGGGGTCTACGATCACTAATAAAAAAATTACAAACGGAATCACAAACTTATAATACCCTTTCACCTATTGGTGAAGGGTATAAAAACATGGTAAAAATTTTCAAAAAAAATGTCCTGTAAAAAATAGTATAATTTCCTACAAAAAATGTTCAAATTTTAGAAATTTTCTATAAAAAAATAGAAAATTTTCGAAAATTTCTAATAAAAATTAAAACAATTTTCGAAATTTCCTATAAAAAATGGTATTTCCTATTAATTTTGGAAAATGTCCTATAAAAAATAGTAAAATTTCCTATAAAAAATTTTTAAATTTTCAAAAACTTCCTATAAAAAATAGTAAAATTTCGAAAATTTCCTATAAAAAAATTTCCTATAAAAAATAGCAAAATTTTCGAAAATTTCCTATAAAAAATTTTGAAATTTCCTTAAAAACTAGTAAAATTTTCGAAAATTTCTTATAAAAAGTAGTAAAATTTTGAAAATTTTCTATATAAAATTTTCAAAAATTTCCTTAAAAAATAGTAAAATTTTCGAAAATTTCTTATAGAAAATAGCAAAATTTTCGAAAATTTCTTATAAAAAATAGTAAAATTTTCGAAAATTTCCTATAAAAAATAGTAAAATTTTCGAAAATTTTCTATAAAAATTGTAAAATTTTCGAAAATTTCCTATAAAAAATAGTAAAATTTTCGAAAATTTCCTATAAAAAATAGTAAAATTTTCGAAAATTTTCTATAAAAATTGTAAAATTTTCGAAAATTTCCTATAAAAAATAGTAAAATTTTCGAAAATTTCCTATAAAAAATAGTAAAATTTTCGAAAATTTTCTATAAAAATTGTAAAATTTTCGAAAATTTCCTATAAAAAATAGTAAAATTTTCGAAAATTTCCTATAAAAAATAGTAAAATTTTCGAAAATTTTCTATAAAAATTGTAAAATTTTCGAAAATTTCCTATAAAAAATAGTAAAATTTTCGAAAATTTTCTATAAAAATTGTAAAATTTTCGAAAATTTCCTATAAAAAATAGTAAAATTTTCGAAAATTTTCTATAAAAAATAGTAAAATCTTCGAAATTTCTTATAACAAATATTAAAGTTTTCGAAATTTAAAAAAAAAAATAAAATTTTCGAAAATTTCCTACAAAAAATAGAAAAATTTTCTATGAGTAACAGTAAAATTTACGAAATTGTCTATATAACATTTTCGAAAATTTTCTTTTGAAAAATATTAAAATTTTCGAAAACTCTATAAATAGTAACATTTTCCAAAATTTTCTGTAAAAAAAGTAAAATTTTCTATAAATATAGTAAAATTTTCGAAAATTTCCTGTAAAAAATTAACCGATTTTCAAAAAATTCCCAATAAAAACTTTTGAAAAATTTTCGAAATTGTCCTATAAAAAATAATTTCCTATAAAAAATAGTAAAATTTTCGAAAATTTCTTATAAAAAACAGTAAATTTTTCGAAAATTTCTTATAAAAGTATAAAAAATAGTAAAATTTTCGAAAATTTCCTATAAAATACAGTAAAATTTTCGAAAATTTCCTATAAAAATTTCGAAACTTCCTTAAAAACTAGTAAAATTTTCGAAAATATCCAATAAAAAGTAGTAAAATTTTGAAAATTTTCTGTACAAAATTTTCAAAAATTTCCTATAAAAAATAGTAAAATTTTCGAAAATGTTCTATAAAAAATTGTAAAATTTTCGAAAGGTTCTTATAAAAAATAGTAAAATTTTCGAAAATTTCCTATAAAAAATAACAAAATGGTAAAATTTTCGAAAATGTCCTATACAAAATGGTAAAATTTTCGAAAATTTCCTATAAAAAATAGAAAAATTTTCGAAAATTTCCTATAAAATATAGTAAAATTTTCAAAAATTTCCTATAAAAAATAATAAAATTTCCTATAAAAAATTATCAAATTTTGAAAATTTTCTAAAAAAAATTTTACTATTTCCTATAAAAAATTTTAAAATTTTCAAAAATTTCCTATAAACAAGTAAGAGTGGTATATTCGGCTTTACCGAATCTTGGATACCCTTCACCAATAGTGTTTCAAAAGTAAAATACCAAATCGTATGAATATATTGATAATTATATAGTTTCTGATTACTGACTTAGTTGAGCCCCACACAAATGCTTCATATGTATATTAATTTTCTTTTGTTCATACTAAATGTAATTCCTAGCAATATTTGGTTATACTAGTACAAGGTGGCGCAAAAGTAATCCTCCTATCAGAAAATGCTCTAAATTTTGCGATTGGCCCCTAATGTCAATTCTGTTTTGGCATTTGTGTAGTAAACACTTGCAAAATACACGTTAATAAACAATGTTACTCTACACTGCTCCAGAACGCGGAATATTGGTGACTATTTATTTGGCCAATAATCGGTCGGTGACTTTGGCACAACGTAAGTTTCGTCGCAGATTTCCAAGCCGTCCAACGCCTACTGGTGAAATACTGCTCGCCTCGAAGAGACTGGCATAACACGAGATGCTGCCAGGCGTGGCAGACCCCGGAGTCGCCGTTCTGCAGAGAATATTGCTGCTGTAGCCGAGGATGTCATGGAAGCGCCGTCGACATCGATCAGACGACGTGCCACGCAAATGGGTATCAGTCAACGGTCTTTACAGCGAATTTTGGTAAAAAATTTGAAGATGTTTCCGTACAAAGTCCAGACGGTGCATCAGCTGTTAGCTGCTGACCGCCAATCGCGTCTAACATACGCTCAAGCCATCCTTAATCACCACCAAGAGGAAGACGATTTTTCATTAAAAATAATCATGAGTGATGAGGCCCATTTCCATCTTACCGGGTACGTAAATAAGCAAAATTTACGTGAAAATCCGCGTGTAACCCACGAAGAGCTATTAACCCGCTCAAAGTCATTGTATGGTGTGCTTTTTTCGCTGGAGGAGTCATCGGACCTTTTTTATTCAAAGACGTAGCTGGCCAAACGGTTACTGTGAATGGTGAGCGCTACAGAGCAATGATTAACGAGTTCCGTTTGCCGCAACTTGATGAATTGGGATTGGAAAACATGTGGTTCCAACAGGACGGTGCAACGGCATACACTGCACGTGCCACAACCGATATGCTGAAGGATGCATTTCCCGGGCGCCTAATCTTCCCTTTTGGCGATTTGCACTGGCCAGCAAGATCGCCTGATTTGACCGCTGCAGACTTCTTTTTGTGGGGCTTTTTGAAGTCGCGGGTTTATGTCAACAAGCCTCAGACTCTTGCAGCTCTTAAAGACAATATCCGTCAAGAATGTGAGGACCTATCGCCGGAAGTTTTGGCCAAAGTGATGTAAAATGCTATAAAAAGGGCTCAAATGACAATCGAAATGACAAAACGAAAAGCTTTTCGGTGGCGTCATCATCTAGAATAGTAATGGACCCAAAGGTTAGGTTGGGCAGGTGGCTGATGTATAAGGCAGCGTCACTTGGATTCTAAAGTTCGATAGACCAGATAAACCATGCAGAAAAGATGCTTCAAAATGTAGATGCCCTTAGATTTGCAAGAGTACATCGATTTGATGAAGATTAAGTATTCTGGCACACAACCCAAAAACACAGTGCCCAGTGAGGGTTGTGTACTTTAATTCATACGAATTATCCAACTATTAAAGGTTAATGATTAGTTATGTAAAACTCTGAAGTTAGCGGACTGATTTAGGTCAAAGTTTTAACAATGATTGTCAATGTATACAAGCCTTAGAATTATAAGGTATACACTCTTAGTTTTAGATACATGCGTGAAATATATAGCTAGCTATGAATGGATATCAGCTTTGGCGGAAAATTTATTGAAGATTTACTTATTAATCTGAAGTTAGTTAACTAATTAATATGAATACTTCAACAATAATATTTGGGATGCATTGTTCTTTCGATCTGTCCGATGGATGTGTGGAAAGTTTTGCTCTAGTTCTTTGTGCAATTATAACATGATTTAATTTATCAGCATTAAAGTGATTCCCGGTCGGGGTTATATGGGAGATAACAGAAAATTTGAACCGAGCTCGCCCATTTTCAAAGCCGAACTTTTCAAGATATCGCCCTGAATAACGATATTGTACAACGTCTTTATACTAAATGCCATCATCGTATCTATTATAATAGATAGATAATAATAATTTGTCATTTATTAGCTACTAAGAGATTGCCTTAGGCGAAGTTATACGGGAGCAATAGTCAAACGTGAACGGATTTCTCCCAATTGCAATTAAACAATTTAAATTTTCGTTGATATGTGAGATACATACATACATATGTAGGTTTTGAACGGATATCATATACTTAGCTGCATTTTTGTACTTCCTAGGAAGATTACCTATAATTTGATATATAATACATACTCAAATGTAATCATAAAGTTCAAAAGTCAGACATAGAATTAAGATAAATGCAGTGTGTCTGTCTGCTAAAATCAGATTTGTGGAGCTCCTGGAAGGTATACCCATATGCATTTTACACAAAATTTTAGGATATCGTCCCAACCTGAGCTCCAAAAACTTGACTACAACAGAAAAAAGGACAGACAGGTAGACGGACGGACGGACAGACAGGTAGACGGACGGACGGACAAACAGACGGACGGACAAACAGACGGACGGACGTCGCGAAATCGATTCTCCTGCCGATTCTGAGACGATCGGTACAACTTGAATGGTATTCATGATCAGATTTGTGGAGTTTATATCAGATTTTAGGAAATCCTCAAGGAACGCTGTCAAATTTCATCACAATCGGTCCATAAACACCTGAGATATCGCTGAAACAATATTTACAAAATGTCAACAAAATTTCTTAGACACGTACTTTGGGCAATTTGCTGTACATCAAATGTAGTGTTATTGCGATATCTCAATTGTTTATGGACCGCTTTTGATAAAATTTAATAACGTGCTTGGCGGGGGAATTTCCTAAAATCTGATATAAAATTTATGTATGTCCGTGCTCCAGGAGGATGGTTTTTCCTATTTCTGCATTTCATTGTTTCAACAAACATTCTCTAACGCGTACTTTGGGCAATTTGCGATACATCAAATTGAGTGTTTTGGCTGTATCTCAGTTGTTTATAGACCGATTTTGCTAAAATTTTACAGAGTGCTTTGGGGAACCATTTCCTACAATCTGATATATAATATATTATCACATGTACACCAGGAGTACCTTGTTTCTCTTATTATTTAAAAGTGTGTTTCAATCAAAAATTTTAAAATTTTCGTCTAATTTTTGGTATTTTTTCGATATTTTCGGTGTTTATAAACCGATTTTAATGAAATTTAATAGCGTTCATTGCGGGAGAATTTCCTAAAATCTGGTATATAATTTATGTAGGTCCACCCTCCAGGGGCTTCAGAAACTTGATTTCAACAGACAGACAGACAGACGGACGGACAGACAGACAGACAGACAGACAGACGGACATCGCTTAATCGATTCTCCTCCCGATTCTGAGTCGATCGGTATAATTTTTATGGGGTCTACGATCACTAATAAAAAAATTACAAACGGAATCACAAACTTATAATACCCTTTCACCTATTGGTGAAGGGTATAAAAATAGTAAAATTTTCGAAAATTTCCTATAAAAAAAATACAAAAAGAAAAGGGGTTTATGTCCGTCTGTCCGCCAGATAAAAGCGCAATAGCGCCTTAACAAAAAAAGCTAGAGGGACAAAATTTTACAAAAGTATTTTCGATGTCCTGAAAATGTTGAGTATTGAAATTATAATTATGGGTTTTTATTTTAGGGATCACCCTAATGTTTATATAGAATTTTTTATGATTCAAGGCATTTATGTTTTTTCTCATGGACTTAGTTCTTTTTGCTAGAAAACTTTTTATGCTAAAAATTTTACTTTCTTTGAAAATGCCTGTGCGCGTCTGTCTATTAGTCGGTCACATCAATTTTTGTATAAATAGCTCAAAGAAACAGAAAGTTTGTTTTTTTAATTTTAAATATTTGATTTATTTTTAGCTAAAGATTTATTTAGTTCTTGACTATAAATTTTATATATAACATTAATTACTAATACACTGAAAAAAATTAAAATAGTTTTAGTACTTTTTTTACTTAATTAAATTCCAACCAGATTTATTTTTACATAAAATAAAACTATCGTAACTGAAATTCTTTTCGAAATTTTATTCTTGTGTTATAAATATTTGTCCCCTTTTGAAAATTGTCGCCGCACCCCCGCTGTTTTAAATGTCAACCTGCTTCTGAAAACATTACACATAGAACTTAAGCATGTGAACGACCGACAGACCGAGCAGCGGACAGACAGACTGACTGACAGCCTGGAGAATGTTTCAAATGATTGTTTAAATAAAAAAACAACAACAGAAAACGCACAAGCAGCAAATCAATCGCACTTGACATGAAAGTTAAATTTAAAAGACAAGAATATTTTAAAAATCAGAAACCAGAAGGACGGACGGAAACACACGCACTCGCTCTTACAAACAAGAAAAAAAAACGTCAGAAGTTTAAAAAAAATAAAAAATTCAATTGAATTTAATTTTTAAAATGCAACAGCATCTCCGATAATGCAACAGAAAATGACAAGATGAACTGCACAATTAATGTAACATTTAACAGTCACTGTTAATTAGCATAAGAGCTAACAGGGCATATGGAAAGAATCATTTAAATTGTGTTAAAGATTCAATTAAATGATTGCAAATAATGAAATTTACTGATTTTTTTTTTAATTTAATGAAAATTTTGAGATGATTTTACATAAATATATAATACAAGGGTTGCCTTTTAGGTTTGAAGAGCATGTAAAACAAATAAATATTTTTAAGCGAAAATGACTTTATTAGTATATCCACCATCAAAACGAATGCAAAGTAGTAAACCCGATTATTATGAAATTTAATGTCGGAAAATGTCCTCGGTGTTTGGATTGTTGCTAATGTTACACCAATCCCCAAAAAGGGTGAGTCTAACAACCCTTTAAATTATGGAAAATTTATTCGAATAAAATTGTTTTTAAAAAAAAATATTTTTCAAAAAATTTTAGAGAAAATTATTTCTAATAAATTCATTACAACAAATTTTTCGAATAAAGATATTTTTATAAAAATTTGATTCGAATAAATTTTTTCGAAATATTTTTTTTTACGAAATTTTATTCGAATAAATTTACTTTTATAGAAAATCCGTTCGAACGAATTTTTCTATTAAAAAAATTATTCGAATAAAGATATTTGTATACAAATTTTATTAGAATAATATTGCTCTAAATTTGGTTTAATAGAAAATTTATTCGAATAAATTTGAAAGAATTTTTTTATACAAAAATTATTCGTATAAATTTATTTTTATAAAACTTTTATTCAAATAATTTAGCTTTGAATGAAAAATTTATTCGAAA
This sequence comes from Stomorhina lunata, assembly GCA_933228675.1. NCBI lineage: Eukaryota > Metazoa > Arthropoda > Insecta > Diptera > Rhiniidae > Stomorhina > Stomorhina lunata. The sequence continues at coordinate 88,035,001 of OW121744.1, read as the reverse complement.
TACTTTTTTTACAGAAATTTTAATCGAATAAATTTGCTTTTATAGAAAATTTATCGATTTAACTTCATTTTATAGAAAATTTATTCGAATAAATTTCATGCAAATAATTTTGCTATTAATGAAAAATTTATTCGAATAAATTTCTTAAAAAAAAGTTTATTCGAATAATTTTGTTTTTATAGAAATACTATTTGAATAAATTTGCTTTTAAAGAAAATGTGCTTAAATAATTTTGCTTTTATTGAAAATTTATTCGAATAAATTTGCTTTTATAGAAAATTTATTCCAACAAATTTTTTATAAAAAAATTTATTCGAATAAAAATATTTTTATAAAAATTTGATTATTGATTTTGCTTTTAATGAAAATTTTTTTCAAAATTTAGCTTTTATTGGAAATTTATTCGAATAAATTTGCTTTTATAGAAAATTTACTTACTTACTTACTATAGAAAATTTATTCGAACAAATTTTTTATAAAAAATTTATTCGAAAAAAAATATTTTTTTAAATATTTGATTTAAATAATTTTGGTTTTAATGAATTTTTTTTTTTAAATTTGTTCAAACGATTTTTTCTAATAAAAAAATATTCGAATAAAGATATATGTATGTATACAAATTTTATTAAAATAATTTTGATTTAAATTCGGTTTCATAGAAAATTTATTCAAATAAATTTATTTGAACGAATTATTTTATTCAAAAATTATTCGATTTGATATTTTTATCAAAAATTTATTTGAGATATTTTTTTTATAGAAATTTTATACGAATAGAATAAAAAATTATTCGAATAAATTTAGTTTTATAGACATTTTATTCGAATAAATTATAGAAAATTAAAATTTGTAAAATTTGTTTGAACAAATTTTTATATTAAAAATTTATTCGAATAAACATATACATATGTATGCAAATTTTATTAAAATAATTTTGCTTTGAATTCGATTTTATAGAAAATTTTCCACAACATTTTTATACCCTTCACCACCATAGGTGGAAAGGGTATTATAAGTTTGTGCTGATGTATGTAACGCATAGAAATATTTGTCTTAGACCCACCTTTTAGTATACCAATAGGCTTAGAATCACTTTCTGAGTCGATTCAGCGATGTCCGTCCTACCGTCCGTCCGTCCGTCTGTCTGGCTGGCTGGCTGGACCCCCATGTAAACCTTGTAATCAAACTACAGGTCGCAATTCTAAAGATAATTTGATGAAATTTGGCGCAGATCATTTTTTTGATAATGGGACCATGGCTATTGAAATTGGTCAAAATCGGTCCATTATTTCTGGTACCTACCATAGGTCCCACTTCCCCGAATTGATATGTTGGCCACAAATATCAATATTTTTTCATGAAATTTAAAACAAATACTGCTTATGTAAACTAAAATCACTGTACCAAATTTCGTTAAAATCAGTCCACATTTGACCATAGCTCTAATACAAACTTTTCTTTAAAAACGCACTAAGTGAGACAAAAAATCACTAAAACGCTCGTAAATCTAAAGATAATAGAAATTTTGAGTATATTTTTTGCATACATAATTTTTGTAATAACTGTAATCAATTTGCTAAAGTTCGAGATAATCGGTCCACATTTGACCCTAGCTCTCATATAAGTCCAAATGACGGAAACAGGTTAAATATATAAGTTTTGAGAAAATGTTTGTATGATGGCAAAATTTAGCAAATATATGTCTTTGTACAGGAAAAATAACACCTTTGACCTTAGTGGTGAAGGGTATTGTATGGTCGGGCTTGACCGACTATAGCGCTTTCTTATTTGTTTTTTATTTGAATTTGTTTCTTTTCTACATAATTTTAATAAAACACTTTGAATAATAAAAATATTGAATAATAAAAATATTTAATTTAATTTTTTTTATATATGTATTAAACTTAAATGCATTTTATATGAATTCTGGAATTGAAAAGAGGTACCTGGCAGGGGAAAAATTAAAATTGATTAATTTCTATAAACCATATGGTAATATCATTCTTCATAAGTATCTTTGGCGCCAATTGCACAAAACCGACAAAATGTATGCCAATGATGAGATTGACCCATGTTTACATTATTTAAATCATTACAAACATACAATCTGTCACTTTCATATGCAATTAGGCTCTCCCCGAATTTGAACAATCATTTGTTTGTTTTGTTTACCAAATAAACTGTCAATGGGGGCAAAAAAACACTTGAGCATACACACAAGAAAATGTATGTGATCATTATGAAAAAAAAAATACTTGAAAAGTGATAAGATCCTTTATTTGTTGAATAAATATTTATTATATATGGAAGTCAGGCAATGCGTTAGGTCAGTGCCGCCAGTCACCCGTCGATATTTTGTAAATAAGAAACCAAAAAAACTAAAATTAATATGTCAAGTGGTCTTGACTGTCTATTGAAATGACGGCAGATTTAAATGTTTCTGTGTGTTTGTCTGTCTGCTGAAGATAAAAATAATTTTATGTAAATATTTACAAAATTTTGCGGAAATATTTTTATAATATAATTCCGTTTGCCTTTAAACCTCTAGAAGAAAAACACTTGACCAACAGTTTCAAGCAGAGGGCGAAGCCGACTACAAATTATCGGCGGCGGCGGCTGCTAGAGAAAAATGGACCAGCGGCGGCTGTGCGCCGGCTTTAAGCCGAATACAAAAAGAAAAAAATCATATATTTTTAAACCAAAATACATATTTTTCTTATTTTGGTTTCATCAATCCCATATTGTCATGCACAAACAATTGCTTTTTTATTGTGTTAGGATGTAGGGAACTTCTTTTTTGGTTTACGCAGTTGTCAGCGAATGAAAAGGCTTGTTTTGACGATGCTGACGTAGCTGGTATCCTGAAACATAAATTTGCTAGTTTTGCAATATTGGGATAACTTCGCTATCAAGATATTTTTGAATTTCAAGTTCCATATTATTGTTCAGATTAGGCATTATTGTTCCCATGAATTCTAGCATTTGTTGTCTTTTATTTGAAATTTTACAGTAAATATATATATATATATATATCTATATATATATATATATATATATATATATATATATATATATATATATATATATATATATATATATATATATATGTATTTATATAAAATTATAAAAAAATCAGGGCATTATACTTTCATATTTTTGATGGTTAATTTGAACATTTGCTGGTAGATGGACGATTGATATCAATATCCTCTAATTTTTTATTTCTTCTAAAATTAACTTAACTAGAAACTGAATTATAGGATACATCCAAGATTTGAAATAAATTTAACGCGTTTTGTAGAATCATTTTAATATACTTCTCCAAAGCTGGCATGGATCCATTAAAGCTGCCACCACGTGTATTTTAAAAATCTTTAAACGTTTTTTTCAGTTCTGCTTTGCAAAACCGCACAATTGTATTACGAGTACAAAATATGATTCAATTTCTGTCCTTTCTCATGAAGACATTATATTTTTATAAAAATATATAAAAGAGCTTAGAGTGGGATAACTTTGACCTTGGAAAAATTTTTCTTGCGTTTCTAGTATTATACACTTTTTCACTTACCCTCATTTTCTCGCGTACAAAAAACGAGCTTTAAATGAAAGATCAATTTGATAATACTTTTATGTATCTTCTTATTAAATATAAAAACCAAGTCTTATAAAAAATTTAGTAATGGGTGTTTTTTTTAGAGGTATAGAACTTCGAATTGAAATTAAACACAAGAAAATCGTTTTAATGTCCATCAATTTGGCTTTATTGGAAGGATAATTTTATGCCATTAATGTTTAAATATGATTTCGGGCATGTGGCCGCCGCGGCCGTCTCGAATAAAGCCAATTCTACAGGTCCAATTTTCAACTACTTTTTCGAGCATATGGGGCCGTATGTTGGCAATAACGCCACGAATGTTGGCTTCCAAGTCCCCTAACGTTTCTGGTTTGTTGGCGTAGACGAGCGACTTCACATATCCCCAAAGAAAATAATCCAGTGGTGTCAAATCGCTTGATCTTGGTGGCCAATTGACAGGTCCATTCCGCGAAATTATGCGCTCATCGAATGTTTCCTTCAATAAATCAATTGTGACGTGCGCTGTGTGGTATGTAGCGCCGTCTTGTTGGAACCACAACTCATCCACATTCATGCCATCCAATTGGGGAACAAAATAGTCGGTTATCATGGCTCTATACCGGTCTCCATTTATGGTAACTGACTCTCCAGCATTATTTCGGAAGAAGTATGGCCCAATGACTCCACCAGCCCATAGAGCACACCAAACAGTCAGTTTTTGTGGATGTAATGGCGTCTCAAGGGTCTCATGTGGATTCTCTTCACTCCAAATGCGGCAATTTTGCTTGTTGACGTAGCCATTCAACCAAAAATGTGCCTCATCACTGAACAAAATTTTGCGATGAAAATCAGCATCGAGATCAATCTCATTTGCGGCCCATACACCAAAATCACGACGCATTGCATGGTCTCGCGGCTTTAATTCTTGCACAAGCTGGATCTAGTAAGGTCGCAAGCCAAGATCTTTGAGCAAAATCTTCCATAAAGTTGATGGAAAAGCTCCAATTGGTGGCGAATCGATTCATTCGGGTCCTCTTCAACACTTTGCTCTACAGCGGCAATTGTTTCTTCGGTGCGCACTGTTCGACGTCGCTGCGGATGCGTATTATCACATAGAGTAAACGTAGTGCGAAAACGATCCATGGTTAACCGAATTAATTGCTCTGATGGACGATTATGTCGACCATAAAATGGACGGAGCTTGCGGTAAACTTCGCGAACTGAACCATTATTTTCGAAATAAATTTGCACGATTTGCAAGCGTTGTTGTTTTGTCAACCTGTTCATGATGAAATGGCAAACCAAACTAAATATAAATCACTTGACAGCTGACAAAATGGCCGCCAGTTAAAAAAGTGATGCCAACTTAAAGTTCTATACCTCAATAAAAAACACCCGATATAAAAGAGCTTAGAGTGGGATAACTTTGACCTTGGAAAAATTTTTGTTGCGTTTCCAGTATTATACACTTTTTCACTTACCCTCATTTTCTCGCGTACAAAAAACGAGCTTTAAATGAAAGATCAATTTGATAATACTTTTATGTATCTTCTTATTAAATATAAAAACCAAGTCTTATAAAAAATTTAGTATTTAAAAATATCTTTATCTAAAAATAAAAATACTTCGGCTTGAAATTTAAGCCGACATGAGCCGGTTCTTTCGGCGGCGGCTGACTATCGAAAAATTCTCCCGGCGGCTACTCAGCGCCGGCTTCGAGCCGTTCGGCTTCGCCCTCTGGTTTCAAGTGTTAGGTCAGCACTTGAAAGGCGTCAACAAGATTTTTGGTGGCTGGTTTGGGTTTTCTTATAAAAAGTAATAATGATTAATGATTGTTAGTTTTATGGGTGGTCTTTGTTATATAATTAACCAAATAATTCCATAATTGCCTCAATTAATTTCTTTTCCAATCAATTTCTTCGGCCACCACTGTTAAGCTAGCAACTGTTAAAACAAAACTAGCAAAGTGGCATCTTTGAAAATTAGTCACAGCCAACTTCACTCATTAAATAAATGTCATTTTTGAAATGTTTGTTTATTTGAACAAATGACAGTTTTTATTACGCCGAATCCTTTTCTGATTAAATTCAGACAATAAACAATAGAATAAAGAGAAGATAAGAACTAGAGTCAGAGAATTGTAGAGCAAGAGTGAGTATAATTTTTAAGCAAACAAGTGGTCAGAACCTAACCTCACTTGCTTTCAAATTTACGTTTTTTGCTATTTTAAAATGTTGTTTTCTTTGGAGAGAGTCTAATGTTGTAGAACGCATGTCTGACACACAAATAGCGTCATAGGACTTGTTGCAATGACAACAATGAAATATGATTACGTTATAGGTAAAAAATTCCTTTGGATTCATTTAAAAAAGAAGAGACGTAGAGAGGGTTGTTTTAAAAAGGTTATTAAGGAATTTTTATGTGTCTAGCAACACTCATAAACTGATAAAACTCTATAAAATTTTTCCTTAGAAACATGTTGAGAGTAAAACAAAATGTATCTCAACATGTTGAAAACTTACCAGACTATTGACTAGTAAATTGTAGTTAAAATTTTAGTGTTAGCTCAAGTCAGGGGGGTTACTCTGTATCTCGATTCAAAAATAAAATTGTTCGAATTTGTATGCTTGAAGAATTGTGTTTCGAAAAGAATTTCTTTCGAATCGAGATACAGAGTAACCCCCCAGGCCTCTCTTCCTTCCAAAAAAGAAATCTGTATAAGTCGCCATGATCAGTCATTTCTTGGATCATGAAGTATCTAAATTTTACGTATTGGGAATGGATCCACCTATTGGAGTCATCTTGACCCCATCATTACTGCAATTTTTAAAACAGAAATTTTTAAAAATTTCCTTGTTCGATTTAATGACCCGATTCCGATACATTCAAATCTTAGTTACTTACTTAAATAGCCTGTATTTACAACCTGTTGAGGTTGTTTCTTTTTATAGGAAATTTTACAAAAATTTCTTATTTTTATAGGAAATTTTTTAAAAATTTCTTATTTTTATAGGAAATTTTTCAAAAATTTCTTATTTTTATAGGAAATTTTTCAAAAATTTCTTATTTTTATAGGAAATTTTTCAAAAATTTCTTATTTTTATAGGAAATTTTTCAAAAATTTCTTATTTTTATAGGAAATTTTTCAAAAATTTCTTATTTTTATATATTTTATATTTTTCAAAAATTTCTTATTTTTATAGGAAATTTTTCAAAAATTTCTTATTTTTATAGGAAATTTTTCAAAAATTTCTTATTTTTATAGGAAATTTTTCAAAAATTTCTTATTTTTATAGGAAATTTTTCAAAAATTTCTTATTTTTATAGGATATTTTTCAAAAATTTCTTATTTTTATAGGATATTTTTCAAAAATTTCTTATTTTTATAGGAAATTTTTCAAAAATTTCTTATTTTTATAGGAAAATTTTCAAAAATTTCTTATTTTTATAGGAAAATTTTCAAAAATTTCTTATTTTTATAGGAAATTTTTCAAAATTTTTCTTATTTTTATAGGAAATTTTTCAAAAATTTCTTATTTTTATAGGAAATTTTTCAAAAATTTCTTATTTTTATAGGAAATTTTTCAAAAATTTCTTATTTTTATAGGAAATTTTTCAAAAATTTCTTATTTTTATAGGAAATTTTTCAAAAATTTCTTATTTTTATAGGAAATTTTTCAAAAATTTCTTATTTTTATAGGAAATTTTTCAAAAATTTCTTATTTTTATAGGAAATTTTTCAAAAATTTCTTATTTTTATAGGAAATTTTTCAAAAATTTCTTATTTTTATAGGAAATTTTTCAAAAATTTCTTATTTTTATAGGAAATTTTTCAAAAATTTCTTATTTTTATAGGAAATTTTTCAAAAATTTCTTATTTTTATAGGAAATTTTTCAAAAATTTCTTATTTTTATAGGAAATTTTTCAAAAATTTCTTATTTTTATAGGAAATTTTTCAAAAATTTCTTATTTTTATAGGAAATTTTTCAAAAATTTCTTATTTTTATAGGAAATTTTTCAAAAATTTCTTATTTTTATAGGAAATTTTTCAAAAATTTCTTATTTTTATAGGAAATTTTTCAAAAATTTCTTATTTTTATAGGAAATTTTTCAAAAATTTCTTATTTTTATAGGAAATTTTTCAAAAATTTCTTATTTTTATAGGAAATTTTTCAAAAATTTCTTATTTTTATAGGAAATTTTTCAAAAATTTCTTATTTTTATAGGAAATTTTTCAAAAATTTCTTATTTTTATAGGATATTTTTCAAAAATTTCTTATTATTATAGGAAATTTTTCAAAATTTTCTTATTTTTATAGGAAATTTTTTAAAATTTTCTTATTTTTATAGGAAATTTTTCAAAATTTTTCTTATTTTTATAGGAAATTTTTAAAAAAATTTCTTATTTTTATGGGAAATTTTTCAAAAATTTCTTATTTTTATAGGAAATTTTTCAAAAATTTCATATTTTTATAGGAAATTTTTCAAAAATTTCTTATTTTTATAGGAAATATTTCAAAAATTTCTTATTTTTATAGGAAATATTTCAAAAATTTCTTATTTTTATATAAAATTTTTCAAAAATTTCTTATTTTTATATAAAATTTTTCAAAAATTTCTTATTTTTATATAAAATTTTTCAAAATTTCTTATTTTTACATAAAATTTTTCAAAAATTTCTTATTTTTACATAAAATTTTTCAAAAATTTCTTATTTTTATAGAAAATTTTTCAAAAATTGCTTATTTTTATAGGAAATTTTTCAAAAATTTCTTATTTTTGTAGGAAAATGTTAAAATTTTTTTTATTTTTATGAGAAATTTTTCAAAAATTTCTTAGTTTTATAGTAAATTTTTCAAAAATTTCTTAGTTTTATAGGAAATTTTTCAAACATTTTAGAACTCCATGCGCTTCTTGTGCGCTTATTTTACAATTTTGTAGGCCAAGTTTTGAAAGATTTTCCTGTACTTGGTCATTCCATCGAAGTTTCGGACCGTATCTTCTAACATTAGGGTGCCGTTTTTATCAGTTATTTTTTGACTTTTATTTTTTCGAGCAGAAATAAAAGTTACTTTTGTTTAAATTCATGATAAATTTATTGAAAATTTTTGTCAAACAAAGATAACTTTTCAGTGCAAATAATTTGCATATGCTCAAAAATTAATGGAGTTGAGTTTCGCAATCATAATTAGGGTTGAAAACTCAAAAATAATATTTATTTCTGCTCGAAAAAATAAAAGTCAAAAAATTACTTTTATTTCTGCTCGAAAAAATAAAAGTCAAAAAATAACTTTTATTTCTGCTCGAAAAAATAAAAGTTCAAAAATAACTTTTACTTTTGCTCAAAAAAATAAAAATCAAAAAATAACTGTTATTTTTTTCTAAAAAATAAAAATCATATTTTTAAAAATCAACGCATTTTATGAAAATTTCGTCCAAGACTATCAAAATGGTATACTTGGTATTATTCTCCGACAGTTCCTTCCGGTTGCTTTTTTTAATCAAAAATTCAAAAATAACATTTATTTTCCGTCCCTGGTTTTTGTTCAAATTTTAATAAAATCAAATGGACTTTCTGCGACACAATTAGGCGTTCATTAACCCAGTTCTACTGTGGACGCTGTAAATATAGTGATGAAAATAGCAGTAATCGCTTCGAAGTTTAAAACTCCAAAACATGCTCCACTACAAGTCAAGAATAACAGAAGAAGAAGAAGACATAATTTTGATAATCGTTTTTATCCCTTACAATAAAAGTAGAAAAAATGAGCCTCTAGCAATAAAATACTTAATCGGCATGATCAAGGAGAAGTTCTATTTTACCTTGCCTAAACGCCAAATTGTTTTCTCATTTCACTTGACGTTTCTCAATTTCAGACTGAATTTCAACCATGGAAGGTTACACTATCGACCAACACGTTAAAGTTATTATGAAAATGGGCATTCAAATTGAAATGCATATCATGCACTTCGTGATTTTTTGATCAATTTAATCGTCGAAATGTGCGTACAATCGGAAACCTTGAGAAATCCTGTCGGTAGGAGATGTGAAAACATCGGTGCATGCCCGTACAGTTCGTACTGCAGAAAATATTGCTGCTGTTTACGATAGCGTGGCTGAAAGCCGTCCACCTCAACACGAACTTGATATGTGGTTTTAAGAGAACGGTGCCAGTTGATAGCAGCTAACGAAACAATAGCTCATTTGCGCTACAAATTCAATGTCTATGATATCTCATCTAATGGCGATGTCAATTGGCCACTAAGATCTTGTGAGTTAACACCGTTGCACTTCTTTCTTTGGCGTTATTTTAAAGAAAAGGTTTACGTCGATATACCAGCAACAATTCATGAGCTAAAGGACGAAATAATTCGCCACATTAACGGTGCCACTTGCTAGCAGCTAACGAAACAATAGCTCATTTGCGCGACAAAATCAATGTCTATGATATCTCACCTAATGGCGATGTCAATTGGCCACTGAGATCTTGTGAGTTAACACCGTTGTACCTCTTTCTTTGGGGTTATTTTAAAGAAAAGGTGTACGTCGATATACCAGCAACAATTCATGAGTTAAAGGACGAGATAATTCGCCTCATTAACGGCATTGAACCTCAATTAAGATTCAGCGTCATCGAAAATTTGGACCATCGGATGGAGTGGTGAGGCCGAGCTCGCACCGAACATTTGTCCAATATTTTGTACCATACATAATTGAACCACACCAATATTATCATAATAAAAAATGAATTTGTGTTTTATTCAAAATCAACATCGGCCCTTAAAATTTGACTACCCTTTACATTTAATAAACCAGCAATTGCTAACAATGCCCTCCTCCCGACTGCTATATTATCCGCAATAGTGTTACCTGGTACATTGTCGTAAAGACCGAAGATAGAGAGTGAATGACGGCAAGACTGTCCGTACAAAAACGAATTTCTCTGTAGCATATTCTGTGGTACCTTAGCCATTTTGCGAGCATGAAATAGATTTCGGTCTCTAACAGTGGGATGAAAAAGCCCTACTCATTCCATTATTCGATTTGGATCCATCCGTATATATCTAAAGGGTGTCAATTCTAGAGTCGATTTGGGCACCAGAGATATCTACAGTGAAGGAGTGATCGAAGAATGGGTCGGGAATACAGTAGTCGATGTTAGTTCTGAGTTTGGGGATAGTTCTGAGTTTATCCAAAATGGCGGATACATTCGGAATCATTAGTGCAGAAGATCTAAGGATTTTAGCAAATGATCCTCGCTGATTAGCTATACATAGGCAGGCCACCAAACAAGAGTACCATACATAAGTATGGGTTTTCAAACCATCTAAAAAAACCAGGCAGTATTAGCAGGAGAAAGGCTAATTCTCTCCATTTATGTTAGCACATAAACATAAATAAGTCTCCTGGGCCGGATGGCATACCAGCACTGGTCTTGAAGCAGTGCTCTTCGACGTAAGCTCGTCCATTAGCTAACCTATTTAGAACCTTATACAATGCCGGTGAGTTTTCTATGTGTTGGAAGGTTGCTAATGTAATGCCAATCCCCAAAAAAGGTGAGGCTAGCAACCCCGAAAATTACCGCCCAATAGCAATTTGTTCCACGCTCTCCAAAGTGATGGAAAGTATGATAAACTATCATCTAGTTAAATATTTGGAGTCTAATGACCTACTAAACGACCGGCAGTATGGATTTCGTAGGGGCCGCTCTACGGGTGATGTATTAGCCTTTTCATCGGAAAAATGGTGCCGTTCTATTCAACGTTTTGGCGAAAGTAAAGGTTTAGCTCTTGATATTTCTAAGGCGTTTAATAGAGTCTGTCATGGAGCACTTCTATCAAATCTCATTGCTTTTGGTGTAGGTAACAATTTCTGTCGGTTTATATCGAGCTTTCTCAGAGATCGCACTATAGATGATGTTATAGATGGGATATCGTCCGAAGTATTCAAGACTACTCCCTCTATCCTCCTTCCCACAACCATTTTTCCTAGTTCCAGCACAATGCATATGCATACGTAGGGGTCATCCCCTTAATGTTGGTCGAATACACAAATAAAATAAGCCATTGGTAAAGTTCCAGGTGGTAAGTGTGGCGAGAGCGACTTTCAGTCGTTGCGATCTAGTGTTCAGGTATATACGCGAAACTGCAACAGTAACATCGTCGGCATAAGCAATGGCTTTGAATCGCAGGAAATCCAATTCTCTGAGCAATTTGTTAATCGAAAGGTTCCATAAAAGGAGTCCTGAGGAGTACCACGACATGATACTTTGTAGATTAAAGCTTTGCCCATGGTTGAGCTAATAGTTCTGTCGGTTAGAAGCTTACCACCTACTACTCTTACTTGCTTGCTACTACTCGGGTGATGTAGGGGATGTTGTATACTAAGCAACGGTTCTGATTGATCTGAACTTGGTAAGATCAGACTTATCTAGGTTATCCTTCATCTCTACTTTGGACACTGACCTACTCGTGGTATGACCCGGGTAACTACGTAAAAAACCCGTTCATGTATTGAGCTAACATATGTCGCGAGTTCTTCCATAAGAATGATATAAAATATGGGTTAGGACGTCGAGCTAGTAACACAATCAATTATTATGAAAAGCTTAATCTAAAAATCTAAAGCTAAAGTATGTAACGTATGGACTCCAAAGAGGCTGGTCCGATTTTGGTGAAATTTTCAGGGAATCTTCAGAATATCCAGACGGGTGACACTGTGAAATCAGATTTTTTGATTATCGGGATGCGCGCGCAGAGGCATGGCAAAATCCAATTTTCATATTGCACCACCAATGACATCTTTCTATATCTAATGTTTGCTTAGGGCCAGCAACGCGGACCGGGTTAGCTGGTTTAGAATAAAAACATTCCTCCTTAATTTTAAAGGAGGAGGTCCGAAACTTCGATGGAAAGACCAAGTAGAGGAAAATCGTTCAAAGCTTGGCTTACGCAGCTTTGAATATGCGCACAAGATTGAAGATTTCTAAAATAGGCTCGGCCTTTGACCCTAACAGGTTGTAAATATAGGGCATTTAAGTAAGTAAGAAGATTACTTGGGAAGGAGATAATAGAATTGTCAACTCCTACGTCTGTCATTGCCGATATAATCAACTTAAGTTTAAAGGTACAGGGCCAATACACGCGGCATGCGGCTGCGGGCGGTCGTAGTATTGCCAGTACAAAAATGTTCATATAAAAAAATATTTGAGTAGGATATAATTAAATCTGGCAGCACTGAAAAAATCTGCCGCGCGGAATAGTAGAACAAAGTTCTACTTTTTTCCATTGCCGCTTGAAATTTGACAAATCAAAAAACAGCTGATTGCCGCCCGCAGCCGCTTGCCGCGTGTATTGGCCTTCTACCTTAATATTGTTAAAAGCTCCCTCTATGCCAAACGGATACCGCTCAAAGATGCCAGTTTTGAGAAAGACAGTGGAATGGGATATGGGTTTTAAACTGGCCTCCCAATATGGCAAAGAGACGCCAACTGAAGGGGAGGGGTGGGTAGTTCTTAGTAGGGCGCTTCCTTTTAAGCCTGCCTAGTATGGGTGACCCTACCGGGGATAGCAATGATATCAATCTCCCTCAGCATAGCCTTTGAGTTCCTTACTCGTAAGCCTCTGCATCACGTTAAGATGAGAAGATGGCAGAGGATGTCATAGCTTTTGTCGGAGCCGCATTCTTAACAAGTTCTAGTCATAGATTTAGTCCCAGTTGAAGTCAAAGCTTTTATCGGAGCCGCATTATAAACAAGTTCTAGTCTTAGATTTAGTCACAGTTGACGTCATAGCTTTTGTCAGAGCCTCGTTCTAAACTTCAGTCATAGATTTAGTCAAAGGTCTAGTAATAGCTCTAGTATTATTTGAATATAAGCTCTAGTACTGTTTTAGTCATTGGTCTAGTTATTGATAACTGTATTCATAGCTCTCGTCAGAACCCTAGCGATGTCTCTACATATTGTGATACCATGTTTCTCAAAATATGAAATTCAATCAAAATTCTTCAAATTTTCAAATTCTTTCCATATTTTTTTTAAATGTCCTTTATAACTGTTTAAGATAAAGCGCATGTCCCTTAAAAGAATTTTTTGATATTTTGGGTAAACTCCTTTTGGTATAGAGATTTCTTCAACAGAATAAATTTTACTCTTCAGCCGAACGGTTCATAAGCTTCAACAAAAATTGTAAAAAAATTTAAAAAAAAAGTTTTAATTATTAATAAAAATATTATCTATCCAATAGTTTACAAAATAATACAATAAATTTTCTAATTATTTGCTAATTTATTTTATTAAACAAAAAAAAGTTATAATTTTCTTCAGCAAAAAAAAAAACAAAAATCATTAAGAAAAAAGTGTTAGAAAAGAAAAACAGCTTTTAAGGATTTAAAGCTCAAGCTCAAGTTAATTAAAAGAATAATTTCAAATTTGTTAAACAAAAAAGTAAACTTTTCTTCTTTAAATCATTCAATTATTTTTTTCAAATTTCTCTTAATTTTTACTAAAATTTTGAATTAAAAAAATGTGTAAAAAAAGTTTTTTTAACAAAAAAATCCTTATCCCTAATTTTTGGTCTTGTGAAAATTTTCCTAATTTTTTTCCAATGCATAACATAGTTTTTCTTTCATTTGTCCTCTTTTTCAATTTTCATTTTTTTTTTGTCTATATAAATTTTTGTGTGTGTATATGCGTAAAAATATTGTATGTACTCGAAAATGTCAGAATTGTTAGGAAAATCTAAAAAAAAAAAATGAGAGACAAAAACAAAATTTAAGAACAACAAAAATACCTTTTGAAGTGTACAACAATAACGCGAATGCTGCTGCTGTTGTAACCTTAACCCAACTGCCTAATTATTGACCCAGAAAAGATACACTAACAAAATTAAATTAAAGAAAATTCTCATGTTGATTTGGTTTTGACTCACCCTTTTTTCGATTCATCTTCTTTTGAACTTTAAAGATTGAGGCACTTTTTTTCGTAACGTGTAATTTTTTTTTATTAGATTTACTTTTTTTTTACTGCTTTTTATCTTCTTAATTAATAGTTGTCTTCAATTTTGGAAATGTCGAAAGCATGTTTTATTTAATTTTATTTTTCTATTTTTCTTAAAACTAATAAACAATTTTTTATTAAAACTTTTTTCCTTAATACTAAAACAAAAATCGTCATATTTTAAAACAGTTAATAATGAAATAATATTAAGCGACTAAACGGATTTTTCAAAACTCCATTTTGAAATCCGTTAAAACGCACAAAAAAAAATCAATATAATTTAGTTGGTAAGTAACTAAAGTTTGAAAAAAATTAAAATTAACAAAAAAAATTAATAATAGATTTACTGAAAACCAAGGTATATTATAATGAAGGTAATTTCACTTTAGGTTACTAAATTTAATATCACTTTCTGACAGTTTTAAGGGTTCTAACATTTCAATACAAATAAAGCTACCATATTATGCTAAGTTTTCCCTTTTTTCAGTCGCTGCGCCGACAATATGAGTTATGTGTAAAAATTTATATACATTTTATCGCATGTGTATCTTCTTATCTAACAGTTTAACTATATTTTACTAGTTAACAAAGAAATAAAGCAGGATAGTATATAATTACTATACACATTAAGTACAATTTTGATTAGCTATGTTGATGTTCTAGGTATTTAGAAAAAAAAAACAGATAGCTAATATTGTAGTCGCAGGGAGCATTTGATGTTTTATAAATTATTTTAAAATTTTCAAAATATAAATATAAATTTATAAATAAAAAGGTAAAAAATATAAAAACTGAAAACATATAAAAAATATTTTATATATTTACAGAAAAGTAGATGAGCTTCGTTTCTTGGACAGCGGTAATAGGGATGGTATTTTGTGATTTCCACAACCTTATTCCTTAGGCCATTGCAGTTTAGTTACATGTCCTGAGGATATGGTTGGAAATCAGTAGGTGATACTAGTCGCTGTGAGGGGGGTCTTGGCAATCGATCGGCTGTGATAATGTTTAACTAAGGGCTGTTAGCCGGGGGCTTTTGTTGGAAATTTGCCGGGTTTTGTTGAAAGCTAATTGCCGGGATTATTTGTTGTTATGGTAAAGGCGTATGCGGGGGTCTCGCATTGTTTTACGCATTGGTATTGATTGCATTTTATTACTTGGATTGGAAACTGTTGCTTGAGGGTTATTTATACAACAGGGAGCTAAAAAACTGGCACTCAAGTCCCTGTGCGAACGTTAATTTGTGCATCGACTCATATGACACCAATTCTTGCAACCATTACATGGCACTGATGTTATGTTTAGCATTCGCTGGGTTACAATCTTTGGCCGAGTTGTAATGGGGTCGTTCCGGAGCATAGATCCGTTTTTTATTTTTTATTTTTAGGGTTCTCGAGTGGTACGCTGCCGAAATTGGCACACTACTAACCTCGATCGGTCTATAAACACCAGAGATATCGCCAAAATTCAAAATTCGATGAGAATTAAAATTTTTTTTTAACAGCATTTTTTACAAAAAAATTTTAAAATTCGTCATCGAAGTTTAGTATTTTAGCGATATCTCAGGTGTTTATGGACCGATTTTAATGAAATTCAATAGCGTGCTGCGTAGGGATATTTCCTAAAATCTGGTGTATAACTCATCTGGGTACACCCACCAGGAGCTCCACAAACTTGACGGACATGGCTAAATCGAGTCTCCTGGCGATTCTGAGTCGATCGGTATAATTTTGGGGTCTAAGACGAATAATGAAAAATTTACAAACTGAATGACAAACTTATAAAACCCTGTCACCTATTGGTAAAGTTTATAATAATAATAATTGTTTTTATATACTTATATACGCATTTTAAATATATAGAATTAAGTTTATAGCTTCCAAATAAATAGCTTTGCATGCTAAAAGGATTTCTCTTACGAGTCTGCTTGGCAACGTTTTTTTCACTTTGATTCAGTTTGTATCAGATGCATTTTTATTTGCGTATACTAGTACTTTATTGGCTAAATCGAGTAGTTTTTGTTCATCTACAATTTATATTGTACACATTACACATTTCATTTAAAAATTTCCAAAAAAAAACAAGAAAATACTTTTTTATAATGTGGCAACGTTATATTTGATATGACGTAGAAAAACAAACTTCAAAAACCCTTATTAAAATTTAATGAAAACAAGTGAAATTACCTTCAGTATACATGCCTTGCTGAAAACTATACAAAGCTTCAAACAAATTATTCAGAATATTCGAAGAAAAATTAGATAAACACTTAAAACGTAAATTTTATAACTAGAACCACTAAAGAGTAATGTCTTATATTTGGAGTTGCCTACAAAAATTTCAAAAAGTGACCACAACTATTACAAGATACTGGACTTGAACCTTGAAAAGAACTATGACTAGAGGCTATAACTAGTGCCTCTATTGCCGTTCTCAACTCAACTCAGTTTGGTTGTCTGCCAGTCGACCAAACTTTCCCGTAACCAAATTATTTTATTATATTTTGCTTTTTAGTTCCGGAATATTGAAAAATAATTTGTTTGAGTGACAGCTGGGTCGACTGGCAGACGACCAAACTGAGTTGAGTTGAGAGCGGCAATAGGAGCATAGATATTATGACTAGAGGCTAACAACCTTATTCAGAAGTTTATGATCAAAAAGTTATGTAGGAATTTGTATGATTTATAAGGTTGTCGTAGTTTTATTTATTTTTCTTTAATGAATAAGCGGGTAAGACTATTTCCAGAGACTTTAACTACCCAGTAAAACTTTTCATTACCAAATAATGAGTTAAACAGTTAAACTATTGAACACGAACTACTTACTCATTCGCTGTTTAAGTCAATACATTAACATGGGGATGTCATTGGAGGCAAGTACTTACCAATTGCAGAAAAGTAATGACTTGGGTAAGCAATTTGAAAGCAACAACAACAACAGCAACAACTTTTTTGTTGTTGTTTTATTAAAAACATATATTTTTAAACGAAATACAAATTTTTTTTATGATCCCATGGGGGCTCGAACCCAGACCCTCCGACTGCTAGTCAGAGACTCTTCCACTGAGCTACTTCATATGTTGAAAACATAGCAGCTTATAATTAATATAAACAATTTTTATTTTTAGATCCAAAATCATGTGAAAATAACTTTGTTTTCCCTGCTTTTTTTGCTTTGTTGTAATTTTTGGAAAAATATTTTTATACGATTTTTTGTAATTATTTTAAAACTTTTTTAAAATTATTTTAAAACTTAAACAATTTAAATCTTCTTTTTTGTATAAGTTTTTACATAAGATTGACTCTTACTTACTTAAATGTTACAACCTGTTAAGGTCAAAGTCCGAGCATGTTTTAGAATTCCATGGATTTTGATCTTGTGCGAATATTCTCCAATTTTATAGGCCAAGCTTTGAAAAATGTTCCTCTACTTGGTCTTTCTATCGAAGTTTCGGACATCCTATTCTAACATTAGGTAGTGGGACATTTCAATTCTAATTTTATCCTCTTCATTGTATTTTTTTTCAAGAGAGGGTTACTAGCCCGTAATCCTAACCCATTTTTATCGATCTTATGGGACAACTTTCGGAACATGTTAACTCACAATATTAATGGTTGTTAAACTAGCTCCCCGGGTGATACCATGAGGAGGTGTGTGTCCACAGTTGAGATGAAGGATGACCCAGATAAGTTGGACTTACCAAGTTAAGACCAATTAGAATCGTGTTTGGTATTAAACATCCCCTACATAATCAAAATTGACTCATGATGGTATTTTTTCATTAACGTGAGTTAGTTTTACAATTTTTTTTTACAGAAGATAATATTTAAGTTCTTAAAATTCAAAAATCATTTAAAAAGACTCTTTTAATAAAAAAAAAAAACTAAAAAAAATTGCTGCCCTTGGTGGGATTTGAACCGGGGTCATTCAGTTTAAATTACCATCTTAATTACAAATAAGTACTTCTGTAATAACTTATTATTTATTCGGATGGTATGTTGTAGTCGTTACAAGGTAACCAGTTATCAGAGTACTTGCCATTACCAAAGTTTTGCTGGGTATTTCTTGAGACTAACTAAAGAAAGCCCTATATATCCAATATATCCAAGAACTATTCTTCAGTTGTCCTTGACTCTCAGTTGAGCATAGGGCCTCAATCATCCTTTTTTTTATCGAACTCTATTGCGAGATGTTAGGTATACTTCATTCCATGAATAGTTTGCTGCTTGCAACTCCGCAACAATTGACCTTCTCCACGTTTTAGCAGGTGCACCAAAACGACGACCGCTTCCCGGTGGATACCAACGAAGCGCTTGTCGAGCAATGTTGGCATTTGACCTTCAAAGTGTGTAGCCTATCCACCTCCATTTTCGTTGACATACTGCCATAGAAGCCGAACAGTAACCATCAAGGCCGAACAGTAGGATCAAGGCAGCTTTCCCGTCCCGTTTTTGCGTTAAAATCCCAAATTATTTTAACGTCATGATTAGGGCATCTATCATAGACTTCCACAAGTTGACAATAGAAGGATTATTTAACGTCATCATCTTTTTTTCTTTGTGGGTGCGTGAGCACAAATCAGGCTCATATGAAAGTATTTAGCTTTGACGCGTATTGTCGCTAACCTTTCATTTACTGGGGTGAACCTGGAAACCGGATTTTGCATTTATTTGTTCATCATAATTCCACACCCAATTTCGTGCCTACTTTCATGGCAGCTATAATATAGGTCACCTTTTGATGTCTTGGCAACGCCGTGTACATTCCATCTTATCTCCTGGACAGCAGTCACTTCACATTTACGTCAGATCAGAGTACCTCCTCTGTAAAGGTTTCAGATGTTAAAGGTTCTGATTCTTAAATCATGGCCGTTTTTATTCTTAATTTTAGCTTTTTCATAGTAATTGTTGTTTATCTGGAAACTTTGTTTCCCCGATAGTAATGTAAATGCCATGGCGAAAATGGTGGAGAATTTTATATTGTTAGGAATAGATACTTTTCTTCTTCTTCTGTTATCCTTGACTCCCAGTGGAGCATAGGGCCTCAACCATCCTTTTAAATCGAACTCTATTGCGAGATGTTAGGCATACATCATTCCATGAATAGTTTGCTGCTTGTAACTCCGCATCAATTGACCTTCTCCACGTTCTAACTTGTGCACCAACACGACGGCCGCTTCCTTGTGGATTCCAAAGAAGTGCTTGTCGAGCAATGTTGGTATTTGGCCTTCGTAGTGTGTGACCTATCCACCGCCATTTCTGTTGACATACCTCTATAGAAGAAGGGATTTGGTTTGTAGCGTTTAGCAGATCTTCATTTCTTATGCGATTTGGCCACCATATATTAAGGAATTGCCGCAAGCATTTGTTTGCAAAGATTTGTAGGCGCTTATCGATGACATTTGTGCGTTTCCAAGTTTCGCAGCCGTAATACAAGATGGACTTGACATTCGAGTTATATATTCGTAACTTAGTTGTTGTTGATATTTGGCGAGATTTCCAAATAGCTCGGAGAATGCCGAATGCAGATTTTGCCTTATTAATACGCGATTCAATATCCTCGTCGGCGCCACCTTTTGTAGATACCAAACTACCAAGATAATTAAAGGTACCTACACATCCAATTGAGGCCCTATGCTCCACTGGGAGTCAAGGATAACAGAAGAGACACATCCAATGACCTCGTTGTCCACATTGATGTGTGGCGACGGGTTTGCGCCATAGCCTCCAGGCATAATCTTTGTCTTGGAAATATTGATTTCCAGCCCAGCTGCCCGAGATTCAACAGTTTTCTTGAAGGCGGCCTGAGCTTTGGCTTAAAAGACATACGTCATCGGCGTATTCCAAGTCCTCGAGTTGTTTAAAGGGTGTCCATTGGATACCACGTCTACCATGCAGTGCCGCGCGCATTATATTGTCGATGACAAGGATAAAAAGTATGGGTGATAAGATACATCCTTGTCGTACTCCGGTAGTAACTTCGAACGGATTAGACAATTTACCTTTATATAAAACCCGACATTTAAAGTCCATGTACATTGCCTGAATTAAGTTCAGAATTTTCGTTGGCATGTTACGGTTTTCTAAAATTCTCCATAGATAGCTCCTATTGACACTGTCGAAGGCCTTCATAAAGTCGATATACGCTAAGTAAATGGGGGTGCGGAATTCATTACATTGTTCCAGTACTATTCTTACTGTGTTGATTAGATCAACACAAGATCTATTCTCTCGGAACCCAAACTGATTTTCGGGGAGTGTTTCAGAAACTGCGACAGACGTTCTATTCAAAATTACTCGACTTAGTATTTTGCTCGGTATTGGAAGAAGTGTTATTCCCCTGTAGTTATTGCAGTCTTTGGAGTCACCTTTTTTTGGTATTTTGACTAGTATACCTTCATTCCAGGAGGCTGGCAGAGCTTCCTCCTCCCATATTTACGTACAAATGGGTGCCACAGTCTCGCCGATCCTTCAACGTCACATAAAAGCATCTCTGCTGATATATTGTCATTGCCCGGGGCCTTGTTGCGCTTGAGGCTTTTAATGGCATTCTTTACTTCTAGTATCGTTGGTGGGCTGTCTGAAATTCTATTGAATAAACAGTCATGGTTGGTTTCATTTTGCACTTCCGTCAGCGCTTCTAATTCAATGGGATTGTTTAATGTTGACTGGAAGTGTTCCATCGATCGTATTAATTGTTCATCCGGGGTTGAGAGAAGTGTACCGCTACTACTCAGGATGGGACTGTTGGTGTAGGTAGGTTTGCCGCACAACGCCCTTGATATATTATATAAGGTCCTCATGTCGCCTTTACTTGCAGCTGACTCAGCTTGGCTCGCTTGTTCATCTACCCACATTCTTTTGTCCCTCCTTGCAGACCTTTTTATTCTGTTGGATAGGTCACGGTACATTGTACTAAGCTCCTCAACATCCACGTTTGAATTTAAAATTGTGTTTTTTATGATTTTACGATGTTCAACCAGGTCCCATGTTGCTTGGGTGAGCCAGACTTTCCTTTTATGGTCTTTAAAACCTAACGTTTGCTGACCAACCTCATTGTACGTCTGAGTGACACACCTTGCAATTTCGTTTATACTAGCGTTGTTGTTATTTACAACATCTGGCATTTCGATGTCGCTCTAATTCCAGTTTTCCAACATCAATTTTCCGATCGGCTTTTGCCGTTTCAGACCTCAGAGCCGCTACTTTCAGTCGAACTTTAGATATAACTAAGTGGTGGTCGCTGTTTATATCTGGTCCGCGCCTCGAGCGTACATCAAGTAAAGATGATCGCCACTTTGAGTTGATCATAAGTGATAAATTTGGTTCTTGGTGACACCGTTCGGCGATATCCAAGTTATTTTATGGTGGAGCTTATGAGGAAAAATTGTGCCAACTACAACTAGTTTCCTTTCACAGCATAGTTCGATTAATCTTTCTCCGTTGTTGTTTCTTACTCCGACACCGTGCTTACCAATGTAGTGTTCTAAACCGGTGTTGTTTGAGCCAACTTTGGCGTTAAAGTCGCCCAGTATCATAGTAATATGACAATTATGTATATTACTGTTCATCCAACTGCTTAATACATCGTAAAATTCGTCTTTATCGTTTTCAGATTGGATTTCAGTAGGAGCATAGACATTGATGATTATCATATTACGAGCTCTAGTCTGAAGCCTCTCGTTGATAGGATACTTTTATACCAACAAAAAAGACTTCGGTTAAACCACGAAATAAAACGTGGTTTAATCAGACTAGTAAAATTGCAGTCAGATCCAGAGAGAAAGCATTCAGAATCTGGAGGAAAAACAGAACTTCTGATACTGATTTGCTGCCCAAAAGGTCGAGATCTTCATGTGCCAAAGTACTTAGTCGTGAAAAATCTCTGTACAAGTAGCGACTTCGTACCAAAGTTCTTACTGCCCCCAAGGGCAGAAAAAGCTTTTGGTCATTCGTTAAAAGAGTAAGGAACAATGCTAGTTCATCAATTCCAACTCTTTTAAAGGATGACCAGCCATTCACTAACCCGGTTGATAAAGCAAACCTTATGGCTGAATTATTTGCAAGTAATTCAAACTTGCCGGAAAGCAATCAACCACTGCCCGTGATCGAAAGAGTATCAGTAACTATGCCTAGCATATTCTTTCGAGCTCATGCTGTCAAAAGGGTTTTAGCGGATCTTAACATAAATAAGTCTTCGGGCCGGATGGCATTCCAGCACTGGTTTTGAAGCAGTGCTCTTCGACGTTAGCTCGTCCATTAGCCAAACTTTTTAGCACCGTGTACCATGCCGGTGAGTTTCCTGTGTATTGGAAGATTGCTAATGTAACGCCAATCCCCAAAAAAGATGAGGCTAGCAACCCCGAAAATTACCGCCCAATAGCAAAAGTTAAATATTTGGAGTCTAATAACCTACTAAACGACCGGCAATATGGATTTCGTAGGGGCCGCTCTACGGGTGATGTATTAGCCTTTTTATCGGAAAAATGGTGCCGTTCTATTCACCGTTTTGGCGAAAGTAAAGTTATAGCTCTCGATATTTCTAAGGCGTTCGATAGAGTATGGCATGGAGCACTTCTATCAAAACTTATTGCTTTTGGTATAGGTAACAATTTCTCTCGGTTTATATCGAGCTTTCTCAGAGATCTCACTATAAGAGTTGTTATAGATGGGATATCGTCCGACGAGTTCAAGATCAATTTGGGGGTACCACAAGGCTCCGTTCTTTCTCCTACTCTATTTCTTATTTTTCTAAATGACCTTCTATGTCAAACTTCCAACCCTATCTACTCTTTTGCAGATGATACCAATATCTGTCATTCGTATTCATTTAACTATAGGCCAAGCATATTGGAGATAATTCCGACCTATCTACAATATCCGATTGGGGTCGTTTAAATAGGGTCGATTTCAACGCTCAAAAGACCCAATGTTGTGTGTTAACACACAAACGCGTTACGAACAATGTTGCATCATCTGTAATTATGGGTGGTATAAATATTGAGGAATCAGAAACTCTTGATGTTCTAGGCATGAAAATTCAGTGTGATGTCCGCTGGACTAATCACTTTTTTCAAGTGTCGAAAGAAGCATTCAAGTGTCTCGGTTTTCTAAAGCGGTGTAAGACATACTTCACTCCAACTAAACTCCTTAATATCTATACCACATACATCCGACCGAAAATGGAATACAACTCTCATGTATGGGCCGGTGCCTCAAAGTCTATTTTGGAGCTTCTCGACCGTGTACAAGAGAGGGCGAAGGTGCTTATCGGTGACAGTAGGGTAGCCAACTCTATTGCCTCATTGGAGCATCGTCGTAATGTGTGTTGCGTTTCACTGTTCTATCGCTACTATAATGGGATGTGCTCAAATGAAATTAGGGATCTTGTTCCTGAAACCCGTGCATTTCTTCGTAGCACACGCAACTCTACAAGGGTTCATCCCTCGTTTTTTAGCCGTACAGCGCGAATGTGGAATAAACTTCCTGCATCAGTTTTTCCCTCTAGTTATGATATCCAAAGGTTCATATCAAATATCCACAAACACTACTCCCTCTATCCTCCTTCCCACAACCAATTTTCCTAGTTCCATCACAATGCATATGCATATGTAGGGGTCATCCCCTGAGTGTTGGTCCAATACAAAAAAAAAAGATAAGTCTGGGCTTATCAAGTTAAGATCAATTATGACCGTTGCTTAGTATCAAACATCCCCTACATCATCCTTATCACTAACTAGAATGAAGTAACATAAGCGAACAGTTTTTTTTTTAACTCGGTGCACTAAAGAACGCTCTGGCCAAGTGGGACATCTTCTTCTTCTTCTGTTATCCTTGACTCCCAGTGGAGCATCCATCCATCCATCCATCCATCCTTTTATATCGGACTCTATTGCGAGATGTTAGGCATACATCATTCCATGAATAGTTTGCTGCTTGTAACTCCGCATCAATTGATCTTCTCCACGTTCTAGCAGGTGCACCAACACGACGGCCGCATCCTTGTGGATTCCAACGAAGCGCTTGTCGAGCAATGTTGGTATTTGGCCTTCGAAGTGTGTGGCCTATCCATCGCCATTTCCGTTGACATACCTCTGTGGAAGCAGGGATTTGGTTTGTTGCATTAAGTAGATCTTCATTTCTTATGCTATTCGGCCACCATATATTAAGAATTTGTCTTAAGCATTTGTTTGTAAAGGTTTGCAGTCGTTTATCGATGGCATTTGTGCGTTTCCATGTTTCGCAGCCGTAATACAGGATGGACTTGGCATGCGAGTTATATATTCGTAACTTAGTTGTTGTTGATATTTGCCGAGATTTCCAAATTGCTCGAAGAATGCCGAATGCACATTTTGCCTTATTAATACGCAATTTAATATCCTCGTCTGCACCACCTTTTGTAGTTACTAAACTTCCCAGGTAATTGAAGGTATCTACACGCCCAATAACCTCGTTATTCATATTGATGTGTGTCAACTGGTTTGCGCCATAGCCTCCAGGCATAATCTTTGTCTTGGAAATATTAATTTCAAGACCAGCTATACGAGATTCAGCAGTAATAGCGTTAGTATTCTCTTGAAGGTGGCCAGAGCTTTGGCTTAGAAGACATACGTCATCGGCATATTCCAAGTCCTCAAGTTGTTTAAAGGGTGTCCATTGGATACCGTGTCTACCATTTAGAGCCGTACGCATTATGTTGTCGATGACGAGGATAAAAAGTATAGGTGATAATATGCATCCTTTTCTTACTCCAGTAGTAACATCGAACGAATCTGATAGTTTACCCTTGTGTAGGACTCGACTTTTAAAATCAACGTACATTGCCCGGATTAAGTTGAAAATTTTCGTCGGCATGTTACGATTTTCTAAAATTCTCCATAGATAGCTTCTATTGACACTGTCGAAGGCCTTCATAAAGTCGATAAATGCTAGGTAAATAGGAGTGCGGAAGTCATTACATTGCTCTAATACTATTCTTACTGTGTTGATTAGATCAACACAAGAACGGTTTTCTCTAAACCCAAACTGATTTTCGCGGAGTGTAGAGGAAACTGCATCGGATATTCTGTTCAAAATTACACGACTTAGTATTTTGCTAGGTATTGGGAGAAGTGTTATACCCCTGTAGTTATTGCAGTCTTTAGGGTCACCCTTTTTTGGTATTTTGACTAGTATACCTTCATTCCAAGAGGTTGGCAGAGCTTCTTCTTCCCATATTTTACGCACAAATGGGTGCCACAATCTCGACGATCCTTCAACATCACATAAAAGCATCTCCGCTGAAATATTGTCATTGCCCGGGGCCTTGTTGCGTTTAAGGATTTTAATAGCGTTCTTCACTTCTTGTATTGTTGGCGGACTGTCGGAAATTCCTCTGAATATACTATCATGGTTGGTTTCATTATGCACTTCAGCCAGTGGTGTTAATCCAATAGGGTTGTTAAGTGTTGACTTGAAGTGCTCCATCCAGCGTATTAGTTGCTCATCCGCAGTTGAAAGGAGTGTGCCACTACTACTCAAGATAGGACTGTTACTGTAAGTAGGTTTGCCACACAAAACCCTTGATATGTTATACAAGGTCTTCATATCGCCTTTGCTTGCAGCTGATTCAGCTTGGCTCGCTTGCTCGTCTATCCACATTCTCTTGTCTCTTCTTGCAGACTTCTTTATTTTATTGGATAGATCACGATATGTTGCTTTGAGGGCTCCATCATCTCCGTTTTTATTTAGCATTGTAATGGGTGTTTTTTTTAGAGGTATAGAACTTCGAATTGAAATAAAACACAAGAAAATCGTTTTAATGTCCATCAATTTGGCTTTATTGGAAGGATAATTTTATGCCATTAATGTTTAAATATGATTTCGGGCATGTGGCCGTCGCGGCTGGCTCGAATAAAGCCAATTCTACAGGTCCAATTTTCAACTACTTTTTCGAGCATATGGGGCCGTATGTTGGCAATAACGCCACGAATGTTGGCTTCCAAGTCTCCTAACGTTTCTGGTTTGTTGGCGTAGACGAGCGACTTCACATGTCCCCAAAGAAAATAATCCAGTGGTGTCAAATCGCTTGATCTTGGTGGCCAATTGACAGGTCCATTCCGCGAAATTATGCGCTCATCGAATGTTTCCTTCAATAAATCAATTGTGACGTGCGCTGTGTGGCATGTAGCGCCGTTTTGTTGGAACCACAACTCATCCACATTCATGCCATCCAATTGGGGAACAAAATAGTCGGTTATCATGGCTCTATACCGGTCTCCATTTATGGTAACTGACTCTCCAGCATTATTTCGGAAGAAGTATGGCCCAATGACTCCACCAGCCCATAGAGCACACCAAACAGTCAGTTTTTGTGGATGTAACGGCGTCTCAAGGGTCTCATGTAGATTCTCTTCACTCCAAATGCGGCAATTTTGCTTGTTGACGTAGCCATTCAACCAAAAATGAGCCTCATCACTGAACAAAATTTTGCGATGAAAATCAGCATCGAGATCAATCTCACTTTCGGCCCATACACCAAAATCACGACGCATTGCATGGTCTCGCGGCTTTAATTCTTGCACAAGCTGGATCTTGTAAGGTCGCATGCCAAGATCTTTGCGCAAAATCTTCCATAAAGTTGATGGACAAAGCTCCAATTGCTGTGGACGTTGGCGAATCGATTCATTCGGGTCCTCTTCAACACTTTGCTCTACAGCGGCAATTGTTTCTTCGGCGCGCACTGTTCGACGTCGCTGCGGATGCGTATTATCACATAGAGTAAACGTAGTGCGAAAACGATCCATGGTTAACCGAATTAATTGCTCTGATGGACGATTATGTCGACCATAAAATGGATGGAGCTTGCGGTAAACTTCGCGAACTGAACCATTATTTTCGAAATAAATTTGCACGATTTGCAAGCGTTGTTCTTTTGTCAACCTGTTCATGATGAAATGGCAAACCAAACTAAATATTAATCACTTGACAGCTGACAAAATGGCCGCCAGTTAAAAAAGTGATGCCAACTTAAAGTTCTATACCTCAATTAAAAACACCCGATATTTTTAAGGGATCTGCGTTGTTCTATCAAGTCCCATGTTGCCTGTGTTATCCAAATCTTTCTTTTGTGATCTATAAATCCTAGGATTTGTTGATCAACTTCATTGTATGTTTGTGTGACACACCTGGAGATTTCATTAATACTGGCACCGTTGCTGTTTATTACATCTGGAAGCCGATTCCTTATGGAAGTAATAAAGGCATTCCGATGACTTTCGGATTCCAGTTTCCCTACATCTATTTTCCGATCTGCTTTCGCCGTATCAGACCTCAGAGCAGCAACCTTTAGTCGAATTTTACACATCACGGAATGATGGTCGCTATTTATATCAGCTCCGCGTCTTGAGCGTACATCAATAAGACAAATATTTCTATGCGTTACATACATCAGCACAAACTTATAATACCCTTTCCACCTATGGTGGTGAAGGGTATAACTATGTCTACAGTTATGACTATGACTACAGTTATGACTTGAGGCCCTATGCTCCACTGGGAGTCAAAGATAACAGAAGAACAGTTATGACTAATGGTATGACCTCTGATAGTAAGACTATTACACATCTATGACCTTAATCGAAAATCTATTCTCCTATTCCATGTCGCCACAAAAAGAAGACACCATATAATCACTACGACGCCAAAAGAAATCTTAAATTAATTTATTAGGTACACACATTTTGCTTTTCATTAATTTCTTTTGTATTTGTTAAAGAAAAAAACTTAAAGTACCAATAAATTCCCCCAAAACAAGACTTTTTTTAAAACAGCATGCGTAGTCGTAAATCTTTAGTGATTGACAGCACTCCCAAATTATACCTATTTTTTTTTTTTTGTAATTTTATATTGTAAAAACCCCATGACCCCTAACACCTCCCCCTGGTTAAAGAAAATCACACAGATTTTTTTTTGTTTGTTTATTATTGTAATCACAAGACAACAACACTTGTTGTTGTTGTTTTTTTGTAACCAGCACTAACAGTTCTTTTTCCCCCTCATTATCCTTAAGCTCTTCTCCTCTCTCGTTCTCTCTTTAATCAACAAAAATACTGTTGTTTAGGGAGAGAAGAGTAAAGAGCAGTGTTGCCACCAACCAAATGGTAAATTACACATGGATCATACCAAAATTACACATGAAACTAGGAATTACACATGTTTTTTTTTTGTTTTTTGTCAAAATGACATACTAACTCTCTAGGCCTTTAGTTGCAACCTATTAAGTTCAAAGGCCGAGCAAATTTCAAAATTCGATCTTATGCGCATATTCTACAACTACGTAGGCCAAGTTTTGAAAAACGTTCCTCTACTTGGTCTTTTCATCAAAGTTTCGCAAATCCTCTTCTAACATAAGGAGGCCATTTTTGTTCTAATTTAAGCTGTTTCATAGTCATTGTTTTTTCTAGCTCTTTATAAAGGGTGGTTAAATTGTAAGGGCCGATGTTGAATGTGAACCACACCTAAACGCCAAGTTTTTTTTCGAATTTTATTTGACATTTCTCTATTTCAGACTTACTCAATTTGAACCATGTAGATATACACAATCCAACAACGTGTTAAAGTTATCCAGACTTATTATGAAAATGGGCGTTCAAATCAAAATGCATATCGTGTACTTCGTGATTTTTTTGGTCAATTTGATCGTCCAAATGTGCGTACAATCGCAAAAATCGTGGAAAAATTCGAGCAAACCGGGTCTGTAGAAGATGTGAGAACACCAGTGCATGCTCATACAGCTCGTACTGCAGAAAATATTGCTGCTGTTCGCGTCGTGCCCAACAATTGCACCTCTCACGCTCGTCATTGATGAACATTAACTTGCATTTACACGCTTACAAGGTGCAATAGGCTCAAGAACTAAAGCCTCTTGACCGTTCCAAACGTCGTGAATGGGCAGAATGGTGGCAAGAAATGGTAACAGTGGATGATCAATTTTCGAAGAAAATCATCTTCAGTGATGAGGCACATTTTCACCCCAGTGGATTCGTCAATAAACAGAATTGCAGCATTTGGCATTGGAATGAGAATCCAAGAGTGATTGTCGAAACACCAATGCACCCACAAAGAATGACTGTTTGGTGCGGTTTATGGGCTGGCGGCATCATCGGGCCGTATTTTTTCCAAAATGAGGCCGGTTAGGCAGTTACTGTGAATGGTGTTCGCTATCGTGAGATGATAACAAACTTTTTATGGCCCGAATTGGAAAATATGGATGTGGACGATATGTGTTTTCAGCAGGATGGTGCAACTTGCCACCCAGCTAACGAAAGAATGGCTCTTTTGCGCAACAAATTCAATGGCCATGTTATCTCACTTAATGGCGATGTCAATTGGCCGCCAAGATCATGTGATTTGACACCGTTGGACTTTTTTCTTTGGGGTTTTTTGAAAGAAAAGGTGTACGTCGATAAGCCATCAACAATTCAAGAGCTAAAGGATGAGATAATTCGGCACATTAACGGCATAGAACCTCTATTATGGCTCAGGGTCATCGACAATTTGGACCATCGGATGGAGGTGTGCCGTCGTGGTCGTGGCGCCCTTTTGGCCGATATTTTGTTTCATACATAATTGAGTAGTACCAATATATCATTATAAAATAAAATTACAATAATTTCCTAAATAGTTTGTGTTTAATTCAAAATCAACATCGGCCCTTGAAATTTAACCACTCGATACAAGGTGGCGCAAAAATAACCTTCCAATGTTTTTTGGCTGTAATTTAAAAAAAAATGAAAGACTTTGATTCTTCTTGTGGATTATTTTTATTTGATCTTTTAATTTTTTTTACATCAAGTCGAGAATATGATGTCATTTAAATGGCCGCCGCCACAGTTGATTGTCATTTGTGCCCTTTTTATGGCATTTTCCATCACTTTGGCCAAAACTTCCGGCGATAGGTCCTCACATTCTTGACGGATATTGTCTTTAAGAGCTGCAAGAGTCTGAGGCTTGTTGACATAAACGCGCGACTTTAAAAAGCCCCACAAAAAGAAGTCTGCAGCGGTCAAATCAGGCGATCTTGCTGGCCAGTGCAAATCGCCAAAATGGGAGAATTTTTCTATAGAAATATTTACTAAAAGTGAATTTTTCTATAGAAAAATTTACTAAAAGTGAATTTTTCTATAGAAAAATTTACTAAAAGTGAATTTTTCTATAGAAAAATTTACTAAAAGTGAATTTTTCTATAGAAAACTTTACTAAAAGTGAATTTTTCTATAGAAAACTTTACTAAAAGTGAATTTTTCTATAGAAAAATTTACTAAAAGTGAATTTTTCTATAGAAAAATTTACTAAAAGTGAATTTTTCTATAGAAAAATTTACTAAAAGTGAATTTTTCTATAGAAAAATTTACTAAAAGTGAATTTTTCTATAGAAAAATTTACTAAAAGTGAATTTTTCTATAGAAAAATTTACTAAAAGTGAATTTTTCTATAGAAAAATTTACTAAAAGTGAATTTTTCTATAGAAAAATTTACTAAAAGTGAATTTTTCTATAGAAAAATTTACTAAAAGTGAATTTTTCTATAGAAAAATTTACTAAAAGTGAATTTTTCTATAGAAAAATTTACTAAAAGTGAATTTTTCTATAGAAAAATTTACTAAAAGTGAATTTTTCTATAGAAAAATTTACTAAAAGTGAATTTTTCTATAGAAAAATTTACTAAAAGTGAATTTTTCTATAGAAAAATTTACTAAAAGTGAATTTTTCTATAGAAAAATTTACTAAAAGTGAATTTTTCTATAGAAAAATTTACTAAAAGTGAATTTTTCTATAGAAAAATTTACTAAAAGTGAATTTTTCTATAGAAAAATTTACTAAAAGTGAATTTTTCTATAGAAAAATTTACTAAAAGTGAATTTTTCTATAGAAAAATTTACTAAAAGTGAATTTTTCTATAGAAAAATTTACTAAAAGTGAATTTCTCTATAGAAAAATTTACTAAAAGTGAATTTTTCTATAGAAAAATTTACTAAAAGTGAATTTTTCTATAGAAAAATTTACTAAAAGTGAATTTTTCTATAGAAAAATTTACTAAAAGTGAATTTTTCTATCGGTTGTGGCACGTACAGTGTGTGCCATTGCACCGTCCTGTTGGAACCACATGTTTTCGAATCCCAATTCATCAAAAAGAACTCGTTAATCATTGCTCTGTAGCGCTCACCATTCACAGTAACCGTTTGGCCCGCGACGTCTTCGAAGAAAAAAGGTCCGATGACTCCTCCAGTGAAAACAGCACACCATGCAGTGACTTTGAGCGGGTGTATGGCTCTTCGTGGATTACACGCGGATTTTCAGTGCCCCAGAAGCGTAAATTTTGCTTATTTACGTACCCGCTAAGATGGAAATGGGCCTCATCACTCATGATTATTTTTGGTGAAAAATCATCTTCCTCTTGGTGGTGATTAAGGATGGCTTGAGCGTATGTTAGACGCGATTGGCGGTCAGCAGCTAACAGCTGATGCACCGTCTGGACTTTGTACGGAAACATCTTCAAATGTTTTAACTAAATTCGCTGTAAAGATCGTCGACTGATACCCATTTGCGTGGCACGTCGTCTGGTCGATGTCGACGGCGCTTCCATGACATTCTCGGCTACAGCAGCAATATTCTCTGCAGAACGGCTACTCCGGGGTCTGCCATGCCTGGCAGCATCTCGTGTTGTGACAGTCTCTTCGTGGCGAGCGGCTAAAAGTCGCAGTAGGTCACAAGTCACAAGTAGGCGTTGGACGGCCAGGAAATCTGCGACGAAATTCACGTTGTGCCAAAGTCACCGACCGATTATTGGTCAAATAAATAGTCACCAATATTCCGCGTTCATTGTTTATTAACGTGTATTTCTCAGGTGTTTACTACACAAATGTCAAAACAGAATTGACATTAGCGGCCAATCGCAAAATTTATAGCATTTTCTGATAGGAGGATTACTTTTGCGCCACCTGTAGTTCTTATAGGAGAACTCACGGCATATGATAGCTCATTACGTTAACGAGTGTTAAAGTAGTTCCCTGGTAGCAGCGTTTAAACACGGCGAAATAAAAAAAGGTTAATAACTTTTTGCAAAGTAGGAAACAATCTGTCTTCCAAGGTATTCTTTAAATCGGAAACCTTTATCCAATAATCTTCTAGCTCCAAATTGCTGTGAAACACAAAATTTCAAAATCTAAGAGTGCAGTTGCAATTTTGGGATCACAATATCCACAATTGTACAAATAGCGCCATTAAAATTAAATGTTTTTTTTTAATTTGACGAATTGGGACATCTATTTTTATGAATGTACATAGTTACATTAAAAAGTTTTTATTAATTTTTTCGATTTCGAAAGATACGTACAAAAATTTACTTTTTAAAATGCATGTGTTGAAAACGGTTAAAAAAATATTAAGGTAGCCAGCACTCAAAAACGACAAAAGTACACATTACACATGCAGCCACTTGCACATCGTCTACACATGAAAATAAAAATTACACATGATATGTGTAATTACACCTAAAGTGGCAACACTGGCAAAGAGTGAGAATTTACCAACACTAAAAGAAATAAACATCTTCGTTACTATTTTGTTCGTTACTTTTGAAGGTTTTGAATTTTTAATTAAAATTTGTATTCATCCGTTACCCCAAGATGCTCTCGATAGCAATGAATATTTAAATGTTAAATGTAAAGGTCATCATTGTTTGAAGATTGGCGGGTAAATGGGAAAAAATAGACTTAAATGAAATTGAATTGTTTAAAAGTCAATCAGAATTCATGGTTAGGTACAGCCCTTGAATAGGGAAGACAGAAAATGGCCATGAAATGTTTTAGGTTTAAAAATAGCTTAACATTATTTAAAAGGATTGTAGGCATAATGTTTTATTTAATATTTTAAGAAATAAATATTTTATTTAAATTGTTTAAAATATTTTTTAATAAAAACTCAGTGTGAACAATTTCGATTTCGAAAAAATTTCTCGAAAACTTTTCTTTTATATACCAAATTTTTTTTTGCAAAATTTTATAAAATTATTTACCATGAAATTAGTCCGTTTTGAAAACTAAAAATTAGAAACTCAATTTTGAATACTCTTTGTTTGAATTTCAAAATAAAACAAAACAATATTTAATTCTCTTATAAAAATTATTTTCAAAACTCGAATATTTTATTACAATAAAATATTTTTTTTTTAATTTAAAAACTCGAAAAAATATTCTAAATTTCCATGTTATTAGAATTTTGTATACAAAATTTTTCAAAATATTTAGTATTTTTATAGAAATATTTCCTTAAAATCAAGTTTCAGAAATGATTTTTTATGGCAAATTTTTAGAAATTCGATAAAGTTTAATATAAAATATTTCAATATTTTTTTGATCATCAATAAAAAAATTGTCGGTATGTAAATATTGTTCAACAATCAAAATTATTCGCACCTGATCCCAGTCTATTGCATTTATTTAATAATGTAACAAACAACTTATTGAAAAAAATATTTGTGGGGACAAACAATTCCTCGACGCGTTTCATTGGTTGGTTAGGCCATCATCTTCAGGAAGGGTATCCCTACCTGTAATTACATTAATAAATAAACGTAATATACTGGGATCAAGTGCGAATAATTTTTCTTTTTAAATAATTTGTACGTTCCAAAAATGTTGTTATTTTTTGTTAAATAAATTTGTTTCAGAAAAATTTTAAAAGTTAAATATTTTTTTTTTACAAAAAAGTTTTTTGTAATTTAAATAAATTTTTATTTTTTAATATGTATTTTTTCGAATGTTCTTTTACAGAAATAAAATCGAATTTATTATAGAAAATTTTATAAAATCTAAAAAAGATTTCTATAGAAAAACTTTACAAATTCAAATTTTTTCGAAATTTGACTAATTTTTGAAATTTTTTTTTAAATGCCAAGAATTTTTGTTTTAAAAAAAAATTATATAGAAAATTTAATAAAGAAAGATTCTCCTAAAAAAAATTGTTCAGAAAAAATTTCGAAATTAAATGAATTTTTTATAAAACATTTTTTTTTTTTTTTTGTAGGAAAATTGGATGATGTTTTTAAAGAAAACTTTTCGAAATTTTATATAAAAATGTTCGAAATTCGAATTCATTTAAGATATTAAAAATACAAACAAAATTATACGAATCTTTTAAAGAAAATTTTTCGAAATTAAATATTGAATTTTAGAACAAGTAATTTTCGTAATTTTATAAGGAGTTTCGAAGCTTTACAAAAATTTTCAAATTTTTAATTTTAAAGTTTTATAGCAAATTTAACGTTATTCAAATGTTCAATATTTGATGTTCTTTTAGCAAATTTTTCAAAATTGGTCTAATTTTTTGTTTTTTTTTTTAAGAATTTTCGAAATTTTTTTTTTTTTTTAATTTTTTTAAAATTTAAAAATTTTCATTATTAAAAAAAATTTGCATAGAAAATTTTTCCACATTCGACATTTTTTGTTGGAAAATACTTGATATTTGAAACGAATTTGTAATAGGATAAAGTTTAAATAAAATAAAATTTTTGAAATTCAATTTTTTATAACAAATATTTCGAAAATTGTCTGAAATTGATAAAAAAAAAAAAATATTGAAGAAATTTTTTTAGAAATTTTTTACAATTCGATTTAAAAAAAATTAAATGTAAAGATTTTTTAAAAATTTTCCAAAATAAATTTATTTTTTTATGGAAAAATAAACGATATTCTATTATTTTTTTGTAATTTTATAAAATTTTAATATACAAATTTTAAAAATTAATTGGAATTAAATTTTTTATTAAAAATTTTTCGAAAATTGTCTGAAATCGATAAAAAAAAATGCCTCCATATTCTGATTTTTTTTTTTTTAATTTTTGAAAAATTTTAACATTGAAAATTTTCTATAAAAAGTTTTCTATTAATTTAATATCAAAAATTTTCAATAAATAATTTTAACAAGATGACAAATGACAAATTTGACAATAGAAATAGAAATTTTCTACTATTTTAATTTTAAAATTTTCCATTAAAAATTTTAATATCGAAATTTTCTATAAAAAATTTTAACATTAAAAATTTCCATTAAAAAATGTTTACATTTTCTATTAAAAATGTTAACATCAACATTTTCTATAAAAATTTTAATATAAAAATTTTCTATGAAAAAATTTTGATCCTTAAATTTTCTAAAAAAATTTTAGCTTCGGAAATTTTCAAAAAACATTTTAAAATCGAAAATTTTCTATAAAGAAAATTTTTAACATCGAAAATTTTCTATAAAAAATTTAAAAATTGAAACTTTTCTTTAAAAATGTTTATATAAAAAAATTTCCATAAAAAATTTTCTTTAAGAAATTTATTATCTTAAATTTTCTATAAAAAATTTTAACATCGTATATTTTTCAATATAAAGAATTAACATCAAAAATTTTGTATAAAAAAATTTAACATCGAAAATTTTCTATAGAAAATTTTAACATCGAATATTTTTCAATATAAAGAATTAACATCGAATATTTTTCAATATAAAGAATTAACATCAAAAATTTTGTATAAAAAAATTTAACATCGAATATTTTCTATAGAAAATTTTAACATCGAAAATTTTCTCTAGAAAATTTTAACATCGAAAATTTTCTATAGAAAATTTTAACATCGAAAATTTTCTATAGAAAATTTTAACATCGAAAATTTTCTATAGAAAATTTTAACATCGAAAATTTTCTATAGAAAATTTTAACATCGAAAATTTTCTATAGAAAATTTTAACATCGAAAATTTTCTATAGAAAATTTTAACATCGAAAATTTTCTATAGAAAATTTTAACATCGAAAATTTTCTATAGAAAATTTTAACATCGAAAATTTTCTATAGAAAATTTTAACATCGAAAATTTTCTATAGAAAATTTTAACATCGAAAATTTTCTATAGAAAATTTTAACATCGAAAATTTTCTATAGAAAATTTTAACATCGAAAATTTTCTATAGAAAATTTTAACATCGAAAATTTTCTATAGAAAATTTTAACATCGAAAATTTTCTATAGACAATTTTAACATCGAAAATTTTCTATAGACAATTTTAACATCGAAAATTTTCTATAGAAAATTTTAACATCGAAAATTTTCTATAGAAAATTTTAACATTGAAAATTTTCTATAGAAAATTTTAACATCGAAAATTTTCTATAAAAATTTTTAACATCGAAAATTTTCTATAGAAAATTTTAACATCGAAAATTTTCTATAGAAAATTTTAATATCGAAAATTTTCTATAGAAAATTTAATATCGAAAATTTTCTATAGAAAATTTAATATTGAAAATTTTCTATAGAAAATTTTAATATCGAAAATTTTCTATAGAAAATTTTATTATCGAAAATTTTTTATAAATAATTTTAACATCAAAAATTTTCTTTACAAAATCAATATAAAAAAAAGTTACCCAAATTACCCAAAATTTTTTATAAAAAATTTAAAAATCGATATTTTATAAAATAAAAAATTATTATCTAAAATTTTCTATAAAAAATTTGAACATAGAAAATTTTCTATAAAAAATTTAATATCAAAAATTTTCTATAAAAAATTTTTAAATAAAAATTTTCTATAAAAAATTTTTAAATAAAAAGTTTTTGATAAAAAGTTTAAACATCGAAAATTTTCTATAAAAAATTAGAACATAGAAAATTTTGTATTAAAAACTTTAACATCGATTTTTTTATGGAAAAAAAAAGATATTCAATTAATTTTTTTGTAATTTTAATATACAAATTTTCAAAAATCTATTTTTTTTTTTAATTCTTTTTAAATTTTTTTTTCGAAATTTAAAGAATATTATTTCATAAAAATTTAGATTATTTTATAGAAAATTGTTTGATATTCAAAATTTTTTTTAAAAACCCTTTAATATTTGATGGTTTTTTATTGAAAAATTATTAAAATTTCAAAATTCGATAATTTTTTTTTAAAAGATTTTCGAAATTAAAAGTTATAGGTTTGGAGAAATTTTAGCGATATTTGATTATTTTCTTATGAATTCGTATTTTTAGAAAATTTTTCGAAATTCGAATAATTTTTTTAAATTTTATTTCGAATATTTTTTTACAGATATTCGATATTTAATTCTTTTTAATAAATTTTTCGAAATTTGAAGAAAATTTGAAAAATTTTCATAATTTTATAGAAAATTGTTTAAATTCGACATTTTTTTTAATTTTTTTTTTTCGAAATTGGAAGGGGTTCTTTAAAAAAATTATTAAAATTTGATATTTTTGTAAAATTCTTTCAATATTCATCGCATTTTTCATAAAAAATTT
This sequence comes from Stomorhina lunata, assembly GCA_933228675.1. Classification (NCBI taxonomy): domain Eukaryota; kingdom Metazoa; phylum Arthropoda; class Insecta; order Diptera; family Rhiniidae; genus Stomorhina; species Stomorhina lunata. The sequence continues at coordinate 87,997,102 of OW121744.1, read as the reverse complement.
TTTGATATCCTTAGAATGTTGTGTAGACAAATTTCAGATATTAAATACAAAATTTTCTAAGTCTTAAAATTTTTCGAAATTCAAAAAAAAAAATTTTAAATTTTCGAAATTTTATTCTTTTAATAAAATTTTTCAAAATTTTAAGAATGATGTTTTATAAAAATTTTCATAATTTCATAGAAAATTTTTTGATTTTCGGCATTTTTTTGTCAGAAATTTTCGTTATCTTGTAAGAAAATAATTAAAATTTTATATTTTTAATCAAAAACTTTAAAAATTTAGCGAATTTTTTATAACAATTCTTCGATATTCTTAGAATTTTGTATAGACAAATTTAAAATATTAAATTCAAAATTTTTGAAATTTTACAAATCTTTTTTGATATAAAATTGGAATTAAACCAATGAATCATTGAAAATACAAAATAGGTCTATATGGTAAAACCCGTCAACTTTCACGATTTCTTAAAAACACTGATCCCCTCCATTTATTTAAACAGAATGAAGCTCGTTAATCTTGTATATATGTTTGTAAATTTTTTTCATTCAATTCCAAAATTTTTTAAATTACTAACCTCTAAATTTTTTTACTAAATAAATAAAATTTTTGCTAAAATTTCATATAGAAAATTTTTTGCATAATAATTAAAAAAATATATTAAACCTCATTAGAAACCCCAATGCCTGAAGCTTTAACATTGCCCGGTATGGCTGACGCAGAGCCGGACTTATCAACATTTGAAAATAAAACTGGTTTGGCCGAGGATATGAAATTCTTGGCCTCTATGCCGGAATTATGTGATGTAACATTTTTGGTGGGAGACACCCGGGAGCCGGTGTGTGCGGTGAAGGTGAGTTTTAAGTTAGTTAAAACAAAATTTTTAGTAACAAATTTTTTCTTAAAAAAATTCCAGGCCGTTTTAGCTTCCCGTTCGCGTGTCTTTGCCAAAATGCTCTATGCCGCCCCCTCGCCCCAACGAAAACGTGAAACCTCTACCAAGGAGAATAAATTGCGTTTATTCCTTAAACGCTCCTCGGAGCCTCTGTTGAATTTACAAAATGCCGCTCAACAGGTAAAAATATATTTCTAAAATTTTCTCAAATTTCCCCAGATTTTTCTTAAACTTTTGAATTTCTTAATTCAAGTGTAAATTTTTTTTTTAACTTTTTATATTAAATTTTTATTTAATTTTTATAAAACTTGTAAATATTTAAATTAAAAACCAAAATACCACAAAAAAATATGTCATACATTATCTCATTTTTAATTTTTAAACAATTCCCATTCCATTTTCATTTTTATTGTAAAAAAAAATATAGAGAAGTGGTTTTACCCAACAATTATCTCCGATACCTGAGGTAAAGTAGTTACGATTTTCAAGTTGATTTGGTAACAATTTCAAAATTCACTTCATCTTCTTAAATTTCAATTTTACACTCTCTCTTTTGCTCTATCGCTGTCTCTCTTTCTGTCTCTTTAACCTTTTTCTATTACTCATCAAGCATTTGTGAAATAATAGAATAAAATTAACTTGAAAATTTTGCCTGTTTGATTGAAATTGTTCGTTCGTTCGTTCTTTCATTCATTCTTCCAAAACGTTCGCTCGTTTCATTTGATTCGTTATATACCGATTTAAACTCTATTATATATCTAGTATCAGTCATTATTTTAAATTGGCTTTAATTTATTTTTTAAATTAAATTTTTAGTACTTTAAGATATTACTTTATTGTCATTATATTCATATTCTTAATTGGTGTCTAATAAATAAATATTGATTTTCTATAAATTTACAGTAACGGGTCCTTAACCCATTTATTGACTCAACATTTTACATTTACACAGTTTTTGCTAAATTGAAACTTATTCCAAAATTTTGCATGATTTTTTTTTTTTTTTGAGCACAAAATTTACATAAATATTTCTTTTAATTTTAATTTAATACAATATTTTATGAACTATCGTTTTTTTAAGAACTTACAATAAGGGTATTCACAAGTTCTATTATGCAGTCGCTTGAATATCTTAAAATAACACAATCCTTCTTATACCAATAGGAAATTATAAATTTGTCAATCAGTTTGTAGACCCCATAAAAATTATACCGATTAACACAAAATTTCAGAAGAGATTCTTAAAAGTGAACCGACATTATAAATCAGAACGCTCAAATGGCATTACTGATGGTAAATTTACTAAATTAAATTGCCGTTTGTATTGAAGACCCATATTTAATATATTTGCATATGTTTTATATATCAAAATGTTGGAAATCTTTCCAGAAATTAAATAGGAAAAAACATATACTAAGAAAAAGACTTGCCAGAACTTCTTCTGTTATTCATAATTCTCAGTTATTCACAATTCTCATCCTTCTATATCGGACTCTATTGCGCGATTTTAGGCATACGTCATTCCAAGAATAGCTTGCGGCTTGCAGCTCCGTGTCAATTGAATTTCTCCACGTTCTAGCAGGTACACCAATACGACGGCTTCTTCCTTGGGGATTCTAACAAAGCGCTTGTCGAGCAATGTTGGTGTTTGGCCTTTCAAAGTGTGTGACCACCGCCATTTCCGTTGACATACTTCTATAGAAGCAGGGATTTGATTTGTCGAGTTAAGTAAATCTTAATTTCTTATGCGTTTCGGCCATAAGGATTTGCCGTAAGCATTTGTTTGTAAAGGTTTGCAAGCGCCTATCGATGGCACTTGTGCGTTTTCAAGTTTCGCGGCCGTAATACAGTATAGACTTTAGATTCGAATTGTATATTCGTAATTTGGTTATTGTTGGTATCTGCTGAGATTTCCAAATAGCTCAGAGAATGCCGAAGGCAGATTTTGCCTTGTTAATACGCGATTCAATATCTTCGTCGCGCCACCTTTTCTAAACACCAAACTTCCGAGGTAATTAAAGGTACCTACATATCCAATAACCTCGTTATCCATATTGAAGTGTGTTGACTGATTTGCGCCATAGCCTCCAGGTATAATCTTTGTCTTTAAAATGTTGATTTCCAGTCCAGCTGCCCGAGATTTAATAGTGATAGGTATAGGTGTCCTAAGCTTTGGCTTAGAAGACATACGTCATCAGCATATTCCCAAGTCCTCGAGTCATTGGATACCGCGTCTACCATTCAAAGCTGTGCGCATTATATTATCGATGACAAGGATAAAAAGTATGGGTGACAAGATACATCTTTGCCTTACTCCAGTGGTGACTTCGAACGGATTTGACAATTTACCCTTGTGTAGGATTCGACATTTGAAATCCACATACATTGCCCGAATTTATTTCAGGATTTTCGTTGGCATGTTTCGGTTTTCTAAAACTTTCCATAGATAGCTTCTGTTGACACTGTCAAAGGCCTTCATAGAGTCGATGAACGCTTGGTAAACGGGCATAAGGAATTCATAATATTGCTCTAGTACTATTCTTATGTGTTGATTAGATCAACACAAGAACGGTGCTCTCTGAACCCAAACTGATTTTCGTGGAGTGTAGAGAAAACTGCTTCGGATATTCTATTCAAAATTACTCGACTTAGTATCTTGCTCGAATTTGAAAGGAAAATCTGTAACTAGAGTTTAATTACTTCTCCAGATTCTAAATGCTTCCTCCCTAGATCTGACTGCAGTTTTACACGTCGAAGTTGCGGAAGAAGTCAATGAATCGAAGATTTTTTTGGTGGTATGAAAGTATTCATGCCATACTTTATAATATTTTCCACCATTTTCGCCATGGCATTGACAATACTTTTAAGGAAACACAGTTTTCAATTAAAATGCCGAAAGAAATCATTAAGCTCTGCCCAACGTGCCTTCCCGTAGATACAAAGCTTAAGTTTCGTAGCTGTTGGTAACAGAACCCAACTCCCCGTACGGGACCAAAAGACTAATTGGTGTGAATCTTACTTAAATGTTGATCAGAATCTTCTGCTTAAAAACCAGCAAGGGAAAATTCACTTAGAAAGCGCTGCATGACTTGGTAGGATTCATTTAATTTTCAGAGATTAAGTTTTAAAGGTAGTGTCGAAACGACACCTTCACTCGGAGACCCTTGTTGTCCATTGTGATCCTTCAACAATAGATAGAAATGAAGAAAATTGAGAAAAGAAAACGAAATTTACAGAGGAAAAAGAAGAGTGCTCTATCTAAGCCAACTGAGTCCAGCAATAAAACCTACAGTTTGCACCTTTTCAGATCCTGAAGTTCAACATGAAATCTACTGCCTAAATGTTTAAGCCTTTGGTTTTGGAGTATTGGACAGTGAGAGAAAGTGTTTTACCGATTCGGACGAATCCGAAATGCTACCACCCCACCTGCTTAGCCTAGAATTAAAGGAACGGTGTCCCGTTAAGATCCCTATACATCTTCTTAAACTTATTTATAGTTATGGTTCCACTAATTTCCGATTTAGGACATAAAGCCCTAGATGTCCTACACGTAGCCATGTTTCCACATGTCCTTGTGGTTTCCTTGCTGATCCAAGACTTCATGCCCCAATAAAAGTGACAGATAGGTGGGGCAATGTCCATCACTTTTTGCCTCTAGTCTTGGCTTAAGCCTTGTCTAGCTACTTCTTCCGCAACTTCGTTGCCAGCACATTCTAATCCTACAGCTGTATGATAGATCAAATACAGCTAATGTACATTTTTTACTAGTTTTAAGATTATGCTGTGTTCTTGTAGCGCCTTAAGCCAACCTGGCTGTTGACCTCACTATTTTCAGCTGTAGTACCCAGGATGAGCTCTATATCGTTCCATATGGCAAATATTTCTGCCTGGAAGACACTACACTCTTCCGCAAGTCTAAAAGATTTCCTAATGTTTTACTTCCTCAGTAAAATACCTGATCCAGTATCGCAATCCATCTGATGTTTGACCCCTCCCGTTGGTTCTATCTATCTAACAGTTACTCTTGAACTAAATAGTCAGATCGTTGTAGGCCTGACTCCAAGTCCAAGGAGCCTGTTAAGCTCAGTATACTGTGTGTATTAGGAAGTTTGTGTAAGCTTTTCTTACAAGAATATGTCTGGGTAGAAAAGATTTCGTAGTAGGGATCCTCCTTACCTCGCTCTGGACGATATCTCTAGGTTTAATATTTGAGAAGGTCTTCGAATAGCAGATGATGTGACAATAGCAATTCGAAGCTAAGTTCTGAGTACACCCAATGACTTTCTTCAGAGGCGGATGATAATGATCTGTCTTTAATACAAGCGATTCTGAATTAGTTCAGTTTACCAGAAATTACGTGTGCCCGCTTATATCTTTGGATTCATCCCTTTTTGTGGCAAGTATAAAACATCATAGACAGGACTTAAAATAGATGGGGAGGGTTTTTTCATAAATCTACATACCGAAATATACTCGAAAGGTTTGAGCAAATAGCATGTTTCTCTATGACAGCTGCGCTTCGTACCAAGTTTTCACTCCATCAGATTCTGTAAATAGAACTGTTAGCTCACTACATTGACGGATGTTAACGTAGTTCCCCGGGTGATGCCACAACGAGGTCAGTGTCCACAGTTGAGATAATGGATAACCAAAATAAGTCTGGGCTTGCCAAGTTAAGACCAATCAGAACCGTTGCTTATTATCCAACATCCCCTACATCACCCGGATCGTACAGTACTACAGTAAAAACTTTGACAAATGAAGAAAGTAGTTCTTCAGTATCTGGAGTTTTGTTAACATAGGCATTATTCCGGATTATTGTTGATGAAACAAAGTTTTCAATTAAATTGCCTAATTCCATGAGCTGGGAAAATCCCCTATATTCTCGGAAAAATTTATAACGCGACAACTTTTGAAAGTCAGTAGAAATCATAACAATTTGCTACTTTCTAGGATCAAAAGAATTTGATCATCGTGAATAATTCTGTGGCTTGGTGCTAAAAGGGCCAATGTCATAAAAAATAGTTTTGAGAAAATTTGATTTAACGTCTTTATTTTCTATATAAATTTTTAGTAACATGGCCCAGAAAAACCCATATAAAACTATTCTGAATTAAGTTTGAGATTAGCTGTTTAAATAAAAGAAGGAAAAGAAGGGAATCTGACGCAATGATTAACTCAAAACAGCCAAATATTGATATTAGCCCTTTAGCACCAGGCCACAGAATTTGTAGTTACTACAATTATAGGTCTGTTTCTTTACTTTCTGGGTGAGTTCGGACAAGTGAGATTAATTTTGAGTTCCTGTATGATAACGAAACTATGCAAACCAGTGCAAAGTAATCCATAAAAATAATTTTTTAACCAAACTTACTCAAAGAAAAAATCCGTATAGTTTTAAGTTAGAGAGGAAATTAAATTACTCTCTCAATTTAGTAAAGACTCAAACCAAAACAGAGTACGGCAATTCAATTTGGAGATTTTTGGGTAATTTCGGACTGTTTTGGGTAATTTTGTTATCGTACGGGAACACAACTTATATTTATAGCTATTTATAAAATTCAAAATCACATCTGTAGAAAAATAGAAAAATCTTTCGTGTAATCAATGTAATAGTTCACTTCTCTTTCAATACTTCTAAAATATACTAAAATCTTTTTACTACTCTAATATATAATTCTAAAATCTCTAAAATTGTAAGAGTTAGAAACAAATCGAATACGATTTTTATAAATTTTATTGGAACTGTAAAACTTCTTTCAACTATATTTGAATTTGAAGGAGTGTTATATTTCCCAAAATCCTAAAATTTCAATATTTGTTAATCAAATATTCCACTTAATTATAGTATATATTACGTATATATTTATAACATCTCTAAACTTTAATTACCTTAAAATATGTTGGAAATGCCTAAATTTTAAATCTTAAGTGTCTATTATAAAGGAAATACTTTAAAACGAGTTGGATCCGAAAAATTCTAATCATTATTATGACTCCAAATCTCTAATCCTTTTAGCCGGCTGGTCAGCAACATCAAACGCTAATAATAGAAGAGTTTGAACCGGATGTTTTCCGTCAACTGATCGAGTACATACACACGGGTTGTGTTACCCTGCAACCAAGAACTTTACTGGGTAAGCCCTAACAAGTTTAAAGCTTTTCAATATCCCCATATTATTATATTCTTTATTTTCTTAGGGGTCATGAATGCCGCAGATTATTATGGCCTGGAAGAGTTGAGAAGGGCCTGTGGTGGCTTTGTCCAGTGCTGTATTAATGTGGATACTGTGTGCGCTTTGCTGTCTTCAGCCGAGCGTTACATCCAATACAAATGCACCAAAAGTTTAGTGCAAAAAGTTTTGGAATTTGTGGATGAACATGGTAATGAGGTTTTGAATCTGGGTAGTTTCACCCTATTACCCCAGCATGTGGTGCGTCTAATATTGGCTCGAGAAGAACTGAGAGCCGATGAGTTTACCAAATTCCAGGCCGCATTGATGTGGAGTAAAAAATATAATGATAATAATCCTGTAAGTGCTTTAACTTCTAGTTATAACACTTTATGACATTACTTTTCTCTTCCAGAACATTGACATGAAGGAGATATTGGGTAATTTCCTGGAGTACATACAATTCCATAAAATACCCGCCAATGTTTTGATGCGTGAAATCCATCCCTTGGGCCTGGTACCCTACTCCATCATCATGAATGCCCTGGCCTACCAGGTACGTCTGATTTCGTCACATAAAGCCTTGTTTTTTTGTGATCTTAACAAATTGCATATTTTTTGTTCGTAATCCATCTTATAAATTGGCTTTAATTATTTGAATTCTAAAATTAATGCTTGATTTTTTTTGTTTTTCCATTCCTCAAAAAAACGCTCATGATCTTGCGGAATCCACAAAATTTTTGTAAATTTTGTTTGTGACGTCATGGGCGTTTTATTGTCGTCCCTTGTGTCCCCCCTTTATGTCTGATTCTAACCATTGCAGGCAGACCCAGAAAGTATCGACCCCGGAAAATTGTCTCCCAACTCTAGTCGAGTGAGAAGGGCTCGTCAAAATCAAGGCAGATCGATGTCCGTGCAGAGTTCACTTGACCCCTATGGTTCGAATACAACTTTGAGCTCAAGCGGCAGCAGCGATCCCACCAGTGGCCCACATCATACCAACTAACATAAGTTGAACGGCCCCTCCTCCTCCCATCACTCCATACATGGACGTCATAAACATAACCAATCCTTACCCAAGATACGCAAAGCCAAATCGCAAAGTTTCCGTACACGCCGCAGTCCCAGCGATCGTCGTAGTCCGATTAATCCTCAGGGAAATTTAACTTTAAATAACATGCTGACCACCAATGACAAAGGCCTAAGTCCACATACTCCAAAAAGTCCTATATTGCCGCATCCAGAATCGAAGAGTCCCGGTAGTGTGTCGCAAAAAACTCCTACCACTCTGTCACGCCAAGGCACTCTGAGAGCTTCGCATAAACGTAAAACCAGCATGACCGGTTCTTTATCATTGGCCCAAGGTAGAAAGAGTCCAGTGGGCTTTAATAATGATCGCAGTCCTCAGGGCCGCCGTAGTCCTTTACTGATGTCCAATGATCGTTTAAAATCTCCGAATGACTTGCCATTGCATTTAGGCTTTGGTTCTACTTCACCTACCAGTCGAAGCCCTACTGGAGATAGGCGCAGTCCTACTTTTAGTATACATACCCAAGAAAGGCGTTCCCCGGTAGGAAGTGCCGCTCCCTTGGACTTTGGCCAAATAACACGTCGTAGTCCCACTTCCACGGTTCATGTGCAAGACAGCACCACGCGTACTACTTGCGATACCGGCACAGATGCTGAAGATGCCCACACACCTACCAGCTACAAGAGACCTTCCATCAATCTATTTACACCCATTTATTTTAGTGGAGATAAACGCAGTCCAATAGGACCCATACCTCCCATAACGGTTTCTAATCCGGCCGAAACCTATCGCATGGCCGAAAGCATTAATGAAGAGAAGACCCTCGACATACAAAAGGATTTAGAACAACGTCAAAGGGAGGAGCAGGAAAAAGCTGAAGCAAAGTCGAAAGAAGGTGAGGGAAAAGATTCACAGCAGCCAGAAAAGAAAAGTGTAATGCGTGAGATATTGGCTTTTGTGCGCAAACCCTCGAAACACATTTCAACTCGTACGAATCGCTTTGCTAATGCTTTTACTAGAGCCGAATCTGGGACATCTAGTGGACCGCTCATACGCCAAAGTACTTTTTCAGCCAGTCCGGCCGCATCGTCGACGGCTGCAAAGAGTGCTGTACAGAAACAAATGTCCGAAGTTGGATTCGAACCAAAGATGTCATTGAAATTCTCACACTACGCCAAAATGTCCTTGAAATTACGTCGATCTGCCCGAGACGAGGAAAAATCCAAGCAGCAACAACAACAGCAGCAGCAAGCACAACAACAACAACACACAAACGAAGGAAAACGAGCCAGTTCAGATTCTACAGGTACATCATCTGGTGGTGGCGGTAGTTCGGGCGGTGGCCAATTGAATATCCACGAAGGCAGCGGTTCGGGAAGAGCTACACCTCTTAGCGATATACCGTTCGAGCTGGCCAATGTCCATTTCGAAAAGGTAGGTGAATCCTATATCAAGCATGATAAGAAACTAGAAGATGAAGATGGCGCTGAAGATGTGGTCGATCCTACGACAGATATTATTTTAGCCAATTTAGTAGAAGAAATCAATAATTCTTTGAAAATTTCTTCCTTGACCACGGAAAACTCGGGTGCGACTCATCACTTTCAGCGTCGCTCTGAAAGTCGTGAGCCCATAGAACCGCGCATTAGCGAAGAACGCGAATCGGACTCGAATGATTTGATAATACCGGAAGATTTTCGTACGGAATTAGTTGAGATTTTAAAGGGCTACAAACCGGAACCTATTTATGTTAATCTTGATGATTTGCGCAAAGAAACCGAAGAGGCTGAAGAGGCAGCCCAAAAGGTTCTAGAGGCAGCCACCTTAGGTTCTTCCATAGAAAAGTCTCCTTTGCAATGTCCCATTATAGAATTTGAACCGCCCTCAAGGCGTTCCTCCTTTGATCCACCAAGATCACCCTTTTTAGAAACTTTACGCAGTCCGGGTGGTGATACCGATGTAAGTTTGCAACGTTTAGAATCGGGAGGTGATAGTTTTGAAATGGTAGAAGGTGATCGAAAATCTAGTAGGGCCGAATCTAGTTTCGATTGTCCCTATTCGTCGCGTGAAACAAGTTTTGATATTTCCAGATATCAGTCGACCAGTTATGAAGATCAAAGTTCTAGTTTTGAAATAGTCGATATGGATGAGAAGGTCAAGAAGTCGAGTATAGATTTAAGAAAATCCTCCATTGAATTGGTAGATGCAGAAACCTTTCAAAGATCTAATTCTTCTAATGGAAGAAAGTCCTCCTTGGAAACACACTTTGATTACACACCCTCTGAGGCAAGTGGTGGTGTGGCCTTGCCAGTGGGTAGTTTGGTTTTAAATACCGGAAGATCTCCCAATTTTCCCATGACTAAGAAGCAAAAAACCGAAACCTTTAGATCCCTGCATATATCACCCTTTAGTGCCTTTTCACGTGCACGCAGTCCCCTATCCAATCAGACCTCCTCCAATTATAGTTCACGTGACAGTTATGACTCCAGCTCCTCTAGCGTGCCACATCATGAGCCGCCACAACGTAGTCCTTTTGCGGATCCTACAAAAAAACATTTTCCCTTGACCATTAAACAGAAGGAAGAAGAGGTGAAAACATTCTTGTGCACAGATCAAAGATGTGCTTCCATTTTTGAGCCCCGACCTAGTTCGGTATTGACACAACAATTTTCCACCGGCTCCATGTCAACACCCTCGGGTTATGCTAATGGCACACCAAGAGCTTTAAGTGCTGCTGGAGGAAGTTCGGGAGGAGGCTGCGGCGGGTTTTCCTCGGGCAGTGAATTTGATCCACCTTCGCCCCGAAGAGCCACCAGTGCTTCACCTAAGCATACTTTCACTTTTCGCATAGTCTTGAAAAAGGTGGATAGTTCACCGGAGGCTCTTTGTCCTGAAAGACACCGCAGCCGCATTATTGACCGTTACCGCCGTAGAGACAGTAGACGCAGGCGTTTACAGACGGTGGGTAAAAGTGTTTAGGTGGCATGGCAGGGCATAGATGAGTAAAAAAGAGTAGATAGTCTTACAATGGCAAATACTGGGAATGATCTTCATAACGGGAAGTAAAATTGTTTTTAAAAGAAAATAATTTATTGGCATAACTAGAAATGTAAGAAATTAATAGAAATATTATCAAAAAATAGAAAGAAAAACTATATAAAACCGATTCTAAACTCCAGCTCAAGGTGTAGGTTAGGTAGAGTTTAAACCAAAAAGTTAGTTCAAATATAGAAGCAAAGGATTTCAAAGCAGACAATCTTCAAACATGGAACTTTAAATTAAAAATAAAGTCTGCCCATTTCATTTTATTTTTCTAAGATAATTTTGAAACCCCTTAATTTTTATAATGCAAAGAAAACACATCCCAACCCAGGGTTGGGATTATTGAAAAAAGGCTTTTTAGCAAAAAGTAAAAAGTGTTTTCTTTGTTGATTTATCTTTTAAAGTTTATAATAATATAAAAGCGCCATCTTATGATAGCATAACCCCTCAAAAAAGAAAGAACATTTGATAATAAATGCAATATTTTTTCCAAATATTTAAATATTAAAAACTATAACATAAATATATTAAAATTACAAAAACTTATTTACAATATTTGGAAATGTTGTTAAAAATGTATTTTAAAATAAATTTTAAATCATTAAAATTTCCGTATTTACAGTCTTGGTTATATAAATAGCAGCTTACAATAGTTTTATTAAAATTTTAGGAAATTCCATTTCGAATTGAAAGTTTCTGTTACAAAATAAGCATGTGGCAACACCTTGGAGTCTATTTGTCAAAAAAGGGCACATTAAACAAGGTGAGTTTGCTAAAGTCAACAGTTTTTGACATTACAAAAGTTTTGGTTTAATTCAACGTACAAATGAAAGAAGGAAGCATTTAGAAGCAGGCTTTTTAACAATAATTTAAATTATGAATTGCCGCGTTACAAGGCGAGATCTGCATTTGCTAATTTACTAAAACGAGAAAATGCTCTACACAAGAAGTTCTTACCACTCTTAGGGATAGAGAAAGCTTTGTGTTCATTCGTTGAAAGAGTCAAAAGTAGTGCTAGTTCTTTAATTTCCTTCTTTGGAAAGGATGGCCAATTTACTTTCCCGATTGACAAAGCACAATATACAAAAATGTGTTCAGATCTAAACAGAAATCATTCAGGAGTCTGGCGTTTTAACATATATCATATACTGAATTGCTGCTATACAAGGCGAAATCTGCATATGCCAAAACATTGAGATGTTTACAAGCATTTCTTACCACTGTTAGGGTCAGAGAAAGCTCCTGGTCGTTCGTTAAAAGAGTCAAGGGTAATGGTAGTTTTTTAATTCCCACTCTTTGAAGTGATAACCAATCATTTTCTGTCCCGATTTATAAAGCCAAACATCCGGAAAGCAATCAACCACAAACCGCTCTTAAAAGAATATGTAACTATGCCCTTAATAACATAATAACATTTTAGGTCTTCTTAACATAAACTACCTTCTCCCTAATTTTCCAGCACCTGATGTAATGCCAATCCCAAAAAATATTGAAGCTAACAACCCCATGAATTATTACCCAATGGAAATTTGTTCGACACTCTCTTAAGCAATGGAACTTCTTGTTCTTCTTTTGCTATCCTTGACACCTAGTGGAGCATAGAGCCTGAACCATCCTTTTATATCGGGTATACATGTTGGGTATACATCATTCCAAGAACAGATTGCGTGGACTTCCTTCACGACGGTCTCTTCCCTGTTTATTCCATCAAACCGCTTGTCGAGCCATTTCCGTTGACCTACCTCTACAGAATCAGGGATTTGGTTTATCGCGTTAAGTAGATCTTGATTTCTTATGAGGCTCTGTCACAATATATTAAAGATTTGCCATTTGTTTGCAGGATGGACTAGACATTCGAGTTGTTTATTCGTAACTTAGTTGTTGTTGATATATGTCGAGATTTCTAAATAGCTCGGAGAATGCCGAATGCAGATTTTGGCTTGTTAATACTCGATTCAATATCCTCGTCGGCATTACCTTTTGTAGATATCAAACTTCCAAGATAATTAAGGGTGTCGAGGGGTTTGCCCATAGTCTCCTGGCATAATCTTTATCTTGGAACGGAACTATAGACAACTTTCTACTAAGCGACCGGCAGTATACATCTCATAAAGTTCGCACTAAGGAAGATGCACTAGCCTTCCTTTCGTAAAAAATATAACCTTCTATTCAACGTTTTGGCGAAAGTAAATTGTTTGCTCTTAAATTTTGAAAGGCGGTCGGTGAAGTGGTCTACTTGTAAAAACTCAGTTTACATTGGGTTTCTTAAGGAATCGCTCTATAAGAGTTGTTAGAGATTTGATGCCATTAAGCCAGATCAAGATTTATTCGGGATTACCACAAATCTTAGTTTTTCTTCTGGTCTTTTCTTTATGTTTGAAACATCCGATCCTATATACTCCTTTGCCGGTAAAAGCAGCATTTGATTTTCAAATTGTAAACCAAGCATTTCCAATATTAGGATATTAAGAGGCAAAACATGAATTAAATGCTAAATTCAGACTATTTTCTGAATCCATTCAACCTAAAAGACAATTTAAATGTCTCGACACTCCAATATTCCAAAAATGTATTTCACTCCATCTGATCTCCAAAAAGGATTTCAACCCTTAAATGTTGCTTCTAGCAAATTTTGGAGCCATTTGAACGCTTACAAGACAATTCGCCCTGCCTAATTGATCTTATCGATGACAGTAGGGTAACCAACTCTATTAATTCACTAAAACATCGTCGCGTTCTGAAACCCGTACATTTTTATAGGTTTCACAAAGAGCAAATTCATTCCAACCGAATAAACTCTAATCACCCTTTCCAGTACTAATTCCATTAAATTGACTGACTATGTAGTAAAGTAGATGCTTTTTAGAACAGAACCAATGTTCGTAACGTTCTTGACAGAGTCAATTGTGATGGTCGCACTTTGCTCCACACAGATAGAAGAAAATACGAAGATTAATTGTCAGACTGTTTAGTCAAGGAGATACTATTTAGTATATAACTCAGGCTCAGGTTCTGCTGACGGTCATAATTCCTGAAAGAGTCAATTCAGATGGTCACACTTTGCTATGCACAGATCTATCAAAATGAAGAGTCAGATGAATTTACTTACGATTTATTCTTGGACCTACTATTTAGTGAAAAACTGATGTGATTCCTGAAAAGATCGATTCGGAGAGTCGCTCTTTGATTTTTACAAACAGATTAAAGATGATTATCGGCCCAGGTTCTGTCGAATTTACGGAGGATTAAGTCAAGGAACTACTATTTAGTGTAAAACCAACGAAGGGTCAATTTGAAGAGTCGCACTTAACTTTTTGCGAACGAAACAAAGATTTCAAATAGGGTTAATTGAGAGGGTAGCACTTTGCTGTGCTTAAATAGATCAAATTGCATCAAATTGTTAAGAATAAGAAGGTGAGATAGAGAAACCTCGGCAATGCTTGAGTGAAACCAATCTAAAGAAATTTAGAGGCCTGATAACAATTTACTTTTCGCACCTCATTTCGGCTTTTATACATCTCAATTTCTTCGAAAACGCGATTCTCCATTTCTTTTTTTTTCGGAATATGCGTTTTTCTTCCCTTTTTTCGCGTTACCTTTCCAAAGTTCCTCGTGTAATTACATTCTGTAGAGTTGTCATGAAGGATGCATTTTTGTCGGATGTAGCATTACGGCATTCCTCATCATACCAAGAGTTTTGAGGGCGAGTTTTGAGCCCTAGTGCCGATTTTGCAGCAGTTTTTATAGCGTTGGCAGTATTTTCCCTCTGTTTGTTTATATCATTGGAACTGGAAGCATTTCCTCTGAGAAATTGAGTTACTCTTTGCGAGAAATCATTGACAATTTGTTGAGATTTTAGCTTCGCACAATCAAACTTTCTTTGCTCTTCCGACTGTATGTTTCGAGACATACTCAAGCTTGTTCTGATCGGAGTCCATATTATTTATACGTATAGAACACACATCCACTACACTTGAGGCGTGTCTCGCGTCAATTAAAACATGGTCTATCTGATATTTTGTTATTTGGTCTGTTGACACCCATGTTGCTTTGTGGGTGTCAAGGTGCCTGAACCTGGTGCTGCTGACTATCATATTTCGAGCTGCCGCAAAGAAGATCAACCTCATACCATTGTCGGTATTTACGTTATAGAGACTGAACTTCCGATAGTAGATTTAAAGCAGCTTTCTTTCCCAATTTTTGCATTAAGATCACCAAGAACTACTTGAACGTCATGACTGGGGTAGCTTCTTCAAGCCGGTCATAGAAAGCTTCTTTTCAATCATCTTTTTTCTCTTCTGTGGGAGAGTGTCTACAAATCAGATTATAGTTTTAAAGCGAATTGTAGCTAACCTTTCGTTTACTGGGTTGAAGCTAGAAACGAGATTTCGAAATCTTTTGCTTACCATGAAACCGCAACCTAACTCATGCTTACTATTACGACAGCTATAATACTGGTCATCTAATTTCCTGGACAGCAATCATATCACATTTGTATTTATCGAGTACATCCATCAACTGGATCAGAGCATCTCCTCTGTAAGGGTTCGGATGTTTCAGGTGCTGATCCTTAAATCATCATCCTTTATTCGTTTGCGGTGTTTGCCAATATTAGGGGGGCCGTTTCTATTATAATTTTTAGCTTTTTCATAATAGAATTTTTTTGTAAAGGGTAACTAGTCCGACGTCCTAACCCATATTTGTATATTTCATACGGGAAGAACTTGCGACACTTGTTAGCTCACTACTTTAGCAGGTGTTAATGTAGCTAACCAGGTGATGCCACGAGGAGGCGAGTGTCCACAGTTGTGTTGATTTATTAATTAAGATAAGTCTGGGCTTTCTAAGTTAAAACCGATCAAAACCGTTGCTTAGCATCCCACACCCCCTATACTACCCTACATAGGGGGAGGAGGGTCCTATTTTGAAGGAAATCATATTTTCTTATACGATTGTTATTGAAATCGATCCATTCTTTACAAGCGGCCAACAAATGGCTTCCATTTGGAGTAAATTTTAATGCAATTCGTTAATTTGGACCGAGTTTTTAAGAGCTTTTGAATTTTATTTATAAAAAAACGTGGCTGGTATCTTGACATAGATACTTGGCTTGACTTGAAGATGTTTTAACTTTCCTTACAATAGGGCTATATCAAGATACGTTAAGAAATAAGAACCAAGAGTTAATACCCTATCGTGCGACTGAACAGGGAAAGTGCAGAGAAGATGTTTTGTGAACTCCTATTCTTTACCACAGCTTCGACAAAAGTCACTCGTCGCCATCTACAGTCTGTGTGCCTTCCAATCGCACAGTCATAATGGACACAGGTATGAATACATCGGGTCTTGTTAGTCTCAGAAGTCTGTGAGGATGTTTCCTAAACAGGGGCATATCTATCTGTCTGGAATGAATACATCCTCGGACAGAGGACCCCTATATTTTGCTGAATAGAAAGAGTCATGAGAGTAGAATTTAGATAATGCCATTGAATAATTTCCAGCGTTTTTGGTTTGTAAGTAGATTCATGGCTTAATTATACATCAAACCGAACATGTTTGACACTAACATGTTATCTGAAAACAGCTGATTTCCTAAAAAAATTACACTAAATAACAAATTTTAAACTTAAAACTTTCTGCTGCTCATATGACTAAGTCTCGAATATAAAATATGGAAATTCTAAAGGTATTTATAAAAATTTAACCTCAAAAAAATTTAAAATAAAATGAACCTCAAAAAATTAAATCAGCAAATCAAATAATAACAAAAATCTCATTAATAACAAATAAATATTTTTGACAATCTCTCAGTGTTTTTAAACAAAGAAACTAACAAATCAAATACAAAAATATTTTTTTTAAAACCCGAAAAGTCTGTAGCCCTTTAAAATCTAACTTTTTACAATAAATAAATAAAAAAATCCACAAAAATAATAACTAAAAAAATTATTAAATATTAAAATACAATTTTTAAAAACTAAAAAAATCAAGATTTATTTACTAAAAAATAAAAAATAAAACAGCTGGCAAAAAATAAATACCTGATAAATGTTAAAGTTTTAAAATTACCATTTTTTTATAAAAATTAAGTGTTTAAAATTAAAATAATAATATTAATAATAATTTAAAAAAAAAACAAAAAAATATTAAAAATTAAATTCTAACTTTTTCAATGTAAATGTCTCTTAAATGGTTCCTGTTAATAATTGAAATGATCTAAGTCACAAAATTTATGAAATAATCTTAAGTTTTTTTTATTAAGGCATAAAAAAAGAGAAATTTGAAGAATTTTTTTAAGCTGGTCAAGGGGCCGTACTTTTTATTATTAAATATATATATATATAATATATTAAATGTTATTTATATATATAAACAAATTTATTTATATAGAACATATCTTTAAACAAAAATTAATTATAATAATTTTATATATTAAAAAGTAGTTAATAATTTGGCTTGTTAAAATTTATAATTAGAGCTTTTTTTGTAACAAAAAAAATTAAGTAAAAATTAACTTTGAATATGGCTTTGTCGTATTTAAAATGACCTCCATTATTAGAAAATAATTGTTAAAACAAAAGTACCTTATACAATTCAATGAAATTTTTTAATTTACTTTTCTTTCAAATTAAAAGAACAACTTTTTAAAAATTTGTTTTGACGTTTTTTGAAGATAATCATCTGGCATCTCTTACTCAGCTGCACTAAGAATTAAAAAGTGTTACCATGGGGTTATTTTTTTATAGCGCCAAGGTTAGTTTATTGCGGGCATCTGCTTATCAGACTTATTTATACCCTGAAGAAATCGTAACTACTTTTTACACGCTTGTATAATGTACTCTATAAGCAACTACAGGGTGGCCCAGAAAGACCGAAGTGGTGTGAATTGCTTATAACTTTTTATTTAAGAGATATTTTTTTAATTTTTTTTTTAAATACATAAAATTTATGGGGAATATTTTTGGATTAGTTATTAAAAATGATATCCCGCAAGTGGTGGCCATATTCTGCTTCGCACAAATGTGCTCTTTCCAACACATTTTCCATGACCTTTCGCAAAACTTCCGGTGGTATGTTGTTAATTTCTTCTCGAATATTGGTTTTTAAATCCTCAATAGTCCTAGGCTTATTAACATAAACTTTTCCTTTTAAATAGCCCCAAAGAATACAGTCTGGAGCGGTTAAATCCGGGGACCGCGGAGGCCAATTAAAATTGCTGTTACGAGAAATTATTCTTTCACCAAAGATGTCGCGTAAAAGAGTCATTGTGGCCCTCGCAGTGTGCGCTGTGGCTCCATCCTGTTGGAACCATATTTGCGGATGGTTTTCCACGGCTGGCCTTACAATATTTTGCAACATGGCCCGATATCGATCACCATTGACGGAAATGGCGACACCTTGTTCATTTTCAAAAAAAAAAATGAGCCAATGATCCTTTCTGAAGAAACACCGCACCAAACGGTACACTTAACTGGGTGCAATTGTCGTTGATGAAGTACTCTCTGGTTTTCCGTAGCCCATATCCTACAGTTTTGCTTGTTAACGAACCCATTTAATTGAAAATGGGCTTCGTCACTCATTATTAAGTTATGAATAAAATTTGGATTCTCTTGTGCTTTTTGCTGGAAATAAATTGCATAGTCAAGTCGTTGCTGGTAATCTGTTGGTTTCAATTCTTGGACAAGTTGAATTTTGTATGGAAACAATCCTATGGTGTGCAAAATTCGCTGCAGCGACGTTCTTGAGAGGCCCAGTTGTGACGAACGTCTCCTGGTTGATGTTTCTGGATCCTCTCGAATACTCTCCTGTACCACTTGAATATTGTCAGCCGTGTGGACAGTTCGGTGTCTGCCGGGACCAGGAAGGTTCCTTACTGCTCCTTGTTCTCGAAAATTTGCAACCAGACGGTTTATTGTTGACTGAGAGGGTGCAACCCGCACATTAAATTGACGACGGTATGCACGCTGAGTCAACACAATGGACCGTTGATTTGAAAAGTAAATTTCAACAATTTGGGCACGTTGTTCAATTGTGTATTGCTCCATTATAAATTATCCAAGTCTTCTTTACAAAATACTGAAAAGAAAAGAAAAAAAAATTATAATAAAAAAGTTATAAGGAATTCACACCACTTCGGTCTTTCTGGGCCACCCTGTAGAACTAGTCCAAAAGTAGTCCAAATATAAGAAAAAATATGAATCTTTTAACATTACGACATCCTAGGGCAGGATCTTGTAATCCATAAATGTATTACATCTAAGTAATCCAAGTGGAGCATAGTTCCTCAACCATCCTTTTATATCAAAATCTATTGTGAGATGTTAGGCATACGTTATAGTTTGCTGCTTCCAACTCCGATTCAATTGACCGTTATCACGTTCTAGCAGGTGCACCAACACGACGGCCGATTCCCTATAGATTCCAACTAAGCGTCAAGCAATGATGGAGTTTGGCCTTCAAAGTGTGTGGCCTATCCACCGCCATTTTCGTTGACATACTTCTATAGAAGCAGGGATTTGATTTGTCGCGTTCAGTAGATCTTCATTTCTTTTGCGATTCTTCATCTGTTATCCATCCTTCATCCTTCTATATCGGACTCTATTGCGAGATGTTAGGCATACATCATTCCAAGAATAACTTGCTGCTTGCAACTCCGCATCAGTTGACCTTCTCCACGTTCTAGCAGGTGCACCAACACGATGACCGCTTCTCTGTAGACTCCAACGAAGAGCTTGTCGAGCAATGCTGGTATTTGGCCTTCGAAGTGTATGGCCTATTCACCGCCATTTCCGTTAACATACTTTTATAGAAACAGGGATTTGGTTTATCGCGTTTAGTAGATCTTCATTTCTTAAGCGATTCGCTCGCCTAGATTAAGGATTTGTCGTAAGCATTTGTTTGCAAAGGTTTGTAGGCACTTATTGCTGGCATTTCAATGGCGTTCCAA
Organism: Stomorhina lunata; assembly: GCA_933228675.1. NCBI lineage: Eukaryota > Metazoa > Arthropoda > Insecta > Diptera > Rhiniidae > Stomorhina > Stomorhina lunata. Next base: position 87,977,018 of record OW121744.1, on the reverse strand, counting down.
GTTCCACAGCCGTAATACAGAATGGACTTGACATTTGACTTGTATATTCGTTACTTAGTTGTTGACATATGCCGAGATTTCCAAAATAATAGGGGAATGCCAAATGCAGATTTAACCTTATCAATACGCGATTCAATATCCTCGTCGGCTCCATCTTTTGTAGATATCAAACTTCCGACATAATTAAAGGTACCTACACATCCAATTACCTCATTATATGCATTGATATGGGTCGACGGGTTTGCTCCATAGCCTCTAAGCATAATCTTTGTCTTGGAAATACTGATTTCCATTCCAGCTGCCCGAGATTGAACCGTGAAGGCGTTGGAATTTTCTTGAAGGTGACCTGAGCTTTGGTTTTGAAGTTATACGACAACAGCATATTCCATGTCTTTGAGTTGTTGATAGGGCGTCAGAGCCATGCACATTATATTTTCGATAGCGAGGATAAAAAGTATAGATGACAAGATACATCCTTGTCTTATTCCAGTAGTAACTTCGAACGGATTTGACAATTTACCCTTGTGTAGAACTTAACACTTGAAATCTACGTACATTGCCCGAATTAAGTTCAGAATTTTTGATACGTTTGTTAAGATTTTCTAAAATTCTCCATAGATAGCTGCTGTTGATACTGTCGAAGGCCTAATCTTTTCTTTGAGGATCTAAAATTCTTCAATTTATAGAAAAATATCTTGGTTTAGACAGGGTTTACCTGAATCCATAAGAACTTGCAAATACATTAAAGATATTGAGTTTTTAACTTGACCTTTCAAATCTCTCAATGGTTTTGAGTGGATTTCGCCTCTTATCTCTTCTTTGAGAATCTAAAATTCTTAAATTTAAAGTCCAATGTATCGGGTTAGACGTATGGAAAGTCTTACCTGAAACTAAAAGAACTTGCGAATACACTGAAGATATTGAGTTTTTAACTTTACCTTAGGAATGGTGGCATCTTCGTCAAATTTCTTAATGGTTCTGAGTGGATTTCGCCTCTTATCTCTTCTTTGAGGATCTAAAATTCTTAAATTTAAAAACCAATGTTTTGGGTTAGATATATGGAAGGTCTTACCTGAAACTATAAGAACTTGTGAATACACTAAAGACATTGAGTTTTTTTACTTGACCTTAGGAATGGTGGCAGCTCCGTCAAATCTCTCAATGGTTCTTAACTATTGTTTAAGAATCTAAAATTCTTAAATTTAAAAGTTCAATGTCTAGGGTTAGACATATGGAAAGTCTTACCTGAAACCATAAGAACTTTCCAATAAACCAAAGACATTGAGTTTTTAACTTGACCTTAGGAATGGTACGATCTTCTTCAAATCTCTCAATTGTTCTGAGCTAATTTCACCTCTTATCTCTTCTTTGAGGATCTCGGTTGACATATATGGAAGGTCTTACCTGAAACCATTAGAACTTGCGAATACACTAAAGACATTGCGTTTTTCACTTAACCTTAGGAATGGTGTGATCTTCGTCAAATCTGTCAATGTTTCTTATATTTTTTTTTGAGAATCTAAAATTCTCAAATTTAAAGTCCAATGTTTTGGGCTAAACATATGGAAGGTTACCTGAAACCAAATGAACTTGCGAATACACATTGAGTTTTTAACTTGGCCTTAGGAATTCTGCCATCTTCGTGAGTGGATTTCGCCTCTTATCTCTTCTGAGGATTTAAAATTCCTAAATTTAAAGACCAATGACCAATGGTTTCAGGTCTTACCATTAGAACTTACGAATACACTAAAGTCATTGCGTTTTCCACTTGATCTTTGGAATAGTGCCATCTCCCTCTCCTTTGTCGGCTTTTTTAGAAATCTGACAGCTGACGGAATTTGATATAAAAGGAATTGGGGAAGGGAAATTTAAAGATTTTTCTTATAACTTGGAAATGCACTGCAGATAATAGGTATTTTAAATGCCAGTGGGTCATCAAGCTATGGCATATTTTTATTAGTTTCCTTAGAAGTAGTTTTCAAAACTTAGTCTCGTCTATTTCACAGATTCCCTCTGTTGAAAATCCTGTTTTTTTTTCAGAAATACCTCTTGTCTATTTTAGAGATTTTCTTACTCTCTCTCTCTCTCTCTGCTTGTCAATCGGAGTATTCTAAGAGCATTTTACCGCTAATTCGTCCAAGATCTATAATTCATATCGGCAAAAACTTAGGTCTAAGGTAAGATAGATGCAAGGTGTACCCGGCATCTGAATGAGAACTTTGAAATACTTGTTTGTATCACTTCTTGTAAGAATGGTCATCAGGTGATCGTAATCTTTTATGAGTTACCTTAGAAGTAGACAAGTTTTTCCGAAATTTCACTTACCCATTTAAGTGAACTGGAAGCCCTAAGTGTAGCTTATATTGAAATGATAAAGTATTGCCGAGGATTGTTTTTGAAATAGATGATTTTAGGGAATTTTTATTGAAATTGGCACTTTTTTAAATTTCTTAAAATTTGTAACTATTAGTAATGGAGGTCATTTAATATAAAATAATTATTATGTATATGTATGTATGTGTTGTTTTAAAATAACCTTAAAATTTTAATTTGATTATCAACAATATAATAATATAATAAACAAAATTAATTTACAAATTTTTAATTGCTTTACATATTTCTTTCGTTCTTTCTTTAACAGAATGCAAGTAGAAAAAGTTTCTTTTTTAATATATTTTTTGCTTATAATTTTGCCTTTTGCTCTTAACTTAATTTCAAACTCTTAATTTGTAGAATTTCTAATTAAATGCAATGTTTAACAAATGTTTGGCTTTCTCTAACTCTATATTATACTCAAACATATACGAATTGATATTACTCTACTCAACAAAATTCAATTTCAAATCTTTAATTCAATTTCTAAACTACTAAAGTTTTCAACAATAAAAAAAACAAACTTTTTCTATTTGCAGTTTTTGCTAAGGATTTTTAACAACAACAGCCATAAATTATTTAGAATTAATTATATAATTAATTATATAAATTATTATAAATATATATTTTATACTTTAAAATTTATTATGTAAAGAAAAAAATATTTATCTTGAACAGAAATGTTGTTTTTTGTATGGGAAGAGGTTTATATTAAAATTTATTTAAAGAAAACAGAAAGAAATATATTTATTAGTCTTTAAGAAAGTTTAAGAGAGAATATAATTATATTTATTATAAAGAAATATTAAAAAAAAAATAATAATTTAATTGTATTTAAAAAAGAAACGTATTTTATAAAAAGAATTGTAAAAAATTGTTTGCTGGGTTTTGCAACCAAAGCCACAAGATCTGGCCACTCTATTAAATGTTTACAAAAGTCGGCGTTTACACTAAGAAATTCTTGCTCTACACCATCATTAGACAGAAAGTGATGCTATGATGTTCAACCTATGTAAACTGCATTCTTCAATAGACTCGTTAGTCTTAAATGTAACAGATGGGCTGAAAAGTTCCTTGGCTAACATAGAAAAAACATTTTTTTTTATATAATTGCGTTTACACTGAGAAACTCTTAATCCATATCTACATTAGACATAAAGTAATGCTATGATGTTCAACCTATATAAATTGCATTCTACAATAGACTCGTTAGTGTTAAATGTAACAGATGGGCTGAAATGTTTGTAGGCTAACATAGAAAAAAAATGTGTTAATGTAATTGCTTTGAATGATTTTAGCTCTCATACAATTTTTCGGCCCCTTTTTTATGGCAGATTATATTAGATAAGAGGACCTCGCAAGAAACTGCGAGATTATGCACAAGATACATAATGCGTTCTCAGCAGTAGTCTCTATTTGGTTCTCAATAAGTCCAAGTTCCGTTACTATGTCAAGTAATTCCCATATAACTTCGGCAGCTTTATATTTTTCATCATCTTTAGAGGTTGTATTTTAGACCGTAAGTTATCTTGGAAGAGGAATACGCTGGAAAGGATGTAAAATTTACTTAATTCTTACTACTTCTGCAAAACTTTTGTAAGTAAAAAATGGGGCTAAAGACCAATAGTTGTGTATCGGACTTGCACAACCATTATAAGGACTGTTCTAACTTATGGTTGTGCAGTATGGTGGGAAGCTGTTGCCAAAAGATTCATTCTCGGTTTCTCTCAACAAAGTTCAACGCTGTGCAAGTATTGGTATTATCGGAGGTATAATCTTCAAAGCATACCTCAAAGAGCCCTAGACATCATGTTGTCTCTGCACCCTCCTGATATTTTTATAAAGCATATGGCAAATAAAAGTCTAGAGTCGGATATACTTAGATAAAGGCGGATGGGACACATCAGCTTAATAGGCTGCTTGGGCTTGGAGTCAAGCCCACCACAATCTGACTATTTAGTTAAGGAGTTACTGTCTAGCACAGCGCCAGAGGTCGTAATCAATGATAGAGCTGACTGGAAGGGTCAAACATCGCCCTTTCAAGGCAGTTCGATCTTTATAGATGGATTTAAAATAGATTGCGGTACTAGATCAGGTGTTTTTTAGACTTGCGGACGAGTGCAGTGTCTTGCAGACAGAAATATTTGCTATATGAAAGGCTACTGAGCTCATTCCGAGTGCAACAGCTGAAAATGGCGAGGTGACCATATACGTCGACTGCATCACCCCCAAACTAGTAAGAAAAATGCAGATTACCTCTATTTGATCTACAAATCAGCTATAGGATTGGATTGATAGAACCGACTAAAAGGGTTAAACATCGCTCTTTCAAGGCAGTTTGATCTTTATAGATGGATCTAAAATAGACTGCGATACTGGATGAGGTGTATTTTATACTTTCGGGCGAGTGCAGTGTCTTCCAGACAGAAATATTTGCTATATGAAAGGCTACAAAGCTCATTTCGGGTACAATAGCTGAAAATAGTGAGGTGACCATAAACATCGATAGCCAGGCTCTTAAGTCGCTACAAGGATATAGTATCACCTCAAAACTAGTAAGAAAAATGTAGATTTGCTCTATTTGATCTATAATTCAGCTAAAGGATTAGATTGTACTGGGTTCCGGGTCATTGCGACATCGCTAGCAGCGAAGTTGCGAAAGAAGTCGCTAGTCGCGCAAAAGACAAGGGGCAACATGGCTACATGTAGGATATCTAGGGCTCAATGGCCTCTACTGGGTCTGAATAGGATAAATGTTTTCCTGGGGAGCAAAACATCAGGAAATCTTTTAGACTTGCGGATGAGTGCCGTGTCTTCCAGGCAGAAATATTTGCCATATAGAAGGCTACAGAGCTCATTCCGGGTACTATAGTTAAAAATGGTGAGGTAACAATATATGTACGTCTATAGCTAGGCGGCGCTACAAGGACATAGCATCACCTCCAAACTAGTAAAAAAAATGTAGATTAGCTCTATTTGATCTATCATTAAGGTATAGATTTATTTTTTGCTGGGTTCCGGGTCATTACGGCATCGCTGGCAACCAACTTGCAGAAACAGTCGTTAGACAAGGCTCGAGCCAAGACTTGAGGTTAAAAGTGACAGACATCGCACCACCTATCTGTCAATTTTATTTGGGCATCAAGTCTTGGATAAGCAAGGAAACGACAAGGACATGAGGAAACATGGCTACGTGTTGGACATCTAGGGCTCTTTTGCCTAAACCGGACATCAGTGAACCAAAACTCTACTGGTTCTGAAAAGGACAAGCTTGAAGAGATATATAGGGATCTTGACGAGACACTGTGCCTTAAATTCTAGGCTAAGCAGGTGGGATGGTAGCATTCCGGACCTTAGCAGACTATGTCTAGGTGAGGATTTGTCCGAATCGGTAGAACACATTCTCTGTCACTGTACAAGGCTTCAAAACAAAAGGCTCAGACATCTAGGCAGTAGATTCCTCGTTGAACTTCAGGATCTGACACGGTGTAAACTGTATAATATTGTAGGGTTTATTACTGGACTCAGTCGGCTAAGATAGTTCACTCTTTTTTATCCTCTGTATATTTATTTTCTCTCCTTCTGTTCTCAAGCTTCTTCATTTCTATTTATTATTGAAGGATCATAATAGACCCCGTATACGAGTGAAGGTGTCGTTTCGACACTACCTTTAAAACCTAACCTAACCTAGAGGACGTATAGTCCTCAGATCTTCTAGGTTCTGAAAGAATTTAGAATCGAAGCATCTAAAACGATTGTGCAAAGCATTGACAAAGAAATTAGAATTTGTCTTTTTCGTCTAGGCGTTTCTCAAACGTATTTTTTTTTTCAAAAGGTACATAAAGTTATTATGCCCTAATGATGAAACCTATATACTTACGTAAGTCATTTTTATCCATATTTAATATCATTTTCGGTGTATTAATATCTCTGAGTCCACAGTAAGTCCCGGGTAACCAGAAAAATATTCTGGTCGAATCTCCGGCTACCTAATTTCGAGGTGATAGGTATTTTAGATCAGGATGCTTGAAAGAAATTTTGTTAACTAAGATCGGGTAGACACTCCCTTCTTCGATTTTGATCAGTCCGTGTATATTTCTAGAAGTCCAATGTAATTAGACCTTCGGAGAGTGAAAGTTCATTTATAAATGGGGCAATATTAATCCAGAATAATTACATTCTCGAGCAGACACCCACCCATGATTTGCTGAGTTGCAAGAGCTCCCCAGTGGCTTAAGACAGAGTCCAGTACATCAAAATTTTTTTAGGATCTACCATCCCGAAGTATGTCTCTGATACCCGGCACCCACATAAGATATATTCTATGCCGATCGGCCAAGAGCGATCTGTGGCAGTCCAAGGATAATGTCGAATTCAGGAAGACCAAGTCCAGAGGCTTAATAGCAGCTAGACTATAAAACAATATATTAATCCTTAATGTCAGACTATTTGCCACTTCCTTGATAATCAGAATTTCGGACTTAAAAGCACTACATTTATACACGTGCAGTGTTCACATTACAGTGCCATCTATAGCTGACCTGAAAGCGCTAACATTCACATTAATGTGTAAACGTGTAGATCGATGCACATGATATCATTGACCTTTCATTCAGTCCCAGACATCATCTCATTTTTAATGCAAATGAGAAAAAAATCATGATATTCTTAAAAACTTTAATATAATCAGTCCATACATAACATTAACATGGATTTAGGTGGAAAGGGAAGCAGACATACAATTTCTTGTATTTCTATATCTCCTACAAACTCTATTCAAAAGCAGTTATAATTAATCGGTGTAAACCTGCCTTTTCAAATACTAAAAAACGAACAATATGAATTGCACGGTGTAAGCATTGGTTTTCAATTTTTTGAAATTTGTTCAAATATTTACAATATTTTAAATACATTTTTAAAAACTTTTAATATTTTATGTATAAGTTTAATAAGTTCTAATTTAAACAACCCAGCAAACATTTTTATTAACTAAGATTTCACTAAATTTTATATGAAACCCCTCCTCCCCCAAAACTTACACCCAAATTGATGTTTAAATCCTACTCCCCTTCTCCCCCAAAAATAAAAAATGTAAACAATTTTTTTCAATAAAAAAAATAAATAAAAATTTATTGTATTTTTTAAGATTTAAACCACAGCTTTTTTATTGCAATTTTGAATCCTGGTGTATAGCCAAAACACCATCTTCCTCTTGGGCTTCAATGAAAATATCAGCAAAACCAAATAATTCCACGTGCACCGTTTTGCCGGTACACTTGCCATCGATTTTGCTGCCCGATATAACATCACAATAGCTACCCGGTTCCAAGCAGGTCATCAAACGTTGTCTCAAATCATTTTGTTGGCCATTAAAGGCCACAAAACCTCGATTACCACGGCAGAAGGCTATTTGATTGTCATTGTTATCCCACCAGTCATTTAGCCCAGCAGAACCCACCACATTTTTGAACTCTATCATATTGTAAATTTGACGCCAACGATGCTCACAAATCCAGCCATTAATGCAGGCTCCCGTTTGCTTATCGAATTCGGGCGACAAAATTTCACCATCCTCGGTTTGGGGTGCTGGCTGATCGCTGTGATCGAAGTCGTAAGAGGACATAATGCGTGAAATGCCATAGGGATAGGCCAAACCGAAGGCTGTGGCCATTTTATATTGTTTGGAATTTTTATAGGTTAAGACATGACCATCACGCTGGTTATCATGATTGTCTACAAATACCAAAGCATGTTCGCTGGGCAAAAAGCCCCATTCAGGACCCCAAGTTTTTAGCCATTTCAATTGATTTCCGCCAAAGAAAGCACGACTTATTTCCTCCGAGAAACGGAATTCTGTAACGGCACCCAATTGATTGTATTCATATTTGGTGACGGTCTCTTGACCATGATCGATAACTTCTTGGTAGATGAAAGGGCGGGATCCGGGAGCAAATCCATGATCAACGTTAAGATCGCGAACGCGATTGTAGATAATCTGGGGAAATGAAAAGTATTTTTTTAGTATTAAGAAGTCTGGCAACACTGTTATGAATATTTAACGTGTTTAATATTAATGCCAACTAATTGGCTTTTCAAAGTTTCTTCAAAACGACTTAAACGAAAACGCGTATTTAAATCTAGCTAAGACATGGAATGCTGTCAAGGTTTAAATCAATAAAACTTTACGACTTAGAAGAGAGCTTGGAACATGAGATTTATTTACGTAACTGTAACGTAACCAATGGTCAGAAAAGATCGTAACCTAATACTTAGTAGAAAAGCTCTTGTATTAAATTAACATAATTTTTTGGTGGACTTAACCTTCAAATTCCCATGAATTTTTTACCAAACATCATTACTAACTTAACTTTCTTAAATGGCCTATATTTACAACCTGTTAAGGTCAAAGCCGGAGCATATTTTTGAATTTCATGCGCTTCGATCTTGTGCGCATATTCTCCAATTTCGAAGGCCTAGCTTTGAAACATTTTTTTCTTCTTGTTCTTTCCACCGAAGTTTCGGATGTCCTCTTCTAATATTAGGGGGTTGCAGTTTTTACTCTAATTTCAACTTTTTCATAGTAATTGTGTTTTCCAGGAGTGGGTTACTAGCCCGACGTTAAGACCAATCCGAACCGTTGCTTGGTATCCAACATCCCCTACATCACCAAACTTCATTAATAATGCTCAACTATGGCCACAACTCTTTCAGACTCCAATCGAAACTGACATAAGAACAGGGAAGTTAAAATGGATTGGTCATGCGTTGCAAAGATCTCCATGTGACATAAACCGAAACGCGATTGTTTTGCAATCAAAAGGTAGTCGGAGAAAGTGACTCCCAAGTTACGTCTGGCGTCGACAGAATGTGTTGAAGACTCTTAGAGTAGACAAAAGAGAATACTCCATTAAAGATACATGTACATATAAATTTGACAGCCGCCGGAATTTTACGAGATATAGCATTTTGAGTTCGGAATATGAGGGTATATGTGCACAGCGAGCGATGCACCCAGTGGATCAAAAATGTACATAAAATAATTTTGGACGAACGTAAAGTGAAGCTAATCATGATAACTGAGACTGTACATATCGGGAATAAATATTTGGATATGACGAAGATCTGTTTGATCGAACTCCAATCGGACAAAAATAACAAGGAAATCGATGAGCAAGAAAAAAGCTTTTACCGATATCAACATCAAAAAAGTCCAAGAAACAATTTTGGATGATCATAAAGTAAAATTGATCATGATAGCTGAGACTCCAAAGATATCAAGGGAACTTGTTGTATAAACCGGTAAATAATGTTTGGGTATGCGGGAGCTCTGTTTAAAGTATGATCCGCAAAACCGAAAACTACCACGGAATGCTGATACTAAGTAGTATTTGGAGCCGTTCTATTGCAACAAAGTCGAACTTTTAATTCAATATCTGACAACGGATTACCATCGGGATTCGGGCGAGGAAACTAGTAGTGATGAACCAGCATTAGTATTTTGGTATGCGCATATTCAAATATTCGTTGCCTATTCTTAGAAGAGAAAACCATAAACTGCGACTATTATATTGCGTTACTTGAGTGTTTAAAGATAACAAAATTGCTTAAATTTGGATTTGAACTCTACAGATTTAACTGTATTATACAGATCTGGCCCTTACAACAATTTCCTGTTCTTAGATTTTAAGAGAATAATGGCTTGAAAAAAATTTAGCAACGACAGAGAGAAAATCGCCGAAATTGAGGTATAAAATGCTTTCCAAAAAGTTGTGGACATTAAACTGGCATTAAAGTTAACTACAAGGTGGGTGAGTTTGAGGTAACTTTGCGTTACCGGAGCATTTGAAGGTCGAAATAGCGGAAAAATGAGCCCATTAAATAAAGAAGAAAATATTTTTTTCAAAGCAATTCGTCGCGTTCCAAATCAATGAGAACGATATGAATTGCATAAATTTCACTTTGAGTTGCTGCCGAATTAAACGTATTCTCCAGATCCGATGGCCCTTATCGACGATTTTCTGTTCTCAGACCTTAAGAGAAAAATCTCTTGAAAGAAATTTAGTGACGACAAAGAGTAAATCGCCGAAACTGGAAATCGCCGAACTTGGAAATTTTTTTTTTTTTTAATTTTATCGAAAAGTTGTGAACATTGAACCGTCCTCAAAGTTAACTACAGGGTAGGAAATTTAAGGTTATATTGCGTTACTGGAGTAGTTGAAGAACGTAATGGAAGAAAAACGAGTCAATTTAATTAAGAAGAAAGTATTTTTGTCATCAAAACAATTTACCGCGTTTCAAATCAATGAAAACGATAACAAAATTTCTTAACTTTGACTTTAAATTGCTGCTGTGTAAATCCTATTCTCCAGATCTGGACCTCAGCGGCGATTTGTTCATAGACCTCAAGAGAATAATCGCTGGAAAAAATTTTGTGACGACAAAAAGAAAATCGTCGAAACTGAGGCCTATTTTGGGAAATTGTGAACACTGAACCGACCTCAAAGTTAACTGAAGTTTGTGAGAATTTGAGGTTATATTGTGTTACTAAAGCGTTTAAAGGACGCAATTTAAAGAAGAAGAAAGTATTTTTTCATCAAAGCAGTTCAACGTGTTCCAAATCAATGAAAACGATAGCAAAATTGCATAAATTTGGACTAGAATTGCTCCCGAATTATATAGGCCATTAAAGAAAATAGAGGCCATTTAAGTACCAAATTGTTGCTTATGGGACTCATAAAAACCATTACATCCAAAGAAAGTGACTATATGGTACGGTTTGCGGTCAGGCGGCTTTATCGTTTTTCCAGTCACCGCGAGTTACCAAACCATGATAACAGATTTTTAGTTGCCGCAATTGGCTACTTTTGACATCATTGACCTTTGGTTTGATCAAGACGGCGCCACCATAAAACACAACCGGCCAAACAATGTAGAAAAAACTGACGTTCTGAAAGATAAAATTCGGCGTTGTATTGGCGAAATAACCAAAGCTTTGTTGCAAAATGTAGTACAAAATTTTATGAAAAGAGGAAAAATCTGCCGACAAGCTAAAGGTGAATATTGGTTCAAAGTCATATTCCATTACAAATTTTCATATTTTTAATTCTAAAACTGAGTTTTTTTTTTTTTAAGAAGTTTGTTTTTAGCTAATTTACTTCCTAATCTCAAATTTGACCATCCTTTGTATTGTTACTGTCATAGCAAACTGTCTGAAGTTTTGTTATAGGGTATTAGTCATTCCATGTCCAATATAGAAGCTACTTAAATAAACTCCTATTTTCACTTACCTCCAAATCCGAAGCCCGCATATGCTTGGCAGCATCCACCCGAAAACCGGCCACACCCAACTCCACCAAATGATCCAAAAACTCGACCAAACGATCACGAACCCATTCCTTGCCTTGATCCAAATCTTTCAAACCCACCAGCTCACAATTTTGCAACTGATAACGATCGTTCCAATCGTAAATGGAACAAGATGGATGGAAATCTAAGGGTGAATAGGGCACGGCAGGGAACGATTGTCTACCCGGATCAGCAGCAGAACCACAAGAACCAACAGCATTGCCAGGCTGAGCGGCTGCCATATGATTCAAAAGAACATCGACATAAATGCGTACGCCCACATCATTGCAGCGCCTTACCATTTCGGCGAATTCTTGCTCCGTACCGGAACGTGTCTCCAATTTGTAGGATATAGGTTGATAGCGTTCATACCAAGGACGATTGGGTAACATGACATTTTCGTTGGCAGGCGAAACTTGTACTCCGGCAAAGCCGCGTGGAGCCAAGAAATCTTCACATTCTTGTGCAATATCCAACCATTTCCATTCGAATAAATGAACTATGGTATTACGATCTTCAGGCCAATGTGGATCGTGTTGGGCCCAGGAAATGGGAGCACTTAGAAGTAGTATGGCTATGAAAAAGTTTAAAGTTTGCCACATCTTTTAATACTAAATGATAAAGTGTTACTATATTATATTTTGGCTTTTTGGGGGGTTTTTATAAAACAATTTACTAATTTTCTTAAGATCTTTATCTATAATTTTGTCATGATAAGTACTTGAAGCATTTCCATTCTATAGTTCAAAATTTATAGCTTATGATTGGAATTCTTTTTAATTTGTTTTGGTTTGTTCTATTATCTTGAGTTTGACCAAAATTTCTTTCGGTTATAAATCTTAAATTTTGACCAATAAATATCTCAGCTATTCTGCTTTTTTGTGGTTTATTTAAGGGCCCCCTATGTGAGATAATCAAATAATATAAAAAATTATAATATTTTGCCTAAATTTTGGACAATTAAAGTCAAGTGACTAATTATAGATAAAGACTTAATAAAGTTTAGATTATATCGCCTATACTTGGTAGAATAGTAGAAGTATATTCTGAATACATAATCTCGGTCTGATTTGATGGTAAAATAGACGATTAGTGAGAGCTTTGGGAAACACTCAACATTAACGTGATTCTCAAAATGATAAAGTTCGATTGGTTTGTGGTAAAAACATTTTATAGTTTGAAATCGGAGCTAGACAATGAAGGCTTCGCTAGTGCATAAGTTTCTTTGGCTAGCGAAAATCTTGTTATACCCAATTTTCTTAGGTATAAACGCTATCAACCTATATGTTCTTCTTCTGTTATCCTTAACTCCCAGTGGATCGTAGGGCCTCAACCATCCTTTTATATCGGACTCTATTTCGAGATGGTAGTCATACGTCATTCCAAGAATAGCTTACTGCTTGCAACTCTACATCAATTGACCTTCTCCACGTTCTAGCAGGTGCACCAACACAACGGCCTCTTCCCTATAGATTCCAACGAAGAGCTTGTCGAACAATTTGGGATATACTGGGATGCAATTGTTGCCTGGCATCTCCATCTACACGGTAAGAACTGTATCCAGTTCCTACACTAACCTCCTCGTGGTACATCCTGGTAACTTGAGCAACCTAGTTGAAGATGCGGTAACAACCCGTGTGGAATTCTACGTCGTGGCTAATATGAGAGGTAGTTATCTTGAAGCCTTTCCAACGTATTTGGTCTAAGGATTTAAGATAATTTTACTTGCTAAAGTACAAAACTGCAGGGTCTGTTTAACATGTAAGTTGCGCTGCAAACGGACGTCTGTCTTGAATCGAGCGGCTCGCTATAAAAATGTGACTTGTGTCTTTGGATTCATTATCTATCGACTTAGTACTTACGACGTTTTAAGCATGGAAATAAACAACACTAAAGAATATATTACTCTAAGGGATAATCATAAGAGAAATCCTTCTGCTATCGTAGCTGGCACAAGGATTTTGGAGGTGCCTAATAATCACCGTAAATTCTCTTCTATACCAAACCATAATCACAATTGTAATCACAATTGGCTAATGTTGACAACAGTGAAATTTGATTTCAGCGGCGGCGCCACAAGTCATACAGCCGGCCAACTAATGCAGTTATTGCATGAGAAACTTCCAGGCAGCGTAATTTCTTGATTTGACGGAGCATATTGACAGCCTCGTTCTTGTGATTTAACGCCGCTTATTTATTTACTGGTCTATATTTACAGGCCGAGCATATTTTACAATTCCATGCGCTTTAATCTTGCTGCCAAGCTTCGAAAGATTTCCCTCTACTTGGTTCTTCCATCCAAGTTTCGGACGTCATCTACTAACATTAGGGGAAGCCGCTTTATTTTTATTTTAGCTTTTTCCTAGTAACTGCTTTTTCCAGGCGTGGGTTACTAGCTTGATATCCTAACCCATATTTTTATCGTTCTTACGGGAGAACTCACGGCATATGTTAGCTCACTACATTAACGGGCGTTAAAGTAGTTCCCCGGGTGAAACCACAAGGAAGTCAGTGTCCACAGTTAAGATGAAGGATAACCAAGATAAGTCTGGGCTTTAAGTTATGATCAATTATAACTGTTGTTTAATATCCAATATCCCCTTCATCAACGCCGCTGGTGCTATTTTAAAGGCCTATCCAGAGATAAGCGAAGCTTTGTTCAAAATTTTATGAAAAGAGCGGACGTCTGGAGACATACTAAAGGTGGTCATTAGCTCGAAGTCATTTTCCATTATAGTTCCCATATTTCACATTGGTATCAATGAAGCTAGATTTCTTCCAAAAGCATATTTCAAGTCAATTTACTTCCTAACCTCAAATTTGTCCAAACCTTATTTTCTAGAAGTTCATATGTTTCAATAGAAACGTATGGCCAAGAATGTAAAGATTTCTTTGATTCACAAAACTTCACTCCTAGTTTCCCCCTCTAGCGAGAATATTATGGTACCCAATCGTACTTGATATGAACTCTATTAACCCATATCATACAAATTGAAGACACGTTTTGGCACCCAGCTAGAATTGTCGAAATGGCAAGGCGGGCTAATGATGTCGATGTTACGAGTATTTTAAGTCAACCGTTTAACCGGTCAATGCTGATTAGAGTCGACAATCGTACATTGTACAAATGTACAAATTCTAAGGGAAATGGGGGATTACTATTCCCCCTTAGAACTCCATACAACCTGTACTATCTACGATTGGAAACATCATTACAAGATGAAAAATTATGAGCTGAGGTTTGAAAGATTTAGATCAAGTTAAGGTATGGGTTTGTGACCCTTTGAAAGAGTTTTTGGATTTAGTGGAGTTTGGTTTTGTCGGTTTCCAGACGTTGTCATACATATAAAGGCGACAGATTTAGAGGTAATTTGAAGATGATTTCTTAAGTAACGTCTATAAAGGACATAAAATTACTATGTGTCCACTTATCAGATATTTAAAACAAAATAGATGCCTTGGAGGACGAAGCAAAGATAATAGTGGTCATACAGGTTTTCGATACCATATTTATAGTAAGAGATTTCTTCTGCCTCAAAATAGGCCAAATAACCCTTTTCCGCTGTCAAATTTCCAGCAAGAAGCTTCTTAAGCTCTAAAAAGCGGAAATTGTAACTTGAGATTGAAAATTTTGTCATAGTTTTTATTGATTTATGTCACGAGCATTGCCTTGATGGAATAGCATTTTCTTCTTTAAATAGGGCCGTTTACCGAGATTTCCCCAATATTAATAGTTATTGATGGTTTTTCCCTTTCCAACATAGGCTATGAATATTATACCATGTTAATCCCAAAATACTAATGGCAAAACTAGCTAATCGCATGAAATCCACTCGGCTGTTTTTGGAATCCAGTGTAAAATTAAATTAGTCATGTTACAGAATGACTCAAAAATTCGGCTTTATTACTAGAGAGAACTGCTCCAAACACTTCCTAAAAACATCATTTCGTTGTTGATGTTGGCAGCCACTTTGAACAGAGCTTTTTCAATATTCAGCAATATTCATTCCCGATTTGTCCAACACGTTTCTTTGATGTCTTGAGAGTCTCACTTTCGATTGACTTCACTTTAAGGTTGTCTTAAGTAATTTTGAATTTTTTACAAACTTTTGAGACATCCAGTTTTTTTAGTTTTTAACACGGAACTTGACATACAAAAGGCATAGCATTCCTTTTGCAATCAACTGCTCCAAACACTTCCTTAAAATATAATTTCGTTGTTGATGTTGACAGCCACTTTGAACAGAGGTTTTTCATATCCAAATACTCATTGCCGATTTGTCCAACACGTTGCTTTGATGAGCTTGAGAGTCTCAACTATTTCGATTGACTTCACTTTAAGGTTATCTTAAGTTATTTTGAATTTTTTACAACCTTTTGGGACTTCCAGTTTCATAGTTTTAAACTCTTAACTTGACATACAAAAGGCATAACATTCCTTTGATAAGACTTTTTTTAAACCTGTTTCCTGAAAATTCCTACTTAAAATACCTTTCCCTAGAGCCAGGTATAGGTATAAGTATTATCTCCTCTTAACAAGAAGTATTATCTCCTCTTGGCAACACTTTTCCATTTGATAGGAAATAACCGTTAATATAAATATAATTAGGGGTTGTCAAGATGAACAGAAATAGGTTGTCTTTCTTTTTATCTGAACACATAATTAAATTATTGTGTTTTAGTTAATTCCTTAATAAAAAGAAACACTTTCCAAAATAATTCAATTATTCTCCTAATAAAGTTCAAAGGAAAAAGTCACATTATGGTTCAAAACGTTTTGGCCCCAGAAGATATAGATGAATCTATATCGGCCTTTAGAGGGGCCCTGAATAGAACCTGGCATTCGTTTTGCCATACCTCCAGTATTCATGGATTAAAGTACTCCAAAGATGAGGAAACAAATAAATATATAAGGTAAGTTATCTAGATTCTAAAACTTGTTCAAAAATTATAGGTTCTACAAATGGAGCACTCAGAAGCACTTATGAATATTGGATATTTAAATTAGAGGCCCTATGTTCCACCAGGAATTAAAGGACTAAATATACTTTAGAACAAGTGTTAGCTATTCTGGGGTCTATTCCATAGACGTTTTATATAGTTTTAGGTTAAATTGTTTTAAGTTAGTTTGGTAATCTCGGAATCAGACTTACACCTATTAAGCTAGCAAAAGCAATTATCCGGCTGCCCCGTCGAACATCTTAAGCCAGCCAATATATGCGATGTCAAGATCACCTTGGCCACCAGTTAGAAAATAGCCCATAGTGAGTCCCTTTCAGTACGACAGAGAAAGTCCAGAGAAGAATTATTATGGATTCTTCTTCTACAAAAGTTACTGATCGAAACCTTCAGTATAGCTGCTTTATGTAAGTGAGAAGGGATCTCTAAAGGGTGTCTCTTAGTGTACTCATCTACTCATCCATATCGCCTAACTATGAAACAACCTTTACCTCAAGGAAATATCGTTCACATCGAGGTTCTATAGTAAGAAAGATAGAACACCACCGTTTGGTGTTTCCCTAACTTCGATTCCAGTTGGGAACTCGAGTGTTGGAAAACCGAGAGACCTAGGAAACTAGATATATTTCTATGCTTACTATTAACCAGTAATTGTTCCTCTATACAATTCCAATCAGTCACCTTAGGATAGATGTATTATAAAAATGTTCATTCATAAAAATTGTCATGTGGCCCAAATTAAATTTAAGAATCTAAATTCGATTTCTGAGTTTGTTTGGAAAAGTGTTTCTAATATCTTTAAGCTTTCCCAAATTTAGATTCTCACTCGATTTCTGAGTATGTTTGGAAAAGTGGTACTAATATCTTTAAGGTTTCCTAGTAAACCAAACTAACTGGTTTCCGCAGCTATTTGTAGAACCAATAAAACTTTTCCTAGAAGTGATAAACTGTACGATTTAATAAACAATTTAAAAATCAGAAGAAAAGACGACGGCTAATTGACCTAGAATCTTTGAGTTTTGAGTGCCTAGCCTTCGCTGGCTTTGGTATAAAAATCTCCTTTACCTAGGGGAATGAAACACCTTTACTCAATGGGAATGAAACACCCATTACGGCAAATGGCGAAGATACTAAAAGAAAAGATTGGTAAAACTTGTAGGAATTTTGTAGCATGGCAGGGATTATGCTATCCGGGCCGGCCGATTTTTTTTCGAAGAAACTATCTCGTCTGTCACCCTACTCGGTCCAAAATCTAAACATACCGTAGATGTCACTCGTTTACTCAGATTTAAGGCCATATCTATCTTCCTATTTGGTCTGAAATCTGAGCGTACCTTGGATGGTACTCGTTTACACTGGATTACGCCATTCACAGCCCACTTAATTATTTTCAAAGAAACTATATCGTCTATCCCCTATTGGTCCACAATCTGAACGTACCGTGTATGGTACTAGTTTACTTAGATTTAAGACCATATCTATCTTCCTATTCGGTCTAAACTCTGAGAGTACCGTTGATGGTACTCGTTTACTCCTGCCGATTTGTGCAGCATGGGCGTATTCACAGCCCTCTTATTTTTTTTTTTAAGAAACTATCTCGTCTGTCACCCCATTCGGTACAAAATCTGAATGAACCGTGGATGGCACTACTGGTTTACTCAGATTTAAGACCATATATATCTTCCTATTCGGTCTAAACTCTGAGAGTACCGTTGATGGTACTCGTTTACTCCGATCTAAGATTCACTCGGCCATAGAATTCTTGGAATACTCGTATTTCTAAATCTGGACAGTTCGTTTACTGAATCTATGGTTTTACAATAGGCTTGCTTTGGAAACCTTTGAGGCTTCTTTAGATCATTTCTATAGATGTTTAATATCACTCTGTAAAGCAACCAATCCTCGTCCCTACGCATGTTTGGCTTTACTGAACAACCTCTTGATGGTGGTCCTAAAGCTTTGAGATCATTTGACCAACATCTAGGCTGCAGTCTTTTGTCCAAAAAAGTTAATGGGCTACTACTGGTGAAGACATCCATGTAGATTCTGTTCTAGATTTATTTAAATTTACTGTGAAGGATATCAAAAAATGATTCGAGAAGGAGCACTAGCTTTAGACTATCCAGACATATTTTCAAAATTCTAAAGTTTGGATCTATAGACGTTTCAAAAATTTGTCTAAAAAATCAGATCTTTTACCTTTCATAGTTAACCAAACTCAATGCTTTCCGTAGCTATTTGTAGAACCAATAAAACTTTTCCTAAAAGTAATTAACTGAACGATTTAACAAAAAATTTTGAAAATCTAGATTTATTTGGATGCTTATTACCTTAGTAATGCTTATCTGTGCCGTGGCCATGGTATATACTTTCTATGTGGACTATCGCAGCAATCCCACTCGGATGAATGTGGAAAATGATCATGCTCCCATAGTGAATCTACTATTTCCTCCAGTCACCATCTGTCCCGAAGTTATGTATAACATGCAGAATTCTGAGAGATTTGTAAAAACTTTGTAGGTTTTTGTATTGTACGTTTCCAGATAATTGTAGTTTTCTAATTAATTTCTTGTCCTAAAGAATTCTACCCAATGAAACATCTGCTAAAGAAGTTTTAGGGCTTTTGGATACGACCTACGGCTTCATGTTCGATATGCCCTACAACAAAAGCAGGCTGAATATATTGGAGGACGTTTTACGGCTTAATAACTTAAGTATAACACAATTTATGGGAGAGATCAGCTGGAAATGTAATGATCTTTTGTATAAATGTCGTTACAAGGATAGCATGGTTCCATGCGGAGATTTATTTCAGGTTTCTCATACATTTACGGGTAATTGCTGTTCCTTTAATCTTAATCAGACCCAGTAAGTATACTTTGATTATTTCACTTATTATTTAATAGAAAATATATTAATTTATTTCCCAAGAATTAATTTTACCCAACGCTATGCACATTCGGGCTTACGAAATGGCCTTTCCATTATGCTCTACTACAACGATAGCATTTTGGATAGTATACGCTCCTATTCTCATGGCTTCAGGCTTTTGATTCAACAAACGAATGCCTATCCCAGTGCCCATTCCATGATCAAATTTCTACCCCTAAGTCATGAAGTTTTCGTAACCGTACGACCGGTAGAGACTTTTTGCTCTCAAGCCGTCAAAGATTTGGATTTAGAAAATCGTAATTGTGTTTTGCCCTACGAAAAGGAATTGACCTTCTTTCGTTCCAATGCGGGTGCCAATTGTGAGCTGAACTGTAGAATCACGAAAATGATTAAGTATTGCGATTGTTATACGTACTTCTTCTTTAGCAATAGAACGCGGAATAGATTGTGTACATTTAAGGATATACCCTGTTTAGTGGATAATTTTGGTAAGTCAAAAGAAGGTTAAGAAATGACATTCAAGTAAATGAAAATATTCTCTTAAAGCTGCTATAATTGGACGCTACAGAGAGACTCAATGTTTCTGTTATAGAAACTGTGAGAAGATTGAGTATAATGTGCAGGTTACCAGCGCTACACTGGACTTGAATACCCCTACTATTGATAGCTTCTAGTAAGTGTGGGAAATTTACGATTTTTAAACCTTAATTCTAGTTTTTGAATACCCTATTTTTATACAGTGATGGCCTCAAAAAGAACTTCAGTGTTGTTCACGTTTATCTAAGCTCTCAGGTTTATCGTCGGGTACGCCACGACCTCTTATCCAATATGGTCCTTTTGGTTTGTAAGTATTTAAAAATTTTCTTAAAGACATATAAAAAAACTAGCTCAGTTTGAGAGCAAACCAATTTTTTGGTTGGTTGATGTTTGCCTTTTATATTTCGAGAACGTGATTTGCCAGCATTGCTACAATTCTGGCAATTCACTTTGCAAAGTTTGTCATTTTTTTTGGGTAAGTTGTGATCCACATTTCGATCTCTTTCAAATCCTGGGAAAAAGTATGATCGGGTTGCGATAAAGATTGCCGTCAACACTATGTCTGACCCGAAAGTCTGCTAGAGTGCTTTTAGCCGACTATTGAGTATAATGACAATGACAAGACTAAAATAGGTGGTATTGTTTACACGGCATAGCCCGATTTCTCCGAGGGAATATCTACACTGATGATAAAACATCTCAACATTTAACGCTCGCTAAAGTTGCAGAGGCATTCCAAGACAATTCAATCCAACAAAATATACATGCTGATGATAATACATAATCTCCAAGTCTCGGACACACCTCTCCAACTGACCAGCAGCTCGTCACTAGCATGGATTCCGCAATATGCAAATCACTACTATTACTACTCAGATCGCACAAGACAAGGCTTGAAGCAGCAGAGGCAAGGTAAAAGAAAGGTCCTACAGTACCCCGCTCCTCCGCAATGCGTTAAAGTAATGTTCGACAGAGTAAAAATTTCGAACGTGAATCACGTCTCGGATATATGAAGTTGAAGATGCCATCCAAACAGTGAAACTTTCCAAGGCAGTTGGCCCCGACGAAATTAAACACCTAGGCTGGCAAATATCTGAAAACCCTAGTGATTATCGTACAGACTGATAACTCTCTTGTCACCAATCACAAAAACGCTCAAGGCTCAACTACCCAGCTGACCTGCAGCTCGTCACCAGCATAGATTTATCAAAATGAACATCATCGCCATAAGGCTTAAAGCAACAGAGGTATTGTGAAAGGAGGCACCTAATGTTACTTGACCTGTCAAACCCTTTAGCACGATTATCCGTGTCACCCTGCAGTCAACAATGTCACAAATTTGATGATGAGTGGTCGTCAGTTGTAAAAGAGAATAACTTTCAAAGCGCTTTAGGGTTTACCAGGAACTCCGTAGTTCGGGGTCGCCACCTCTACCTCCCTAATAGTGTTTGGTACACCGACCGTGAACCACCAGAAAATCCTAGGAGTCACACTCGATAAGATTTTTACTTTGCACATGACACGAAAGAAGCGCATTAAGTTCTATATAGAAAAATGGTTCTTAAAGCTTCTTATTTCTATATGTTCAGCATCGTAGAGTCATTGTCAGCAGATACATATTCTAAGCTGGCAAAGTGCAGTCTTAAAGACAACCAAACGATAACTACAAATCGCATCACCATATTACCCCTATGAGGAAAGAAAGGATCTTCCAGTAAAGGAGCACGTAATCGTGCTAACGCAAGTTATTTTGTGAAGTCATTGAAGATATTATCCAAGCTTTAACATCACACAATTGGTGATCTTTTCCAGGCATGTCACGAATTATCGAATCGAATGTTGTCTAAGAATAACCATAGCCATACAAGAAGAAAAATGAATTTGCCGCGAAAACAGAGGTCGTGCTGGTATAATTGAGATCGGGGTAGAGCAACAGACATAACATCTTTTGGCCCCTCATAGACAGTGTGGTCCCAGACGTTTACCGTGCATGTAGTCAGGCATGATGCCCCACATTTTCAACTGTACCGCTTATCTTTCTTATAATTCAGTTGAAGAATCACTATTTCTTGGCCTATCTAAAAGATCATTCTCTAACTGGACAAGGGACTTTTTGGGTACACAAATTGGATACTCAAATCCACCATATAGTTCTATTTATTTTTTATTCCCGAAATAAAATTGAAAGGTCAACTTTTTTCCTTACCTGGTTAGGCGAATGAATGCATTTTTCGGAGTTACCCCAATCTGAATGAAAAACGAGATTCGAAAATTTGTTCCCACGTATGCAAATCAGTTAAGCCATTTTCGATAATAAATATATATTTTTGTTCCCTAATCTCGAAATATAAAAGCCAATCCTCGTCTTAAGCTCCTAAATCTTTTCATTTCAGCTAATCTAGGCAGCGCTTTCAGTTTATTCGTCGGCATGAGCATGATTTCAGTTGTGGAAATTGTTTATTTCTTTTCGATTATTCTGAATAAATATTATCAGCAGGAATGTCAAGCTAGAAAACTTCTAATTAAGCAGAGGAGGAAAGGCGAAAAGCGATTGAATAAAACTATTGAAAAGCTAGAAGATATTGAACATTAAATATGTAAATTTAAACAAAATAAACAGATGCTAAGATAACTACAAAATAAAAATCAATCATAATAATAATGGTCATACAAGTTTTCTATATCATATTTATAGCACGATATGTCTTTTGCCTTAAAATAGACCTCAGTTTTAGCGAATACCTATTTTTCGCTGTCAAATTTCTAGCAAGAAGCTGAAAATTTGACAGCGAAAATCGTAACTTATGGTTTAAAATTTTATCATAGTTTTCATTGATTTATGTCACGAGCATTGCCTTGATGAAACAGCATTTTCTTCTTTAAATAGGGCCGTTTTCCCGAAATTTCACCAAATAAAAATATTGATGGTTTTTCCCTTTCCAACATAGACTATGATTGTCATACCATGTTATTCCTAAAATACTAATGACATAACCCATCAGCCGACTGTTACATCATTTCTCGCTTTGGAGTCAGTCAAACACATTCAGTTCATTCCACTGACTATCGATTCGAATCCGGTGTAAAATGGTTTAACCATGTTACAGAATGACTAAAAAATTCGGCTTTATTATGAGAGAACTGCTCCAAACACTTCCTAAAAACATCATTTCAAACAAAAAACATCATCGTTGTTGATATTGGCAGTCACTTTGAACAGAGCTTTTTCATATCCAAATATTCATTCCCGATTTGTCCAACATGTGCCTTTGATGTCTTAAGAATCTTAGCTATTTTGATTGACTTTACTTTACGGTTACCTTTAGTTATTTTGAAATTTTACAACCTTTGGTACATCCAGTTTTATAGTTTAAAACTCGGAACTTGACATACAAAAGGAATAGCATTCCTCTGGTAAGACTTTCTTTTCAAACCTGTTTCCTATTTTCTGATATTTCCTACTTAAAATACCTTTCTCTAGAGCTAGTTATAGGTACAAGTATTATCTCCTTTTAACAAATCAGTTAATCATTTTAACATTTCTGGCAACACTTTTCTATTTGACAGTTAATAACCGTTAATATAAATATAATTAGGGGTTGTCAAGATGATCAGAAATGGGTTGTCTTTCTTTTTATCTGAACACATAATTAAATTATTGTGTTCAAGCTAATAATTCCCTAATAAAAAGAAACACTTTCTAAAATGATTCAACTATTCTACCACTAAAGTTTAAAAAGAAAAGTCACATCATGGTTCAAAGTATTTTGGTCCCAGAAGATATAGATGAATCTATATCTGCCTTTAGGGCGGCTCTGAATAGAACCTGGCATTCGTTTTGTCATACCTCCAGTATCCATGGCTTAAAATACTCCAAAGATGAGGAAACAAATAAATATATAAGGTAAATTATTTTGTTTTCAAA
The DNA here is from genome assembly GCA_933228675.1 of Stomorhina lunata. Classification (NCBI taxonomy): domain Eukaryota; kingdom Metazoa; phylum Arthropoda; class Insecta; order Diptera; family Rhiniidae; genus Stomorhina; species Stomorhina lunata. Next base: position 87,952,987 of record OW121744.1, on the reverse strand, counting down.
ATTTGTTCAAAAATTATAAGTTCTACAAATGGCGCATTCAATTTTGAAAGTGGAAATGTTGGATTTCCATCTCTGAATAAGTGAAAGCTATTTTGGCGTCTATACCATTGACTTTTTATATGGTTTTAGGTTAAATTGTTTGTTTGGCAATCTCGGAATCAGACTTACACCTATTAAGCTAGCAAAAGCAATTCTCCGGCTGCCCCGACGAACATCTTAAGTCAGCCAATATATGCGACATCAAGATTGCCTTGGTCACCAGTTAAAAACTAGCCCAGAGTTAGTCCCTTTCAGTACGACAGAGAAAGTACAAAGAAGAATTATTATGGATTCTGCTTCTACAAAAGTCACTGATTAAATGGCCTATATTTACAAACTGTTAAGGTCAAAGGGCTAGCATATTTTAAAAATCTATGCGCTTCGAAATTGTGAGCAAATTTTCCAATTGCGTAGACCAAGCTTTTAAAGATTTTCCTCTACTTGGTCTTTCCATCGAAGTTTCGGACGTCTTCAGAGTTAGTCCCTTTTAGTACGACAGAGTAAGTACAGAGAAGGATTATTATAGATTCCTCGTCTTTCTTTTCTACAAAAGTCACTGATCGAAATTTTCAGTATAGCTGCTAGTCTTCCACCCATTTATATTAGTGAAATGGGCCCTTTGAAGGGTTTATCTGAGTACACTTATCTATATCATCTACTCATCCATATCATTCAAGTATGAGGCAACCTTTACCTCAAAGAAATCTCGTTCAAATCGAGGTTCTATAGTAAGAAAGATAGAATACTACCGTATGGCGTTTCACTAACAAAAATATTTTTAAGTCCGAGAACTAATATTCGGTTCTATTACGTCTATTTGAAAGAAGATCGTACAAAAGCTTCTGGAGTTATGCAATTAAACGCATCTAGACATCTCAATGGATTGACCTTTTTAATAAGAGTGTTAGCTGTGTACTTTATTTTCCCTTCTGGGGAATAGTTTCCCATCTGGGGAATATTTTGTCTAAGATACACTTCAAAATACTTCAGGAAACTTAAACAGATCTAAATTCTTTCTTTTTGGAGATTAAGCTTGTGGAGTTATTTTATTAAACGCTTCCTAACATATTAATGGATTTCCCTTTTCATTAAGCAGGTCAATATTTTTTCTTTTGGGAAGTATTTTGTCTAACAATCATATATCCAATGTTTTCAGGAAACTCAAACAGATCTAAAATCTTTCTGTCCCATATGAAAAGGTTTAACCGTTATGGGAATAACGTCTACTTTGGTCTCCCTCTATACATTAGGGATTAATTTTGGCATCTTACCAGAATAAATGTCGAAGTCTTCACAATTATATACCATAACACGGTTAAGTATAAAAACCTAGGGATTACCAAATTGAGTGCAGTTCAAGATAATACCTAGCAATTTTGCATTAGATCTCTACACCATTTAGTTTCGGCACTGCAAGATTATCTACCTTGTACCTCCAAATTGAGATAAGTGAACTTTGCCATTCTAGATAATACCTAGTAATTTTGCATCAGATCTCTAAACCATTAAGTTTCGGTACTTCAAAATTGTCTACCTTGTGAATCCTGGTGAATGGGACTAACACAGTTTTATAGGGATTTATCCTTAGTCCTTTGTTGCTAACCCTGTTTTTGCATAACATCTCTGATTCCCTTTGTTCTCTCTCTATATTGTAGTGATATATGTTAGATCGATACAGCAATGCCATAGCGTACTGAGCCAATGTATTCGCCACTAGGTGAGATCAGGTCTAGTAAGTATAATTTGAAGTGTTGAAAGTTACTAATAGCCATGGTAATTTTGGATTCGGTTAGGTTAATGCAGATATGTCTCATTACAGTAGTTATCCGGGACTACTCAAAAGCAACTTTATCAATTTTTTAATAGATGTTATCGGAATCCCTTGAGATAGCCTACTGTGCACAATGTTCTAACTAGAATTTTCCTCAACGAAAGAATCTTACTAGAAGCAATCTCGAAGACTTTACATTTATAATCCATAACAAGGTTCAGTACTTAGCGGACCAGACAATACCTAGAAGTTTTACCTCTGATGATAGCTGCTGATTTGTGCAGCATGGGCGTATTCACAGCCCACTTAATATTTTTCAAAGAAACTCGTCTGTCACAATATTCGGTCCAAAATCTGAACGTACTGTGGATGGCACTCGTTTACTCAGATTAAATGCCATATATATCTTCCTATTCGGTCTGAAATCTAAGCGCACCGTGGATGATGCTCGTTTACTCCGGATTATGCCATCTGGGCATGCCGATTTGTGCAGCATTAGCGTATTCTTCTTCTTCTGTTATCCTTGGAGCATAGGGCCTCACCTATATAAGGTTTTATAGTCCGACTTCTTCGGGTAGAATTGGTTTCATTCATCAGAATGTTCTTCCATAGATTAGGCACCCCCAAAATACTTGTGGCAGCTGTTTTAGCATGGGGATTTCTCGCATGATTACCCCTTGGAGTAGTATATTCTGTAATGTTGTTTCTTTCCTTGCTTAAAACATCGTAATTGCTTAGTCGATGGATGATGAGTCCAAAGACAAGAGCCACGTTTGTAAGGCGAGCCGCTCGATCCGAGGCAGACGCCCACTTGTAGTCGCAACTAACATGTTGAACAGACGCTACAGTTTCGTACTTTACCAAATACAATTATCTTAAACTCTTAGACCAAATACGTCGGAATAGCTCTAAGATAACTCCCTCTCACGTTAGCCCTGACCTAGAATCCCACTCGGGTTGTTTACCACATCTTCAACCAGGTTGCTCAGGTTTCCAGGATGTACCACGAGGAAGTGCGAGTAGGAATTGAACACGGCTACTACCTGTTAGCAAGGAACACAGGCAACAACTGCATTCCATTTACATCACATGAGCGTATTCACAGCCTAATTATTTATTTTAAAAGAAACTATATCGTATATCTCCCTATTGGACCCAAAATCTGGACCCATATCTATCTTCCTATTCGGTCTAAACTCTGAGAGTACCGTGGATGGTACTCGTCTTAGATCGGAGTACTAAGAGCCTGCGAGCATCAAAAAGTAGTTCGAGTTTCTCTAGGCACGATCCGTGCGATTTTTGAAAAAAAAAACGCGGCCATAGGATACACGTATTCCTAAATCTGGACTGTTCGTTAACTGAATCTATGGTTTCACAATAGCTTTTCCATGGCAACCTTTGAGGCTTCTTTAGATAATTTCTATACTTGTTAAACATCACTCTGTAAATCGTCCAATCCTCATACCTACGCATATGTTTGGCTTTACTGAACAACCTCTTGATGGAAGTCCTAAGGCTTTGAGATCCTTTGATCAACATCTAAGCTGCTGTCATTTACCCAAAAAAGTTAATAGACAACTACTGATGAAGACATCCATGAAGGTTCTGTTCTGGATTTATTTAAATTTACTGTCAAGGATATCAAAAACTGATCCGAGAAGAAGCACTAGCTTTAGACTATCCAAACATGTTTTCAAAATTGTAAAGTTTGAATCTATAGGCATTTCTGAAATTTGTCTAAAAAAGCGGTTCTGGTATCTTTTACCTTTCATAGTTAACCCAACTCAACGCTTTCCTTAGCTATTTGTAGAACCAATAAAACTTTTCCTAGAAGTGATTAACTGAAAGATTTAACAAAAAAATTTTAAAAATCTAGATTTATTTGGATGCTTATCACCTTAGTAATGCTTATCTGTGCCGTGGCCATGGTATATACTTTCTATGTGGACTATCGCAGCAATCCCACTCGGATGAATGTAGAAAATGATTATGCTCCCACAGTGAATCTACTATTTCCTCCAGTCACCATCTGTGCGGAAGTTATGTATAACATGCAGAATTCTAAGAAATTTGTAAAAACTTTGTAGGTTTTTCTATTGTATGATTCCAGATAAATATACTTTTCAAATTAATTTCTTCTCCTAAAGAATTCTACCCAATGAAACATTAGCTAAAGATGTTTTAGGGCTTTTGGATTCGATATATGGCTTCATGTTTGAAATGCCCTACAACAAAAGCAGGCTGGATATTTTGGAGGAAATTTTAAGGCTTAATAACTTAAGTATTACACATTTTATGGGAGAGATTAGCTGGAAATGTAATGATCTTTTGTATAAATGTCGTTATAAGGACAGCATGATTCCATGCGGAGATTTATTTCAAATTTCTCACACCTTTAGGGGTAATTGCTGTTCCTTTAATCTGAATCAGACCCAGTAAGTATATTTTGATTATAAATCGTATTATTCAATAAAAATTATAATGATTTCATTCCAAAAGCCTTAATTTTACCCAACGCCATGCTCATTCGGGCTTGCGAAATGGCCTTTCCATTATGCTCTACTACAACGACAGCATTTTTGATAGCATACGCTCCTATTCTCATGGCTTCAGGCTATTGATTCAACAAACGAATGCCTATCCCAGTGCCCATTCAAAGATCAAATTTCTACCCCTTAATCATGAAGTTTTCGTAAACATACGACCCGTAGAGACTTTTTGCTCTCAAGCCGTTAAAGATTTAGATTTAGAAGATCGTAATTGTGTTTTGCCCTACGAAAAGGAATTGACCTTTTTTCGTTCCTATGCGGGTGCCAATTGTGATCTGAACTGTAGAATCAGTAAAATGATTGAGTATTGCGATTGTTATACGTATTTCTTCTTTAGTAATAGGACGCGGAATAGACTGTGTACCTTTAAGGATATACCCTGTTTGGTAGATAATTTTGGTAAGTTAAAAAAAAGTTAGGAAATGACAATGAAAAAAATATATATATTATCTTAAAGCTAATATAATTGGACGCTACAGAGAGACTCAATGTTTCTGTTATAGAAACTGTGAGAAGATTGAGTATAATGTGCAGGTTACCAGCGCTCCACTGGACTTGGATACCCCTACTATTAATAGCTTCTAGTAAGTGTTGGTAATTTATCAAATTATAATTTAATAAAACCTTAATTCTCGTTTTTTGAAAAACTCGTTTCTCCAAAGTGATGGTCTTAACAAGAACTTCAGTGTGGTCCACATTTATATAAGCTCTCAGGTTTATCGTCGGGTACGCCACGACCTCTTGTCCAATATGGTCCTTTTGGTCTGTAAGTATTTTCAAATTTTCTTTAAAATATGCAAGAAGAAACTAGCTCAGTGTGAGAGCAAATCATTTTTTATGATGGTTGCCTTTTATATTTCGAGATTGGGCATTTCTAGTGCTGCAATGCTGGCAACTCACGTTGCAAAGTTTGTAATATTTTGGGTAAGTTGTGGTCCACATTTCGATCTCTCTCAAATCCTGAGAAAAAGTATGATCGAGTTGCGATAAAGATTGCCGTCAACACTATATCTGACCCGTAAGTCTGCTAGAGTGCTTTTAGGCCATCCACACAGCAAAGCCCGATGTCCCCGACGGAATATCGATGCTGATGACAAAACGCTTAGACGATCTGATGTCAGAAAAACTACCAAATCTTCTAGTCTCGGACACACCTTAAGATTTAACGTTCGCTAAAGTTGCAGGTACCTTCCAAGGCAATTGGCTCCGACGGAATATCCATGCTGATGGTAAAACATCGAAAACTACATAATCTCCCAGTCTCGGACTGACCAGCAGCTCGTCACTAGCATGGATACCGCAAATCACCACCATTACTACTTAGATCGCACAAGACAAGGCTTAAAACTGCAGAGACAAGGTAAAAGAAAGGTCCTAATGTCGCTTGATCTGTCAAAAGTCTTTAACGCGATTAGCGGTGTCACCGTGTAGTCAACAATGCCCAAAAATATTGAAAATGTGGATAGAGAATTACCTGAGTGGTCGTCTATCGTAGGTAGAGTTTCGAGACTAACTCTCAAAACACTACAGAGCTTCTCGCCGCTTCTACTCGGATACATATAAATCAACATTTCACGCTCGCTGCGGAGGCCATCCACACAGAGAAGCCCCTTAAGCGACTTGAGTTTAGGAAAATGGTTATTGTTCCCAAACTACATAATCTTATAATCTCAGAAACACTTCAACTTTTTACGCTCGATGAAGTTGCAGATGCCATCCAAACAATAAAAGCTTCCAAGGCAATTGGCCCGATGGAATTAAACAACTAACTTGCAAATATCTGGAAACCCTAGTGATTATCGTACAGTCCGATATCCATTGCCAACAATCACAACTACCCAGCTGACACGATGTCACCAACTTGATGATGTAGATAGTGAATAATCTGGTCGTCAGTTCTAAAAGATAATAACTTTCAAATCACTGCAGAGTTTACCAGGGAACTCTTTAGTTCGGGGTCGGCACTTCTACCTCTCTAATTGTGTGTGTACCAATTCCGACCGTGAATCACCCGAAAATCCTAGGAGTTGCACTCGATAAGATTTTTACTCCGTCTGCAAATCGCATCACCATATAACCTTTATGAGGAAAGAAAGGATCTTTCAGTAAAGGAGCACGTAATCGTACTAACGCAAGTCTTTTGTGAAGTCATTTAAGATATTATCCAAGTTTTAACGTCACACAATTGGTGATCTTCCCTAGGAATGTCAGGAATTATCGAATCGAATGTTGTCTAAGGATATCCATAGCCATACAAGAAGAAAAACGAACTTACCGCGAAAACAGGAGTCGTTCTGGCACAATTGAGATCGGGATAGAGTATCAAGCATAACATCTTTTGGCCTCTCATAGACAGTGTGATCCTAGACGTATAACGTGCGTGTGGCCAGGCATGATGCCCCACATTTTCAACTGTACCGCTTATCTTTCTTACACTTAGTCCTAAGGTATTATTCAGTTGAAATAGCACTATTTCTTGGTCTATCTGACGGGTCATTCTCTACCAAGACAAGGGGCTTTTTGGGTACACAAATTGGGTACTCAAATCCGCCATATAGTTCTAATTTTGCGTCTTACTATTTTTTTTTTATTCCCGAAATAAATTTGAAAGGTCCACTTTTTTCATCACCTGGTTAGGAGAGTGAATGCATGCTTCGGAGTTAGCCCAATCTAAATAGAAAATGTGCTTCAAAATTGGTTTTTACGTTTGCGAATTAGTAAAGCCATATTTATGGCTTTACTGATTCGCATATATTCGAACATGTTTATGTTCTCTAATCTCGAAACATAAAAGACAAACCTCGTCTTAACCTCCTAAATCTTTTTATTTCAGCTAATCTAGGCAGCGCTTTCAGTTTATTCGTCGGAATGAGCATGATTTCAGTTGTGGAAATTGTTTATTTCTTTTCGATTATTCTGAATAAATATTATCAGCAGGAATGTCAAGCTAGAAAACTTCTAATTAAGCAGAGGAGAAAAGGGGAAAAGCGATTGAATAAAACTACTGTAAAGCTAAAAGATTTTAAATATAGAAAATGTTTTAAATTAAATATACAAATAGCTACAAAATAAAATATAAAAAATTATACATATCTTAAGTATTTGAAATGAGTTTAATTTATGTTTTGCATTTTAGAAATTTAAATGCCTAGTTTTTAGATTCCTAACCAATTAAACTTATCTCCGTTTTCTTATTATTGAAGGAATCCAATATGCGTTTGAGTAGTTTACATGTGCCTCATTCCGATTATATAATGTGCTGAAAAGGTTGGCTACTAGACAAGCACTGCTTCAAAAAGAGCTCTATACAACACGTGGGGTCTATCCCCTTCTAATACCGCCTGGATCTTTGAAATGATTGCTATACCTATACTCACGTACGGCGCTCTTGTCTGGGGACCTGCCCTTAATAAGGCCAATCAGCGAAGATCGTTGTCAAGATTTTCAGATCTGCTGCCCTTATGATTACGGGTGCTTTAAGGACTTCACCTTCAAAGACACTCTTCGCTATGCTCAACTGGCTCACGGTGGCCCAATTTGTAGCCCTTAGTTCAGCAATTAGGTTATGAACTACCGGTGAATAGTCTACTTCATCTTTAGGCCACTCTACTATTCTGGATAAACTCACAAATCTACCTGGAAATATTTCAGGGCAATCTTCCTCTGTGTATATCGAGCAATCTTCCTCTGTGGATATCTCGGGGGCTCAAATCGATTGCAGAGAGAGGGGACTCTGGAAATCTACTCGGACGGATCCAAATCGGTATGTGGTGTGGGTGGTCTCTTCTTCATCCCATTTTTTTGAAAAAAAGTAAAATTCGAGCTCCCAAAACAATGCAGTATTCTTCAGGCTGAAATCTCAGCTATTTATAGGGCGAGCAAGTGGCTTACGTACCACCGAATGTACTTTAACGATATTTGTTTCTGTACGGATAGTATTGCCTCCATTCATTCTTTATCATCGATCTACACGACAAATGAAAATAAAATGGCGAAACATTCCAACATTTAACTTTTCTGGGTACGCAGTCATAGTAATGTACCAGGCAACCCAAGTGACGCGGACTTTATGGGCAGCCTCCTTAACCTAACCTAACCTTACCTATATACAGTGCCGAAACGTTATGTAAACTGACATAACGTTTCGACACTGTTTAATCTAATTTAACTGTGTCCGATAGTTTAGTGAACCCATTATATAAAATGGTTTGAAACTATAGATCCATGGCCGAAGTAGAAGAAGATCCACTTATAAATCAAAATGTAATACTTTTCGATTTTACAACAAAACAAAGGTTCTATTTTCACTCAAAACTTGAGTAAATTAAAGTTTACTTGGGTTTGCTTGTTTCACTTCGATTCCCAATAAGTTTAAATAAAACGATTGTTAAATGAATCACCCTGTTGCTACAAACTGTCAACGCTGTCATTGATTTTCATCCAGTTAAGAACTCAGCTACTCAAGAGACACGTTTTGCCGATTTAATATTTTACCAAATATTTACATACAATTTTTTGTGGTGAAAATTCTGTGAATAAACATTAAAAATTAAGTAATATTGATACCAGTAATTTAAGCAAATTATAAATAAAATTATCTAAATCATTGGAAACAAGAGTAAATGGAGACCAACGGCCACTGAACCCACCCCCAAATTACTGCTTTTGTTGGCCAAAATCGAAAAATGAAAAGGAGTTTGTGGAAAAAAGGGGGTAGACGTCAGTAATTATAAATAAAAAAAATCACTTGAAGCCATTGTGTTGTGATGTATTGAATTGTCGTCCGCTTTTACAAAGGAATTTCGTGTTCAAGTGCTGCTGCTGAAGTGGAGGTACGTTTTTTTTTTCGAGTTGTGCTTCTGTTGAGACGAAAGCGTCAACAAACGACGACAACCTGTCAACTTTAGCAAAGTTGCTTCATTATTTTTGCGTTTGCTGCTGCTAAGTTGTCTACGCTGCCGTTGATTGGCCCGCAAACGTCATCTTAAATTGTTTTTGGGGGCCCAAACGCCAGACTTAGTTTTAGTTACAACACCAGCAAATCTTACACACAACCACAACATGGTCGACTTAATTGCTTCAATGATCAATTATAATGTACTGGAAGTGATATTTTCATATTTGGATTTGCGTGATCTTAGGAATTGCTCTTTGGTGTGTCGAAGTTGGAAGAATTTTCTGGACGATGAGAACAGTGATGTTTGGCGCACCTATTGTATACGTAAACTACCCGAAGAGGCATTAAAATCAGACCTGTTCTCTTCGGTACCCACATATAAGATGAAATTGAGGGCATATTATCATGCCTGGAATCCAAATGACTGCTCCAGAAATGTATATATCAAACCAAATGGTTTTACTTTGCATAGGTAAGTAAAGAAAAATATACACTTTTAAGATTGACAATAACTTGATCTAGTTATAGTCTAATAATAGTCTAGTCATAGCAACAGTCTAGTTATATTCTTGAAAGTCTAGTCTTAAGGAGATTGCAGTATTCGAAAAAATATGCAAGAAGAACGCAGAGATCGATTTTTATCATCACAAATTAAAGAGGCTGCAAGCTGTAGTCTTGCTTCTTTCGCCCAGGTGGTTAATAGGATCGCTGAGGATCTAGTTTGTTTTATTTTTTGCCCAGGTTGTTAATAGGATCGCTGAGGATCTGGTTTGTCTAATAACAGTCTGGTCATAATAGTAACAGTCCAGTTATATTATAATAAGTCTATTCTAGAAAGTCTAGTCTTAAGGAGATTACAGTATTTGAAAAAATATACAAGAACAACGCAGAGATCGATTTGTATATTCATAAAGTAAAGAGGCTCCAAACTGTAGTCTTACTTCTTTTGCCCAGGCGTTTAATAGGATAGCTGAGGGTCTAGTATGTTTTATTTTCTGTAATGAAATTTTAGATATCACCTCACGATCATTAGGATCATGCAATCAGCCATAAGGTACTATCTCCTAGGACTTTCAATACAATTTTGAGAGCAAATACCCATAAGACAGTACTGGCCTTTTACCCAGATGATTGTAAACAAAGAGAACTTTTTGGTGTAGAATTGAAGCTATCGACAGAAGCTGATTTAGGCCATTTGTGATCTGTGTAGCTATCATGTTCAAAGCTGTTGTGGTGTTTTAGTGTTCCCTAAAGCCATGCTGATGTTCTGCGAGAGGAAATATTTCTTCAGGGTCGGTAACAGTAGAGATTCTAAGACATTCGCTACAGGTGATAGAAGAGGTTTCGGGCGGTAAGATTCTTCATTGGTAGCGGATTTGTTTGGTTTTAGAATGGGGATTATTCGAGTAACTTTCCAGATGTCCGGGATTATTAGTTGTTGAATAAAGAGTTCAAATAGACGAGTTAGAAACTCTAATGCTTCAATCTTCAACATCAATTTGGTCCGAGCGCTTTAGATGTTGTAGATGTGAAAATAATATTTTCGACTTCACTAGTGGTGAAGGAATTAGCCTAAGAATCTCTTGCCAGATACCTAGTTCATCGGACGATGACTTGTTTGGACCTGTTCTGAGAGGTGAAGTGTTCGACAAGTCGTCAGCAGAACAGTGCTGTGCACTTTTTTGTATGTATGTAATGGGTATTGTTGAAGTCTATAGAGGCGAAATTAGATGTCTTATTGGTACCAGATAGACTCTTAATAATAGACCAGAGATTTTTTGAGCCAGGAGTACAATGATTAAAGTATTCCAAGAATTTGCTGCGGCGATGTTCATGAACGAAATTATCTATCCGTCAGAAGTGCTAATCGGTCTTCTGCCGGGATTACAAGCACGTATCCGCTGGCATTCCTCTGCTAATTATACTGAAAGGAATGGAACATTTTGTCCAACTTTGGGAATTCTTCCTGCTGGGATAAAACGCTTTGCCGCCTTGAGAATAGTATGCCTTTTTATTTTCTCTTCAATTCTGGCACAAGTGGGGCCGGCAAATGACATAGGAATTCGTCAACAAAGTTTGTAAAGCCAGTCCAGTTGGTTATGTTGTACTTTACAAACGTGCATATATTTGGCTCCATGAAGTCGCTGGGCTTCTCAACGGTGATCAGGATGGGCATGTGGCCTGAATTTAAGGCTATTTGAGCTTAGCAGGTGTTGTAGGCAAGTAGCGACGAGCAGGTAATGGAAATGTCTGGGGAGCTCTGACATCTAGCCGTAACTCTCGTAGAGAAGTCGTCATTAAAGCCAGCAAAGTCTGATTCGTTTATCTGGTCGGTAATAAGGATACCGCAATGATCGTTCGGGAATACTAGCTCTAATGATGAGCGTTGAAGTCGCCAAGTATAATTTTGTTATCACCTAGCAAGAGATGAGATATGCTTGGATGATAACTAGGCCCAATGCTGTTGACGGACGGGATGTAAACATTCACGATTTCAATATCTCCAGTACTTATTAATATGCTCATGACTTCCAGGAACGGATCCGGTAAGAGTGGGGTTCAGTCTGTAGTTGACATTGCGTTCTTTTATGAACGCCAACCCCCCACCTTTGTCACGATCCTTATCCCTCTGAATGATGTTATAGGTTTCAGATGATCAGAGCGAACAATCACAGGTGAACTTCGTTATTAGACAACGGCAATTGGGATGTTATGATCATATTTTGTGATTTACACAACCTTATTCCTTAGGCCATTGCAGTTTGATTGCATGACCAGAAAGGATGGTTGGGAATCAGAAGATAATACTTGCCGCTGTGAGGATTGTCTTAACAATCTATCAGCTGTGGTGTTGTATAACTGAGGGCTGTAAGCCGTTGGATGCTGGGGCCTAAATTCCGGGGATGGCTGTTAGCCGGGGGTTATTGTTGGCAATTTACCGGGGGTTGTTGAAGACCAATTCTTGTATTTGTTGTTTTAGTTGATGCGTATGAAAGGGGCTCGCATTTTGTTATGCATTGGTGTTGACTGCATTATATTGTTTGGAGTGGAAACATTTGCTTGGGGATTATTTATACATCAAATGACACCAATTCTTGCAACCTGCACTCATGTTATGTTTTTCCTGATGTTACCCTGACACATTAGTTTTGGCGGTTACAACGGGGGATGCAATGTTACTTTTTTGTGATGGCGAACTGCAACAACTAGCTACTAAACTGTGGTGACTGGTGAGACCTGAGCATTTCCTCAGATGACACCAGTTATTGCAAACATTGCACCGTTATGCGGTTTCGTCACACAGAATAAAACCAGATTGATGGATGTTCTGGGCTTTGTTCAATGCCAGCCCTAATTAAAAGGATACTGAACAAAACGGCAATTGAGCAAAATGACATTTTCTGCTCACCTGGGAAAAAAACTTCCGGTTGATAAAGCATTCGCTGGGTTGACAATTCTTGGCAGAACGTAGATCCGTTATAAACGTTATAACTCTCGACAATATCTGTTTCATCCTTCGTCACCGAAGCTATTGAAGCTGCCAGGCGTTACCGTTCTCACGATAGTTGAATATTTCTATGATCGTCGGTCTTATGAGCCCTCAATGTAAACTGGCGTTTTCTTTGGGCAATTCGTCGTGAATTGCTATTAAAGCTACTAGGCCTTTCAGTTCTACCGATAATCTAATATTTCTATGATCTTCAGTCCCCTATAGTAGACTGGCGTTCCCTTTGGGCAATACGTTGTGAATTGGTTTTATTCTCCGTCTCCGCAGCTATTGACGCTACCTGACATTGCTGTTCTCTTGATAGTCAAATATTTCTATGATCTTTGGTCTCATGAAGAGTGGCGTTCACTTTGGGCTTAAAACCGTATGTTTGCTTAATCTTCCGTTTCTACTGCTCTCAAGGCAGCTTTCAGTTGACTTTGGATTGGATTCCTCCATTTTTTCTGCTATTCTTTGTGCTGGGTTTTCTTCTTCGCATGTTAATTTGCATCACTTAGGCCCCTATTGCCGCTCTCAACTAAGTTTAGTCGTCTGCCGTCGACCTAAGTTGAATCTACTTGTTATTGTTGTAGAGATGCGTTTTAATAAAGTTTTCTATTTGGAATAAACTTCATCTGCTCCTATCCTGCTAATATTCTTTTGTATGTACAAAGTTTGAAGACTTTGCCTTTAGAAGTTCTGAACGTAAACCCGAATAAGAAATTCATTGTATTGCACCGATCTTACCACATTTGGTTGAAGCTACTACCAATAGGGGAATTTTCTTTTGTAAAAAGTTTAAAAACTATAACATCATATAAAGATACTCGAAATAAGTATTATAGTAATATGGGGGGAAAAACTTTCCTTGCTCCGATCATTTCCATTTTTGTTTAAAGATTTATAGTTTCAAAGTTTATGAGTATTAAAAATCGCTATATTCGACCCTGTCATTATACCCCTGTCCGGACCAGTTTTAAAATGGGACATAGACGACTTGAACTACATCAAAATCGGTTTACACAGTTTGAAGTTTCAAACATTTATAGTTTATCATTCAACGATAAATATTAAATTTTGCTTTATTTACCTTATTTGGGCCAATTGGTACCACTTTTTCTAACCTAACCTAGTATAATCACTGCCTCTTTATACTCTCTATATTCCATTAAGGAAAATTTCTATTTAAAGACAGAAAATTTTCAATAGAAAATCTCTAGCTAAAGATAGAGGGTTTTCTATAGGATATCTCTAGCTAAAGCCAGAGGATTTTCTATATGATCTTTAGCTATATATCAAGCTAAAGTCAGTATGTTTCCACATAAAACCTTACCAAAAGACTGAAGATTTTCTACGGAAATCCCTAGCTAAAGCAAAAGATTATCTATAGAAATTCCTAGCTAAAGCCAAAGATTATTGATAACAAATTCCTAGCTAAGGCCATAAGATTCTATAAAAAATCTTTCTCTAGCTATAGACAACTCTAACTATAGACAAGCTTCTTTCTTTAGAAAACTATAGATAAAGCCAAAATATTTTCTATAGTAAAATTCACTCTAAAGCTAGAAAATTTTCAATAGGAAATTTTAACATAAAAATAGAAAAGATTTTCTATAGTAAAATTCTAGCTAAAGTCAGAAGATTTTTATAGAAAACTGAATATTTTCTAACAAAGCCGGATAATTTTCAATATCTAGTTTAATTAATAAGATTTTCAGAACATTTTTGTATTAAAATCAAATTCTTTATGACATTTAAATTCATTCATTGAATTTAACTTTTATTTAGAAATCCTGTTGCTCAAAGTACAGATGCAGCTAGAGGTAAAATCGGTTTTCGTCAAGGACGTCACACCTGGGAAGTGATATGGGAAGGACCATTGGGTACCGTGGCTGTTGTCGGTATATCAACGAAAGAAGCAGCATTACAGTGTCATGGTTATGTGGCCTTATTAGGATCTGACGATCAAAGTTGGGGTTGGAATTTAGTAGAAAATCATTTATTACACAATGGCGATGCACAAGGCAATTATCCATTGTTAAATAATGCACCCAAATATCAAGTGAGTCCTACTTATAATTACCAGTTAACAATAAAAATAAATTAATTTAAATACCTAACAGGTGGGTGAAAGAATACGCGTTATATTAGACTGCGATGATAATACATTATCGTTTGAAAAAAATTATGAATTTTTAGGTGTTGCATTTAGAGGTAAGTTTGAGTAAATTTTTTCTTTTTATTTCATTTTACGTTTTATTTAATATTTGCTTGCTTCTAGGTTTACCGGATAAGAAACTTTATCCCACGGTATCAGCTGTTTATGGTAATACGGAGGTGTCAATGGTTTATTTAGGTACTCCTTTAGATGGTTAAATTTTTGTTTTAGTCCTTAAGTTTTTAATGTATTTTTTAAATTAATCTCTTAATTAAACGTGCTCTTTATCTATTAAACAAACAAAAAAATGAAAGAAAACATATGAAAATGAAAACAATATTTATAATACACGACACACAACTCACCAAACAAATTTCGGCAAAAAAAGACCATTCCACTAAACAAAATTTAAAGAAAAATCTCACCCTAAATTCCAGCATAATTCTTAACGTACTACTAAATTTAAAAATTAATAATAAAAATTAAAAACAGTAGTAAAAAATCTTAGTAATTTAAGTAAACAAACAACAAAAAAAAAACAAAAGAAGCCTTGGACTTAACACTAATTTTTGTAAAACACTTTTAAGTTTCTTTTTATTAATTGAATAATCCCTACCTTAAACGAGTAAAGAATTGCAATATTTATGAATATTAATTTCTGTAGCTAATTATTTTTCTTTTAACAAAACTATTTCAAATTTTAGTTAATTTTTTTTTGAATCTTTTTAATTCCTCTAAATTATGTTGTCTCTGTATTTGTTTTATATTATTGTAAAGGTGCTAGTCTTGCTTAAGTTTGTAATGTTTTCATTTTGTTTTTTATTAAAAACATTTTATAATTGTGTATAAAAGAACAACTATCCATAATTTAGCCTGCAACATTCTTGTGTAATATAAGTAAGAACAAACAACAAAAAACAAAAAAAGAAACAAACAAAAGAAAAAAATATAATGTCAGAAAAACATGCGAATTTTTTGTTTTATCTTATAATTTATTTAAGGATTATTCATATCAGAGGTAAGATTTAAAATATCATCATCGCCATCATCAAAGAGATCATCGAAATCATTGTAGAAATCAGCATGAACATGTTTTTCGTTGCTAGCCAAATCCATCAAAATAGCCGAGGAACCACCGGACTGGAAATATGGGATAGATTTTGTTGTGCATTTATAAAGAATTTATTGACTTATTACGATTAATATCTTATATAAATTTGAACCTCTGGATTTAAATCAATATCAAATACAAAATCTAAGAAATAAATGTAAAGATATTTTATTTCTTTGGAATCTTCTAACGGCTCTAACGATTTTGATACAATTTGGACAGGGGGTATCTTTTTTGATGTATAGGTCAAAGAAGAAGGAACTTTTGCCTCTAAGAGGGTAAAAAGGGGAAAAAATCGAAAACGCTATATCTCCTAAAGTAATAGGTATAGAAACAAAATTAAAATTACGTTTTAAACAGCTATGAAAATAAGCGGACAGGTGTTTGGTACTTTTTTGAAACTATGTCCGTCCGATAGGGGGTAAAAAAGGGTGAAAATAGTTTTTTTTGCACCTTTTTAACCCACTCTTATATTTTAAACTAAAAAATATAGAAAGAAACTTGGTACTGCAATCAATAGATGTAAAAGAAACATGAAACG
The DNA here is from genome assembly GCA_933228675.1 of Stomorhina lunata. Lineage (NCBI taxonomy): Eukaryota > Metazoa > Arthropoda > Insecta > Diptera > Rhiniidae > Stomorhina > Stomorhina lunata. Next base: position 87,936,434 of record OW121744.1, on the reverse strand, counting down.
TATTTGGTACTTTTTTTGATTTTGGAGCCAAAATGGGTAAAAAAGGGATAAAATGATAACTTAACATCTCCAAAGTAATGTTCCTACATTATACATTATGTTAAGTGCGTTTTAAAAAAATGTACCGAATTCAATTGGCATCAAAAAAGTACCAAATATGCATATGGAACTTTTAGAAATTAGGGAATAAAAAGGGGGAAAATTAGTATTATTTTAAACAAATGAATGTTTGTCTGTATGTATGTTCTTTATAGAATATTAAACTGTGAATTTGATCATGTTATGCTCTTTAGCAAAGATGTTGCGGATAAGCCGGCGAAGGTTTTTAAGTTGAAAAGACTAATTTTCGACAGATGGCGCCACTGAAAATTATTAAAAATTAATTAAATCGTAAACTGTACATTTGATCATGCTATGATCTTTAGCAAAGTTGTAGCGCATGAGCCGACGAAGGCTTTTTAGATGGTATGAATAATTTCCGACAGGTGGCGCCACAGAAAATTACTCAAAGTGAATTAAATCGTAAACTGTGCATTTGATCATGTTATAATTATAAGCAAAGTTGTTACGAATAAGCAGACAAAAGTTTCTTATATGGTATGAACAACTTCAGGTGGCGCCACTGCAAACTACTCAAAATGAACTAAATCGTAAACTGTGCATTTGATCAGACTATAATCTTTAGCAAAGTTGTTGTTCAAAATGAGTTAAACTGTAAACTATGCAAACTATGTGTTGGTCGGACAAAATAAATCAAATAATTCAAAATTAACTGAATATTTGTACAATGTCTTTCCTCTAAATTTATTTTAGCACTTTATAATATAAAATATATAAAAACTTTAAAATTTTCCTCAAAATGCTTATCATAAAGCTCCGAGCAAGGCTCGGCCAACCAGGTACTTTTTATATTGTTTGTTTCCGTACTCTAACGAAACTACCCAAAACAGTCCGAAGTTATCAGAAATTACTCAAAAAAACAACAATTTGTATTGAAAATTTTGTACGGGAACACGTTTGAGTAAGTTTGAGTTGTTTCGTTAGAATATTTGGTTAAATAACACTGCAACAAATTTCGAGTCATCGCCGTCAGCCTCAACAATACCAAGGAAAAACAATTAAGAAAGTGCTATAGCCGATCAAGCCCAACAATAAGATACCCTTCACCACTAAGGACAAATGTGTTCTTTTTCGTGTATAAAAACAAATATTTGCTAAATTTTGTCATCAAACAAACATTTTCTCAAGACTTGTATATTTAAGCTGTTTGCGTCATTTGGACATATTGAGAGCTAGGGTCAAATGTGGACCGATTATCTCGAAATTTAGCATATAGATTACTGTTTTTACAAAAATTTACAAAAATGTATGAAAAACGAACTTAAAATTGTCATTATCTTCAGATTTACGAGCTTTTAGTGATCTCTGTTTCATTTAGTGCGTTTTGACAGAAGAGTTTATATGGAAGCTATGGTCAAATGAGGCCCAATTTCTATGCGTTACATATATCAGCACAAACTTATAATACTATTTCCACCTATGGTGGTGAAGGGTACAATTAAAGTAGACTAACAAGTAATGTTGAGGCCCTATGCTTCACTGGGAGTCAAGGATAACAGAAAAAGAAGTAAACGGAACTGCCAAATTTGTATGGTCTCTTGAAGTTGGGTCGTTTGCGGATTTTTGCTAAGTTAACATAAACATAAATATGTGAAAATTATAAAAAAAAACTTTGAGCTTACTTTTCAAAACACTTTTTAGTTTTCTGATAGCCTTTTTTCACTTCCACTTGGTCTTTTTCTTAAAAAATATGTGATAAATAAAGTCGCTACCCGGATGTATTTAGTCAAAGACCAAGAAATCCCACTTGCAACGTATAAAGCAATTAGTTGTAATATCCAAGTGTGAGCGAAACGGCATAGAAAAACTCCAGAGCTGTGAAAATGCATCCCTCAGGCCTAAAAATGTACTTAGAAGGTTATCTATATGAGGAGACGAAGGTTCTACCGATTAAGGAACATAGCCAAATGTTGACAAGAAAGTTTCTTCTGAGATGTCACCGGAGCGATCATCCGAACTACCATTTAAAGGAGTAATATCCCGCCGAATCACGTCAGAAAGAACCTTCATTGCTATAAGCGCACCATTCAACCGATTAATATCACATCATACAAAACAGCTCTGTAAGATAAGAACGATAACAAGTTACCGGATGTACTTGATGGTCATCCCCCACATATTACAGTGAAGAAGGAAAGTATGCCAAGAACTACTAGTTTGAAATGTCCAGGGGGTTTACTCCATATCACGATTCAAAAGAAAATATTTTCGAAACATAATGCTTTAAGCATACAAATTCGTACCTTTGTATTTTTAAATCTAGATACGGAGTAAGCCCCAGAACATCGCAAGTATCTAATAATTGAATATATACGTTACCCGTGAATGCAGATAAATTAAAACTATTAAAAGGATTTTTTAAAATGTATAATTCAAAATAAGAGTATTCAATATTAACAGTATTAGAAGTAAATACTCCTCATAGATTATATCAAACTTTTAATCTTATAATAACCCCAAAATACTCATACACTATTCCAGATTCCCCTAAAGATAAATTTCTTCAACAAAAATCTTACCTCCTCCATGTCCATGTAGCCGGCACCCTCGGGAAACATTTCATCAGCTGCAAGTGTTGGCTTCATGTCTTCAATAGTACCGCTGTCCGTTTTGACAAAAAATTATTTAAAATCCTTCCAGAAAATTTAAAAATAACTTTATTTGCAAAAATTGCGTTATTTCACAGAAAATGTTTTTGGTTTGTTGTTGTTTTATTTACTTGCAAAAACAAAATGTCAATTTATTAACATAAAGTTGCCATATGTGACAATAACGATATAAAGTTGCCATATGTGACTATTAACTATTTAACACTAGCTCTGCCAGTTGGGGATTAACAAAAGGTATAAAGCAATTGTATGAGTAACATTTATTTTGAAACAAATATTTTTTTAATCTGAAAATTATTTTTCCATTTCATTTAATTTAGTATAATTTAAGAGTTATATAATATAAATCTGATGTAGTCATCAATCAAAAGCTTATCTAAATCTTTTAACTTATGTCATATATAATTTCTTGCTTTTTCCTAACCCACTAAAGGGTCCCACAGACATCATTCAAACTACTAGGGTGTCAGCAAAAACCAAATTTCTTTTGAAACGTGCAAAAAATCTGTCGCACCTTGATTTTAATCGCCGGTTTTCACACAAGTTCGTTCAAAACTGCATGTGTGTGGCCCAATAGTAAAGAAAGTGTAAAAATTACTGGTTCGCGTGCTTACATTAATTTGCATTTGTAAATTTAATACTAAGTAAAGAATGTATAGTGTGTGTGCATGGTCGTTTTACTCGTTCTGTTAAACATGTTCAACAGAACATTACGAAGTGTGTTTAAAAGAACGAAGTGTAGATGTTCGCATCAAAATTATATTTTTTTTTTTTAAATCGAGTTAATTATGCACTTTTACTCTACAATATCGTTGAAAAATCAACAAATAGTCGGGATGTAAATATTATTCAAAAAAGAAATTGTATTCTCATTTGATCCCTATATATTACATTTATTTATTAATGTAACAGACAATTTATTGATAAAAGCCGAAAAATGATTACGGAGAAAACATTTCCTCGACGCGTTTCGATGGTTAGTAAGGTCATCTCTTTAGGAGGAGTATTTCTACTTTTAGACAGATCGAAAATCTCACATTTTTACCTATTTCACCACATTATTGAATATTTAACGTTATATTACACGTTATATTTTATTAAAAAAAATATATAAATTTAATGAATTTTGTACGAGTTATTTCAATTTATATAGAGTTAATTTTTGAATGAGTATTTTGTTATTTTGGGGCACTTTAACATACATTTCTGAAGTTAAAGTGCATTTGAATGTGTTTTAAAGCATCATCGCACAGTGGTTCAGAATCGTTTTTCATTGGCCAAAACTCTGTAACTTTTTAACTAAAAAAGATTTTTTTGAAGTAAAAGAAAACATCTTCAGCTTTTATTGAATTTAGGTTTTGTTAAAATCTGTACAACGATTGTTAAGAAATTTAAGCTTAAAGATCAACTTTCGATCTGTTTTTTATTCTTGTTTGTAATTCTGTTTGTACCAACTCATTTTTAACCAAATCCCTCTTAACAGATTTTTCTCAATTTGTTGTTATCTTTAGGGTGGCCCTTATTTTCATTCAGATAAATTTTCAAAAAAAGGCGGTTCACATAACTAATGCATTTGCCGTTTGGAGCCGGCGTTAAAACGTAGAATCCTTTCAATGAGTCTAAAAATATAATCGGATGCAGCTCATTGTCTGAGCGAAATACCCCCTGCTCCAATTGGAATGTTGTCGGGGAATTAATAATAAATAATAATTTTCGGTATTTTAATTAAATTTTAACTTTATGCTTAATAATACATATTTCTTAGTTTAATCTTAAGACCCAAATCTTGAGGACCTATGCTCCACTGGGAGTCAAGGATAACAGAAGAAGAAGAAGTTTAATCTTAATATTTACATACTTTATTTCATTCAAATATTAAATGCAAATTGTAATGTTTATTTATTTGGCTGGAATATTTCCTGTAAATATTCTATGTTCTATAAAAATGGTGAAAAAGTAGGTTTTTTTTTTATATTAACTTTAAGCACTTTTTGACAATGTAAAGCTCTTTATATACTTCTAGCTTTTAGAGTATTTAAAATTTTGTTCTTGTTTTAGAAAACTTAAAATCAAGAAAATCAATCAATTATATATAAATCAGATATTACTATGTATGTATTCTTTCTATTTGTATGTATGTACTTTCTATTTTTATTTATTTTTGGATGGTTTCGATTCTTGTTCCTTTTTTGTTCTTTAAAAGTTATATACTATTACAGTAGAAGCTTGAAAAAGTTATGTCACAGAAAAGTTAAGTATATGGAATACCTTGAGTACCACATAGAGTGCGATCATATGTTCTATTAAGCAACAAAAAAATAGAAAAAGTAGCAAAAATGACATTTCTTATATGAAGATGACGTCTTTTAAATGTACCTTGACGTCTCTTAAATGTACTTGACAGTTTCGTCCACAGTCTAGTTGTGGTTTATGATGGAAAAGTTAAACAGTTCTTATTGATCACACGTGACTCCAAAAAGTTAAGTGATTCTTAACTTTTTAGAGACAATTGTTTTTTTTCCAAGATCATTTTTACTTCCTTCATTTCAAACTACTTAAACGAGTTTTCGAGCTTAACGTGAATGAGCTATAAAACAATATTGAAAACTTAATTTCACATATAAAATGAAAACTCCTTGAGTGTGAGTTTTCAACGAAAACTTATTTGAAAACATTTAAAATACCGATAAAACACCTTTTATTACAACTCTGAAATAAAAAAATAATACAAATAAATGTCAGTTTAAAATAAAAAAATATAAAAACAAACATTTTTTTTTGAAAATTTTTAACAATAATAATAATATGTGATAAAAAGTTATTTTTTAATACAATTAAAAATAAAAGCAGGGTTGTAAGGAAGGTGTGCTCGTCGAGTGTAGAAAATATAACATTTTCCCACGTTTTTGATGCAATATATTATGAAAAGATCATGATTAATTTTAAAAAGGTTGCACTTGTTTTTATAGAATACGAATATTTTAATAATGTTGCATGGGTGTACCATTTTTGTTAGAAATTGTTTTTATATTAAGCGTTTTCTGCCGAAAGTACTTACATTTAATACAAAAAGCACCCACTATGTACTAGCAATATAAGGATAGCAACCCTGTTTTATATATTATTATTGGCGGTGTTCATTAACTATAAATATCAGCCGCTATTTGTTTATATGCGTTGTATTAATCAATTTAGAGTCAAATTTAAAACTTAAGACTGAATTACAAGTTTTTTAACAATATTTTTAATCAAAATTTCTTTTTTATAGCAATTTATTTAGTTATTAATTAATTGGAGAAAGTCTTAGCAAAACATCTGGCAATAATGCAGATAAAAAACGCAACACTGATAAGACAACAAGACGTCAAATGTATGATGACAGCTGAATGGGAAAAGAAAACAAAAAAACAGTAATGTCTTTTGAGAGCTTTTTGTGGGAAAAATGGTAATTTAATGAAAGTAAGAGAATGATATGGAAAAATATCTGTATTAAACGTTAGAAAATAGGCAATGTAGATAATTTTTTTAAAAGGATTTATTAGTATTTAGTGGGTAGTTGTGTTTTTAGGAAAGTTTTTACTGTTGAAATAACTATTAATAGGTTAAATTTTGTTTTGCTTAAACTAGTGCTTTATTTTTGAAGATTGTCCACACCTAAAGATGCCTGTTTGGCGCGCGGTAAATCAGCTGAGCCACATTCGGGTCATTTGCTCGCTCATTTTATTCCAACACGACGCATTTGGTAAATTCTAAGAAATTTTTGATACCCCTTTTCATAGTCTTAAACCTCACCGATTTCCATAAAAATTATACCATCTGAAAATTTCAATTTTTCTGAATTTTTTATATCAAAAATGATAAAAATCGGTTAAGTTTAACGGGTAGAAAACGGCCCTTGAAAATTCGTATTTTTTTCGGTGTGTGTGGTGTAGAAAAGAAAAAAAGTTGTAAATGCTGGAATTGGAAATTCCTTTTCTCGCCATTTTGCTGCTGCCGATAGAAAAGAAAAAAGTGAATTTTTCTTATTAAAAATGATATGAAATTTTATGTGAAACTCTTTAGTGAATAGCGGGCTAGTGTAAAACTGAAATTTTCCCGGATTTGTCGGATATGTTATAAATTAAACGAATCTTTTAGAAAAAGTTGTTGAATAAATTTTTAGCTGCCAGTTAAAGTATTAACACAAAAAAGTAAGACAATTTTTTCTTAGCTTTTTTTTGTTGTTTGACGAAATCGTATCACAAAAATGAAAAAGAAGTGCTTGTGTAAAAAAGATAAGAAAAATTGTTTGTGGTTTAATAATGAAATGAAACTAGATAAATAAAATAAAAAGTGTAATGATTTTTTTTGGTTAAAATATACAACAAATAATTCACTCGATTGTTTCGTTCCGTCCTTTGTGCTACAAGACAATTATCAAAATTTAAACGTCATCATTTATAAGTGATAATTATGATAATGATAATCAAGATTATAAATTAATATTGCTAAATCTAATATTATTGTACAATTCTTTATTCTTGTAATATCCCTTCATTTATCAATTATTTCCTATTTTTTTTTGTTAAATTTCCTTGTTACCTCCTTTTAATTGAAAAAAAAAAAACATTCTTATCTTAAAAATTAACTAATTTTAGCCATATAATCTTCCCGGTTTAAAAGCTCTTCAATTAAAATTGTTTTTATAAACAAAAACCTCCTTCGGAAAAAATGGCGCATTCATCAACTGCATCAGCAGCTTCTGCCGCTACGACAAGTGAAATAAATTATTTCTTTCAGGATGAAAATGGTAAGTTTGTTACGTTATCAATAATCTCCCTAAAATACCTGTTAATAACTTTATAAATAATATATAACTATAATAAATTCATCTTTATTTTATTTAACTACGCATGTGGTCTATTTAGTTTTTGCATTTATCATTTTATTAGTTCATATTTTGCACCATCCCATCCCCCTTTTTGTGTTTTTTTCCTTTTCTTTTTTCTCTCGATCAGTTTGTTATTGTTGTTGAGCTCTAAGCCGCCATATTTTTACAGTCGAGTCTTAAGGCGTACAGGTCTTTAAAAGTCTCAAATCTTATTATTATGTATAGAAAGTAGCAAAAATAACCCTTAAGCGGGTAATTTGAATTAAGATGATCGGCGGTGAGTGAGCCGGCACACAGTGGTATTTCTTCATATGTCGAAGCGCAAAAAATAGACACCCCTATCGCGAATATCATCTCCCATGGGAATCGTGTTCCCAAAGCTTTTTATACTGTAGGTTAGGTTAGGTAGGCAGCCGATGCTAAGTCAGTGTCACTTGGGTCCTAGAAACGGTCCCTTTTTATACTGTAAAACATTAAAGAAAAAAGTTTTCCGAACACGATTCCCATGAGAGATACTCGCGATAGGGGTGAAAAGGAGTGGTCCTATAACTATGAAATTTTTACATACTTGATCAGTTTTATATAAATAAGAAATATTCAAAAATTTTCGAAATCGGTCGACTCCATGGGGTACCAACCTTGGACCCCTATTTTTTCACCTATTTTTCTTCTCAATGTAAAAGTCGCAATTCTATATAGAATTTGATGAAATTTAACACACGTTTATTAACTAATTCAAAATAGATGTTCTCCCATTTTGGTTGAAATTTGTCGACTTTTTGGGGTACCTGCCTTAAACCCCGCATTTTTCTTTTTAATCTACAAGTCGCAATTCTTAAAAGAATTTGATGAAATTCGACACACATTTATTTCTTAATTTAAAAAAGAGCTCTACTTATTTTAGTTGAAATTAGATTCCATGGGGTACCTGTCTTGGACCCCCATTTTCTCCTATTTTTATTCTTAAAGTACAATCCGCAATTCTCAACAGAATTTGATGAAATTTGGTACACTTCTATAAGTTGATCCAAAAAAGAGGTCAGTTGACTCCTTGGGCACCTTCCTTGGACCCCCTATTTTTTCAATGTGCAAGCCGCAATTCTCAACAGAATTTGAAAAAATTCGGCACACGTCTATTAATTGATCCAAGAAAGAGTTATCTACTTTTGGTTAAGATAAAGAACTTGACTCTTTGAGGTACCTGCCTTGGACCAAATTTTCAACATAATTTGATGGAATTCGACACACGTCTATAATTGAAATCCGTCCACACCTTGGGGAACCTGCTTTGGACCCCCATTTTTCACTTATATTTCTTCTCAATATATATGATGAAATTCCACACACGTCTATAAGTTGACCTAAAAACAAGGCCTACCTATTTTGATTGAAATCCGTCGACTCTTAGGGGTACCTGTCTTGGACTAACAAATTGATTAAAAAGTTACTCCTAAACGACTGCAACACTTTTTGCATAAATTATGCGTAACAATTTACGTGTCTTTTTTGAGAAAATTTTGAACTTTGTTCTACGATCTGTAAATTTGAATTTATTTCGATCAATCTAAAGAGACCTTTCACGTAGATATGGGTTGAGCGCCGAGCAAAACCGAGCTAACTTAGTTTTTGTCTAAAAAAATGAAAAAAACTGAATTTTGTAGAGCTTTTTTGATTTCCTTCTAAATTATGTATGAGATTAAGTTAAACGATTCATATCGCAAAAGGCTTTGAAATTGAACAAGTGGTTTCAGTATACCAAGTGTTCGGGGATGTCCCGTATAAAGATTGCATTATTTACAATTGGACAGTCGGATAGCGGAAATCTCGTAAATTGGTCAACATATTAATGGCTAAGGATAGCAACAGATTTTGCTAGTTTATCTTCAATAATGTTATTAGATGCATTATTATGACCAGTTACCCAGAAGAGCTCAATATAGCAATTTCTCGCCATCTGATATCTGGCATATATAATGTGGTATATTAGCCACTCGATTGCCCTGTATACAGCAGCTATCGCGTCCTGAAGAGTACTACAGAGATCAGGGAGCATTAAACAAATTTCCTTTCCTAATAGAGGTAGATTTAATTTTAAATAGTATAGTAGATTTTGCTATTTTTGTCACATTAAAGTTAGTCATCCGAATTGAAACTTTGGAAGAGGAAGGTATAAATGAGTAGAAAGTCATTGCAAAATCGTATGCATTAACTTTGTCAGGGTTCAGCTTTGAACTTGATTCATGCGAATCTACACATACAAACTTTAATCTGTTCTTTATACATGGTTATCAGACCATGGAGAGACCAGTTTAACGTTGAGGGTTCTATGGCCAACTGTTAACACTGGAAAGGCCAAAATAGAGATAAGCTTAAGTAAGAATAGTCTGGTAAATTTATTGGAATTTTATTACCGGCCACTGCATTTTTTTTTTAACTGCAGATTCCGACATGACATTCAATAGTGCAAACTTAACGATATGTTTTATAATAGGAATCAATTGGCATAAATAAAAAATGATTTGCAATGTTATTGGATCCTCCTAGAGTGGAGGTGTCGTATAGCTTTATATTACAAGGGATCAATTTTGAAAGTAAATTGATGAAATTTACCACAATCTGACCATTATTTATTTAATGGTCTCTCTCTTTATAACAAGTTAACGTTACATCTTACAAGTCATTTAATTTTTTGGAACATTTTAAAAATTTTGCTTTTTTTTTCACCGTCCGCCGACCAAAATGATAGCGTCGCCGCAGATTGATAATTCGATCGCAGCTTTGATCTCTACCTAACACCTTTTGCTTTTTAGTTTTCTTGAACAGTCAGTGCTTTAACAAAATGAAGTCTTTTTTGGAACAATATTAAAATTAAAAAATTTTATTTACGTCATAGATTTTATAGAAAGCTTATAACAAAACTTTTAAAATAAACTTGTTTATCGCAATGGCAACTTTTGGTTGCTTTTTAAAAATTATGTATAATCTTTTGCTATTGAATTACATTTAAATGTATGTAGTCTTTCAAGATTTTTTAAGTAAGGTTTAGAAAAGACCAGACACTAATTTTTGTGTTTGTTTAGTGTTACCCTCTACGCATAAATACTTTGGAGCTTAATAGATATATTCGATCTTTCCTAGCTGTCAGCAATCAGAAAGCGTAGAAAATATTCGAGTAGTTTGAGTATAAAATTATTTAAATATAGAAAAATAGTGGAAAGAAGTTTTAAGTAGTTCTAAAATATGAATATGTATATGTATATCTATGTGCAGGGTGACTCCTTGGGCTTGGTGTCAGGCCTACCACGATCTAACTATTTAGTCAAGGTGTTACTGTTTAGCACAGCATCAGAAATCGCAATCCCTGATAGAACCGAATGGAAGGGACAAACAGCGCTTTTTCAAGGCATTTCGATCTTCACAGATGGATCTAGAATGGATTGCGGCAATGGATCTGATGTTTTCCTTAATGAACAAAACAAAAGGAAATATTTTAGACTCGCGGACGAGTGCATTGTCTTTCAGTCAGAGATATTTTCCAAATGGAAGGCTATAGATTGTTTTATAGCAGAAAATAGTGGGGTGACTATATACGTCGATAGCCAGGATGCGCTCAAGGCGCTGCGGGGCCGTAGTATCACCTCCAAACTAGTTAACAAATGTAGGATAGCTTTTTTTGACCTATCATTCAGCTATAGGATTAGATTAGGCTGGGTTCTGGGTCATTGCGACATCGCTCTTGGCTCGAACCAAGACTTGAGTCAAAGAGTGACAGATATTGATCCACCTATCTGTCACTTTTATCTGGGCATTAATTCTTGGATCAGCAGGGAAACCACAAAGACATGGGGAAATATTGTTACGTGTAGGACATCGAGAGCTCTATGGCCTAAACCGGACATTAGTGGAACCAAAACTCTACTAGATCTGAATAAAACAAGCTTAAGAAGATGTATAGGGTTCTTAACGGGACATTGTGCCTAAAATTTGAGGCTAAATAGGTGGGATGGTAGCATTCCGGACCTCTGCAGATTATGTCTAGATGAGGATTCATTCGAAACGGTAGACAAATTCTCTGTCACTGGCCAAGGCTCCAAAATCAGAGGCTCAGGCAAGTAGGTAACAGATTCTTTGCTGAACTTCAGGAAATGCAACATTGAAATTGCATGATATTGTAGGGTTCACCACTGGTCTCAGTTTACTTAGTTTGAGTACTCTTCTTCTTCCTCTATACTCTTCTTTTCTTAACCTCTATCTTCAAGCTCCTCTTTTCTTATCTTTAGTAAAGGATCACAATTGACCCCTTGGGTCTCCGAGTGAAGGTGTCGCTTGACACTACCTTTATAACCTAACCTAACTTTGGGGGACATTTTAACACCACGATACCATTTAAGGGTTAAAAATGTACAACATACAACACTTTGTATAAGACCACATCCTAAAGATATAAATCTTCACTTTACAAGAATAATGAAAGTAGAGCCTTGTAATATATTCGAACAATAATTTATTTCTTAAGTAATTAAATTTAATAATTAAAATCCCATTTCCTTACACATAAAACTAATAAATCATTTACGTTAATTTGATTATTTTAACGAAAAATTTCAGTTTTCCAACATCATCGTTTAATGGTTGTTATTTTCTTTACAAATTACTAGTTTCAATCTTCTTAACGTACTTCCAAAAAATTTTTGTCATCCAAACATTTTATATTTAAACTGAATTTCAATTCAGCTTTACCTATCACCAGCCCCTTACATTCTCGTAATCAAAGACAGAAAGCCAAGAGATATACTTTGTAATATTAAAATGTACATAAAAATCTTTTTCTTTTTTCATAGACAACATTTTAATTTTTTTTTCTTATATTTCTTTTATATTATTTTATTTTTTTATTGTAAATTTGTTTTATTTTCTTCTATTTATTACAAACATCCATTCATCCATCTACTACTTACTACTCACTCGTATTTAATATGAAAACAAAAGTTGTATTTCTTTTACGAAAATTTGTCTACTGATAGTATTACTATAGGTACGAGTATCAAAAGACAAAATTATTTTTAGAAATTTATAATAAAATGGAACGAATATAAGAAAAAATACATACAAATCAACATGATAGCCCACATTTCTTTTTAGATTTTTAAAAAAGAGTTGTAATATGATGTATTTATTTGCTTATTTGTGTTCAATATTAAAAGATTCATAGAGTATAGGAAGCAACATATTTGCAAGATAGTCTCTAATAGAATTGGTGATTGATTAGGATAAGTTAGGTCCCACAATGAAGCTCTTAACATAGTTCAGTCTGCACCGCTGGATGTCAAAGAATGTAATGCTCTAAAAACTTAAGTTTCGTTTTTCATAGTTTTCTTCTTTATCCGGGACCTGATTACCATACATAGATTGCAGATATGGGCCTATTTATCCGACACGATATGTCTGGGGCTTAGGACTGTATCCTATGATAATACCGAGAATTCCTCTACTGTTAGCTTTAAATTTGCACCATTAGGGCCTTGTAATTTAAAATAATCTACTTTGTACCTTCTAGTGAATAAGTCTAACTCTGTCTTATCCGGATTGACGAAAGTAGTACCTCGTTATCAGTATAGTCTACCTGTTTGTCTATATTATTAAATGTTTCGCTTTTTTATACATCCAGTCGTCTTCATATCCTAAACTTTAGTTAATAACCCTTATAGTACCCATTTTATGAAGTTAGTTTAATAGCGAAAATTTTTTGTAGAAAATGTTCTCTAATTAAAAAATTTTTATATACAAATTTTGTCAAATTTAAATTTTACACACAATATGGATCGCATGTAACTTGATTAAAAAATGCCTCTCAAGGTGAAGAATATTATAAACAATAGCTATTTAATCCCTTGTGCTATTGGCCACATTGAAATACAACCCTAATAATGAATGAATGAGTGAACAACAACGACTTACTTTAAATTCTTCATCGTCATAATGATGACGATAATTATGATGAACCAAACACATTGTTGTTAGTTTTTGTTTCAAGTTTACAGAAAGTGGTGTAAAAACAAGTAAATAATGTACATTTCTATATACATACGTATATTTGGACACTGCTGGTCATTAGATTAGGGTCACTGTTTTTTCAACATCTTAATATTAAATGCAGTAAAAATAATTCCATTATTTTTAGGTGATAATAAAGTCTCTGTGTCGTATGATTCGATCTAAGTTAAATTGGCGACATTTTGTTAAATAACTTTCTGTTATTTTGATAAAAATTCTTTTGTTGGAACAGGTAAGAATCACTAACGACATTTGCGTCTAGCATTATTCTGGTGAAAAACAACTTCTCTTTTAATTGCCAAAACCGTTATTGGTATTACAATACACTTAGAGAAAAATCCTAGGAGCTGGCTGACGACGACCGTTTTCACTTGATTTTTTCGTTCACAGGGAAGAGATTCCCTGTGAATTCCAAAGAAGCGCTTGTCGAACAAGGTTGATATTTGGCTTTCGAAGTGTGTGGCCTATCAACCGCAAATTCTTCTGACATACCAGTATAGAAGCAGAAATTTGATTTCTCGCGTTTAGTCCATGTAAGATTGTTATTTTTTAAGATAATTTAACGTTAATAATTTGACGCATTCGTTTTTTTTTTTTGGTAAACGTTGATGTCTATACCTTTTGGATAAAAAATTTTTCCGTGGACATCCCGGAATACATATTTTAGCCCTTTGCAGTCTTATTTTTTTAATATTGGACCAGCACTCAGGTGTTGACCCCTTTACGTATGCAAAGCATTGTGTTCGAACTAGGAAAATGTTTACGGATATTTGATTTGAATTTCTTTATATCATAATTTGGGGAAACACTCCATATTGCGACTATGCTCTAGTGAATCTATAGCGCTGGCTACCCTACTGTCACCGATGAGCACCTTCGCTTTCTCCTTTACGCTGTCCAGAAGCTCTAAAATAGACTTTAAAGCGCCGAACCATACATGAGAGTTGTATTCCATCTTTGACCGAATGTATGAGGTATAAAGAGATGTGCATTTACTATTTTAGACAAAATTTATCCATAGTGCAAGAAATAATTTATTTTTTGAACAAGTTAGTTTCTATAGATATGTCAGATACTTTTATTTTAGAAATTATTAATTTTCAATAGTTATTTCAATCAAAATGGACTGCGAAAAAAAAGTTCGTGAAAATATAATTAAAACTTTTCAAAAAAATCCGTCATGGACTTTTAAAAAAATAGCTAAAAATTTGAAAGTTGACCCTCGAACGGTCGAGCGACTCTTTCGAAGAGCGCCTAACACTTCTTTAAGAAAAGCAGCTCGTACGGTGAAATGTTCTACGAATTTTGCACATAGAGTCAAAGCTTATGCTGGACTGAAGACATACAAAGTCCAAAAGGTTCCAGATCGCAATGCTATAAAGAACTTAGAAGCAAAAAAAAACGAGCGAAAAAATTGAAGTCTGATTTTATAAAAAAATACACCTGTTGTGTGATGGATTATGAAACATACGTACTGGCAGACTTTTCTCAACTTCCTGGTCAAGATTTTTATGTTGCTGATAAACGGGGCAATGTTCGGCAAGAGTTTCGCACAAGAAAACAAACAAAATTCCCTAAGAAGTTTCTCGTGTGGCAAGCTATTTGCAGTTGTGGCAAAAGAAGTAAAGTATTTGTGGCATCTGGCACAATAAACACAGAAATTTATATAAAGGAGTGCCTACAAAAACGGTTGTTACCCTTTTTAAGAGAGCACAGAGTGACTACATTTTTTTGGCACGATTTGGCATCATGCCATTATGGAAAAAAGGCACTTGAGTGGTACTCAAAGAATAATGTCATTTTTGTACCACGAGAGGCAAATCCACCTAACTGTCCAGAACTTCGGCCTGTGGAAAGGTATTGGGCTCTGGTAAAAAAGGAATTGAAGAAAACAGGAAAGATTTCCAAGAACATGTCCGATTTTAAGCGCAGGTGGAACACATGCTCCAAAAAGGTATCAGAAGCAACTGTAAAATCTTTAATGGGAGGGTTTCCGAAAAAAGTCGATAATTTTGCAAAACCCGAGTACTAAGTAAACATTTTAATGCTAAATGATTTTGTATAATATGTCATTATATTTGCGTATTTTGTAGAGTTTTTA
The DNA here is from genome assembly GCA_933228675.1 of Stomorhina lunata. Classification (NCBI taxonomy): domain Eukaryota; kingdom Metazoa; phylum Arthropoda; class Insecta; order Diptera; family Rhiniidae; genus Stomorhina; species Stomorhina lunata. Next base: position 87,920,680 of record OW121744.1, on the reverse strand, counting down.
TATTAAAAGGTTTGACTTTTATTTAAGAAAATCCAACTACAAATTTTATTTAGAGCACTCTTTAAATACTAAGAAGATCAGATGGAGTGTAGTACACCTTCTTTTGACACATTAAATTTGTGTCGAGTCCAACGGACATCGCATAGTATTTTTATACCCAGAACATCAACATCTGCTTCCTCAATATTTATGCCACCCGTTGTTACAGATGAAGCAACATTGTCTATTGCACTTTTTTGCATTAACATACATCATCGGGTTTTCCTAGCATTAGAATCCACCCTATTCAAGCCGCCCCATTAAGAAATGTTTTGTCTATTGGCTTCTAATTCCAAGAGACATGGCCTATAATTAAATGAGTACGAATGACAAATGTTTCTATCATCTGTATAGATAGAGCAGATAGGATTGGAAGTAAGACATAGAAGTTCATTTAGAAATAAAAGAAAAAGAGTAGGAGAAAGAACGGAGCCTTGTGGTACAACTGATATCCCATCTCGTTGGATGATATCACATCTATAACAACTCTTATAGAGCGATTTCTTAGCAAGCTCGACATAAATTGAGATAAGTTATTTCCGATACCTAAAGAAATAAGTTTTGAAATAAAAGTACCATATCAAACTCTATCAAAAATCTTGGAAATATCTAAAGCCACAACCTTATTTTTGACAAAACGGCGAATTGAACGGCACCACTTTTTGGATAGAAAGGCCAGTAAGTCTTCCACAGAGCGGCCCCTACAAAATACGTACTGACGATCGCTTAATAGGATGTAAGACTCCAAATATTTAACCAAATGTTAGTTAATCATACTCTCCATTACTTTGGAAAGTGCAGAACAAATTGCGCTACCATGAATGCTTTTAAAATGCTTGTTATTGACTTCTACATTTAACCATCCGGATCACTTAAAACACTCTTAAGTCCGTCAATTTCAACTTTAATCAGATAACCCATGTTTCCAAACGAAAATGAGCCCATACGTAGTTTCCTTCTATACAATAGAGCAGGGCAAATGAAAAGGAAATATTTAATATTTCCTTCACCAAAGCTCCTAGAAAAGTCTAACCGCATGCCTTCCAACCAGGTGGTTTTATGACCTGACGGAGAAAACTATGGATACATCGGACCTTGATAGTGACAGTATCACAGATTACATTTGCTAAATTGCACTGTATACTGCCCTGGTATGTCCCCGTCTTAAAACATTCAAATAACATAAAAGTACTTAAGAAAGTAAGAGAAAGCTAAGGTACACATACGTGCTCATGAAATGTGTGTTTGTTTGTGCGTTTATGTATTTTTCATTGTTCTTTATTCGCTTTAATTTCACTTTTGACAGAAAACAAATATATCTTTATATATATAATATATCCTTATTTATTATGTCATTCCGTTCGGAATTGAAGCCATTTCATAGTTGAATTTCGATCGAAATAGTTTTATAGCCTGTTTAACGATTTCGAAAGAAAATCTACTCGAAAGAAGTGAGTAACTCGAATTCGAACTTTGGTTTCACTATTTCGAAGCCTTTCGTTCGTTTCTATTCGAAAGCCAAATATCAAGTGTCTCATTTTGAAATTTGCTTTTGTATTGCTGGTAACTTGTTCGAAATAGTGAACCAGAAATTTGTATGAAAATACGTTTTTTTTCGACTTATCTTTCGCATAAAATAAATTTAGTGAAACGAAAAACAAATTTCGTTCGTATGGGATAAGAAAGAAAGCTCTCTTTCGAGATCGTGGAACAGGCTATTAATTCCACTTACAAAATAGAAAGTGGTTTCATTCCGAAAAAAATTTAGTTTTTCTTTTTGTAAAGAAGCAAAATATGGAATTCATTCCACTTCCGAACGGAATTGGGTTCTCTGACATTGCTTTCTTCAGTTTTAGAATCCAAAAGCAGTGAACGTAATCTTATGAACGGTAGTGTATGTTTATATGTATGTATGTCTATTAATACTTGTTGTTATTGTAGTTAAAATGAAGTATATATTGCCCACCAAAAATTTGTTTCGTGAGCTTATTTTGTCTCTCATATTTTTCCACATTTTTGCATTCATATGTGGGTTTTTTACAACGTTCAAAGATAGATTTTTGAGGAAAATATAAAGGAAAAGTTGATTGTTTTTAGCGTAAATTACGATTAGAAGAATATTTGGTGGGTTCCAAGCGGCAAGTCGTACTTCTACTCTTAATTCCCAAGAATGCTGATGCTTCGTTATCTGTTTTAATTCCTAGTTTTCAACCAAGAATGGAAATTCATCATCAATAGTACAGCAGCTGAAACGATAATGAGACAAGTTGTTTTTGTAAATCTCTATGCAGTAGAATTTCATACTTTAAAGTGTAATAAATAGTTTTAAATTTTTCTATTTTTATTATGGTTTTCTTTTCCTCTTTTGAGTTTAGTTTGTCTTAAAATTTACTATACTTGTCGTTTAATAGCTCCAAATTTGAAGTGTCTGTAAGTAAATTGTTTTCTTCAATGCTTTTGAGCTTTAAGAAGAATTCATTTATTTTAGATTTTTTTTCGTTGGTTGTGTTTTTTTATTATTTACTTGCAGTCGATAGTCGATTTGTTTTTGTGATATTTTGGTCGTTAGTCTTCTTACTTCACTTGTAGCTAATGTACTAGATACTTTTAGATATGTATATACATATGTATTTACCTGTTTTGTTTGATTCCCTCCATAATATAGAATTATTTTTATTGTTTTGCTGCTGAAAGTCAAACTTTCAGGCATAGATATTTATTATTTTAATGGTTATAAATAAAATTTACAAATACTTAACGCTTTTTTATTTTTATTTACTAATTTATATTTTCTTTCTCTTATTTATAGGAAAGATACATAAAGTTCTTAAACAGGTAGAAATAAAAGAAGAACCACTAGGTGGTTCATCCTCAATTTATACAACTTCAGTTGGCGGCAATATGAGCACTTTTACACAAATGGTAAATAGGTTTAACAAATTTAAGATTATAGTAGCTTTTCATGGATAATTTTCGATAAGTCATGATAATAGAAAAATTTTCTACAAGCAATCGGCAATCGAAAATGTTCTATAAAAGAGATCGATAATCTAAAATTTTCTACAAATAATGATCGATAATCGAAAATTTTCTGTAAAAAATGATCGAAAATTTGTGGATAATCGAAAACTTATTATTAAAAATTAATCGATAATCGCAAATTTTCTATAAAAATTATCGATAGTCGAAAATTTCTATAAAAAATTATCGATAATCGAAAATTTTCTATACAAATTTAAGGATAATCACAAATTTTCTATAAAAATTTAAGAATAATCGAAAATTTTCTACAAAAATTTTACAATAATCGAAAATTCTCTATAAAAATATAACGATAATCGAAAATTTTCTATAAAAATTTTACAACAATCGAAAATTTTCTATAAAAAATTATCAATAATCGAAAAATTTATATAAAAATCGATAATCGAAAATTTTTCTATAAAAATTATCGATAATCGAAAATTTTCTATAAAAATTATCGATAATCGAAAATTTTCTATAAAAATTTATCAATAATCGAAAATTTTCTATAAAAATTTTACGATAATCGAAAATTTTCTACAAAAAAAATTAACTATAATCGAAAATTTTCTATAAAAATTTAACGCTAATCGAAAATATTCTATAAAAAATGTATCGATAGTTGAAAATTTTCTTTTAAAAATGATCGATAATTGAAAATTTTCTAAAAAAATACCGATAATCGAACATTTTCTATAAAAAATTATCGATAATCAAAAGTTTTCTATAAAAAATTATCGATAATCGAAAGTTTTCTTTAAAAAATTATCGATATTGTAAATTTTTTTACAAACAATTATCGATAATCGAAATTTTTCTATAAAAAATTATTGATAATCGAAGATTTTCAATAAAAAATTATAGATAATCTAAAATTTTCTATTAAAATGATCGGTAATCAAAATTTTTTATAAAAACTAAAGATAATCGAAAATTTTCTATCAAAAATTTTCGTTAAAAAATTATCGTTATTCGAAAATTTTCTATAGAAAATTATCGATATTCGAAAATTTTCTATAAAAAGTTATCGATAGTCGAAAATTTTCTATAAAAAGTTATCGATGATCGAAAATATTCTATTTAAAATTATCGATAATCAAATATTTTCTACAAAAAATTATCGATAATTGAAAATTTTCTATTGAAAATTTTGTATAAAAAATGATCGATAATAGAAATTTTTTTATTATGGATAATTTTTTATAGAAAATTTTCGATTATTGTTAATTTTTATAGAAAATTTTCGATTATCGATCATTTTTTTATAGAAAATTTTCGATTATCGATAATTTTTTAAAGAAAGTTATCAATAAGTTTTAAAGACAATTATCAATAATCGAAAATTTTCTATAAAAAATTATAGAAAATTTTTTGTTAAAAATTATCGATAATCGAACATTTTCTATAAAATATGATCGATAATCGAAATTTTCTATGAAAAATGATCGATAATCAAAAATTTTCTATAAAAAATTATAGATAATTGAAAATTTTCTAAAAAAAATTATCGATAATAGAAAATTTTTTATAAAAAACTTATAGATAATCAAAAATTTTCTATTAAAATTATCGATAATCGAAAATTTTATATTAAAAAATATCAAAAATTTTGTATTATAAATTATCGATATTGGAAAATTTTCTATAAAAAAATTATTGATAATCGATAAATTTCTTTAACAAAATTTTCTATAAAAAATTGTCAATAATCGAAGAGTTTCTAAAATAAAATAATCGATAATTGATTTTTTTTTCAAAAATTATCGACAGTCGCAAGTTTTCTATAAAAATTATCGATAATCGAATATCTATAAGTAATTATCGATAATCAAACATTTTTTAATAAAAATTAACGATAATCGAAAACATTTTGATAATCGAAAATTTTCTACAAAAAATTTAACGATAACCGAAAATTTTCTATGAAAATTTAACGATAATCGAAAATATTCTATAAGAAATTGATCGATAATTACAAATTTCTATAAAAAATTATCGTTAATCGAAAATTTTCTATAAAAATTTTACATTAATCGAAAATTTTCTATAAAAATTTAACGATAATCGAAAATTTTCTATAAAAAATTATCGATAATCGAAAGTTTTCTATAAAAAATTGTTTATAATCGAAAATTTTCTATAAAAAATTATCGATAATCGAAAATTTTCCATAAAAAATCACCGATAGTCAAAAATTTTCTATGAAAAATTATCGATAATCGAAAGTTTTCTATAAAAAATTATCGATAATCGAAAATTTTCTATAAAAAATTATCGATAATCTAAAATTTTCTATAAAAAATTATCGATAATCGAAAATTTTCTATAAAAAATGATCGCTAACCGAAAATTTTCTAAAAAAATTATCGATAATCGAAAATTTTCTATAAACAATTATCGTTAACCGAAAATTTTCTATAAAAAATTATCGATAATCGAAAATTTTCTATAAAAAATTATCGATAATCGAAAATTTTCTATAAAAAATTATCGATAATCGAAAATTTTCTATAAAAAATTATCGATAATTGAAATTTTTCAATAAAAAATTGTCCTGATTAAACAATTTTCTATAAAAAATTATGGATAATCGAAAATTTTCTATAAAAAAGTGATCGATAATCGATAAAAAATTATCGATATTAAAAATTTTCTATAAAAACTATCGTTCGAATTTTCTTATTGAAAATTGTTGAAACTGTTTTTAAAATTTAGAAAAAGTTTTTGATAAAGGATTAATATTTTTCTTCTTTTCAGAACACAAATCAACCTCAATTCGTTCGAATACAAAATAGTTATAATATCCAACCAACAGAAAGTAAGTTTCTTATTAAACCTTAAAAAAGTTCTTTAATTTTTATTAAAAAATTATATTTTTAACTCCAAATAGATACCACATATACTGTTATCACACCACAAAGTAGTAGTGGCAGCAGCAATATGCAACAAAGGCAACAACAGCAGCAGCAACAACATACCACAATAAAATACGAACCAGTTGAAGAGTTTACACCACACACGGTAAGTTTTGATGATGTTTGTGTTGAGCTAAAGATGAAGAAAACTTTTCTAACAAAATTTTAAAATAAAATAAATATTTCTGGAAATGGAGTTTTGGCGAGAGTTGTATAATAAAGATAAACCAAACATGAAAACTAATTAATTTTGTTTCTCCTTTATAACTAACAAATAACAAATTGGTCTTATCATACCCAAAGACTATTGTAAAGGAAGAGGAACGCTACAAATACAAACCACAAATTCTAACAAATACAGCGAAAAGCACAGCTTCAAAATCAAAAATGTAATTATATTTTTGCAAATTAGAAAGTTTATCAAAAAAAATTTATATATTTACATACACACATTCTGTTAACTCTCGCTTTCGAATAGCCAACATAGTACCAGCCATCAAAATGTAACAGCCGCCTCGGTAGCAGCAGTACAAAGAAAACGTAAACCCGAAAAGGCTGGCAAGGGTTTGCGTCACTTTTCATTGAAAGTGTGTGAAAAGGTTAAGGTCAAAGGTACCACCACCTACAATGAAGTGGCCGACGAGTTGGTGGCCGAGGAAATACAAAATAATTCCTTTGACAAGAACTGTGATCAAAAGAATATAAGGCGACGTGTTTACGATGCTTTAAATGTTTTAATGGCCTTGCAAATAATATCCAAAGATAAAAAAGAAATACGCTGGATCGGTTTACCCTCGAATGCGGTGGAGGTAGGATTTTTAATGAAATTAAAATAATTTAAATTTTTTTATGCATATGATTGTTCTAACATTTAAAGGAATTGTCACAATTGGAAAAGGATAACCAAGAACGCCGGCTACGTATCAAACAGAAAAATCAACAGCTCAGAGAATTGCTGCTGCAGCAAGTCTCCTTTAAAAGTCTAATGGAGCGCAATAAGGAGGCCGAACGACAGGGAATTATACCAACACCAAATTCATCCATACAATTACCTTTTATAATTGTTAATACACACAAGTCAACAAAAATTAATTGTAGTGTTACCAATGATAAGTAAGTATATACATTTTTTTATCTTCATTTCGATTAGATTGATTATACTGTTTTCATATGTTTAGGTCCGAGTATATTTTTAAGTTTGATGATAAGTTCGAAATGCATGATGATGCCGAAGTGCTTAAACGTATGGGTTTGCTATTTGGTATGTCTTTGTTTGAAATACCTCTTTTGAATTGTAAATTATCGTTTTTTTATTGTGTGGTCTAGGTTTGGATAAGGGTCAATGTTCGTATGAGGATATTGAACGTGCCAAATCGTTGGTGCCACCAAACTTTGAAAAGTATATTGAAGGTAAGTGCATTTTGTAAAAGATGTATGTTATATCGTTAAGAATTATTGAAACTATCAATGATAACTGGAAGTTTACTATGAATAATAATTTTCTATAAAGTTTTCTATTATCGAAATTTTTCTATAGAAAATTTTCTGTTTTCGATATTTTTCTATAGAAAATTTTGTGTTATCGATAATTTTCTAAAGAAAATTTTGTTATCGATATTTTTTATAGAAAATTCTGTGTAATCGATAATTTGCTATAAAAATTGTGTGTTATCGATAATTTTCTATAGAAATTTTTCTCTTATCGAAATTTTTCCACAGAAAATTTTCTGTTATCGATATTTTTCTAAAGAAAATTTTGTGTTATCAATAATTTTCTAAAGAAAATTTTGTGTTTTCTATAGAAAATTTTCTCTTATCGAAATTTTTCCATTGAAAATTTTCTGTTATCGATATTTTTGTATAGAAAATTTAGTGTTATCGATAATTTTTCTATAGAAAATATCCTGTTATCGATAATTTTCTAAAGAAAATTTTCTGTTATCGATAATTTTCTAAGGAAAATTTTGTGTTATTGATAATTTTCTAAAGAAAATTTTGTGTTTTCGATAATTTTCTATAGAAAATTTTGTGTTATCGATTATTTGCTATAACAAATTTTGTGCTATCGATAATTTTCTAAAGAAAATTTTCTGTTAACGAAATTTTTCCATTGAAAATTTTCTGTTATCGATATTTTTGTATAGACAATTTAGTGTTATCGATAATTTTTCTATAGAAAATATCCTGTTATATATAATTTTTTAAAGAAAATTTTCTATTATCGATAATTTTCTAAGGAAAATTTAGTGTTATTGATAATTTTCTAAAGAAAATTTTCTATTATCGAAATTTTTCTATAGAAAATTTTGTTATCAAAAATTTGCTATAACAAATTTTGTGTTATCGATAATTTTCTAAAGAAAATTTTCTATTACCGATAATTTTCTATAGAAAATTTTCTGTTATCGATATTTTTCTATAGAAATTTTTTTATTATTGATAATTTGCTATAAAAAATTTTGTGTTATCGATAATTTTCTTTAGAAAATTTTCTGGTATCGAAATGTTTCTATAGAAAATTTTCTGTAATCGATAATTTTCTAAAGAAAATTTTGTGTTATCGATAATTCTCTAAAAGAAATTTTTTGTTATAGATAATTTTCTATAGAATATTTTCTGTTATCGAAATTTTTCTATAGAAAATTTTCTGTTTTATCTATATTTTTCTATAGATAATGTGTTATCGATAATTTGCTATAAAAAATTTTGTGTTATCAAAATTATATAAAAAATTTGTTATCTATAATTAGCTAAAGAAATTTTCTGTTATCGATATTTTTTATAGAAAATTATGTGTTGCCTATATTTTTTTTAGAAAATCTTTTGTAATCGATATTTCTCTATAATATATTTTGTAAAAAACTTCGTGTTATCGTTAATTTTCTAAAGAAAATTTTTCTTACCAAAAATTTTCAGTGAATAATTATAAATTCGCAAAAATTTTCTTTAGCAATAATTTTTTCATATTCGAAAATCATTATAAATTATCCAATAATCGAAAATGTTGATCAAATATTCTTCTTATTTTTTAGCCTATGGTAATGGAAAAGCCAACGATATCAGTTATGACTCAGATGATGATATGACCTCCTATGATTACATAGCCTTAGATCCAGATAGTTCGCAACATGGTTTTAGCCAGGCAACAACACACAATGCTTTGGTGGGCAGTGGCGGTGATGGTTCTGGCGGCGGTGGAGGTGTAATAATCAAAACAGGTGATCTCGATGATGATGAGGATTTTGTAGAGCACAGTGATATTGATTGAGGTGTAGGTAGAGTTACAATACGTAACAGTGCAAATAAAACAAACGAGAAGAACATACAAAATTCAAATAAAAAGAAAACAAATCTTAAGATAATTAACAAAAAGAAAAATATAAAAAAATTTTATATATCTTCAACGACGTCATCATCATTATCATCTTTAGAAACTATGAAAAGAACATCATTGTCATCATCAACATATTCATTATTAGCGTCATCGGCAATTTCACCATCCACAGCTACAAATGAAATAGTTGAAGAGACTAAAGAATCGGATGAAGCAAAGCTAAAAAGTAAATTTCAACAAAACAAACAGCAGCAGCTTCCACTTTCTGCTGTTGCTGCTGCTGCTGTCACTGAGGGTAATTTAACTGATACTGATTCTTTTAGTTTCTCATTTATTTCAGCCTTATTAGGTCTGCATAAAATCTAAGAATTTTTTTAGTTGTTTATTTAATAATATTGTATTTTTAATTATTATTATTTTTATATTATTAAAAAAAAGAAAATGCTTTTTTTTTTACTAAAGAAAACAAAAAAATTATATATACACCTTAAAATATATATAAAATAATATTTTTAAATGTCATTTGTTGTAAGTTAATTAATTAATTTACCTCTATTACTCTCTAAAAAAAACATTATAAATATTTTGGTTCTTTTTTCTCTCTGTTCTATTTTCTTTCTTTTCCAACTTTAACTTAGAAGCTTTTTATTTTGTTAAAAAAAATATGTTAAGGGCTTCAGGTTTCATGTTTCTAATATAATTAATTACACTTGTGTCCTTTTGAAGATTTTATTTAAAATTGTTTGTTTATCAAATTAATAAAACAAAAAACAAAGAAATATTTATAATAATTCTCTAAAAAAAACATTAAATTAAAAACAAAAGACTTTTATTTTTATCTCTTTTAGTTTTTACTATTTTTCTTTAGTTTAAGTTTGTCATTGTTTTATAATGATAAATCTCTTTTGATTTGCGAAATATTTTCTTAAAACTAATAAAAGAAAACATTGTAGTTTTATTCTAAAAACTTGTACAAAGATATTTTTTTCATTAATGGACTTTGATTTTGTGGAGTCCGGTAACATTTATATGAGGATGTTTAAAAAAACCATTAAATGGTTTATTCTTAATTGAATTAAGGTTATTCTCAAAAAAAAAAAAAAATAGTTCCGAAACATATTTTTGTATAGAAAACATTAGTTTTGAAGACGACAAGTGATTTTATTTTTATGTTTGATCAAAAGGCAATTTAAATTTTGTTTCTATCCATAATAGTTTAGTTTTTTCCTCTTTTTTACCCTTTAATTAAAAAAGTACCTAAAAATTGATTTAGGTGATTACAAAAAGTTTACAGTTTTTATATTAATTCGTTTAAAAGATACACAAAGGGTCAAAAAATGCTTTTTAACCTCTATTCGCCAAACACGTGCTGGTGGCAATTAAAATTCTGTTTTATTCCTTCAATTCCTAAACGGGAGTGTTTCCTTTTACATACCATATTCAGACGTTCCCAAGTGATTCGATTACATGTCTGTAAAGCGAATTTTTTATAATTTGCTACAAATAGGTATCGATAATAGAAATTTTTTTTTGAGGCCCTATGCTCCACTGGGAGTCAAGGATAACAGAAGAAGAAGAATAGAAAATTTTCTGTACAAATGTCGGTAAAAGTTGTTATAAAAAATTTATTTGCTATATTAAATTTATAAATTTATATAATAAATTTATTTGCTATATTAAATTGTCTATAAATTACGAATCGACAGAAAAGTTATCAATAAAAGAAGTCAACCAAGAACTTTCTATAAAAATTTTTTAGTAAAAAAGTTTTTCCGTAAAAATTTATCGATAACAAAAAATTTCCTATAAAAAATTGTCGATAATAAAAAAAAATTTATAAATACATCGGTGACAAAAAAATGTTCTATATAAAATTATACATAAAAGAATTACCATACAAAACTATCGATGACAGATAATTTTTTATAGAAAATCTTAGATAACAAAAACTTTTCATCGAAAATAATCGTATAAGAAAAATTTCTATAAAAAATTGTTGATAACGAAAAGGTTTCAATAGAAAGTTTTTAGCAACATAAATTTTTCTTTAAGAAAATGTTGATAGCAGAAAATTTTTTATACAAAATTATCGATAACAGAAAAGTTTGTATAGAAAATAGTCGGTAATAGAAACATTTCTTAGAATAATCTTCATCACTCAAAATTTTCTGTAGAAAATTATCGATAACAGAAACTTTTTGTAGAAAATTATCTTAAAAGAAATTTTTCTATAGAAAATTGTTTATAGTAAAAAGGTTTCAAAAGAAGGCTTTTAAATATTCGATACAAAATTTTCGATAACAGAAAAGTGTGTATACAAAATAAGCGTTAAAAGGAAATTGTCAACAAAAAATTATCAATAACATGAGGTTTTCTTGTATCGATAACAAATAATTTTCTATAGAAAATCATCGATAACATTTCAAAAACAAAATTTTCTATAGAAAATTGTTGATAACAAAAAATTTTCAATGTAAAGTTTTTGGAAATAGAAATTTTTTTATAGAAAATTGTTGATAGCAGAAAATTCTCTAAACAAAATTGTTAGTAACAGAAAATAATCTTTAGAAAATTATCGATAACAGAAAATTTTCTTCAGAAAATTGTTGATAACAAAAATCATGCAAAGGAAATATTTTATACAAAATAATCGATACAATTTTTCTTAACAAAATTATCAATAACAGATATTTTTCTCTACAAAATTATCGATAGCAGAAAATGTATCGATTCCAGAAACTTAGCTATTAATATTTTTTTGATGAAAACTTCAAAAGTTTATCGATAGTAGACAATTTTTTTATAAAAAGTTTTCGATAACACAAAATTCTCTATAAAAACTTATCAATAACAAAATATTTTCTATATAAATTTATCTATAATCGAAAATCATTTCGAAATCATTTCAAGTTCATAAGGAATCGAATCAAGGGCAAACCATTAAGTAGTTTGGGTCCTTTTTATTAGTAAAATTTCGAAGCAGTTTCTTTCGAATCGAAATACAGTCGGACGCCATTTTCATTAGAAAGAAAACATTTTCGAGCACAATGCATTAAGTATAGAAATTCAAGGAGAAAAGTTTTATTTTCAAATCGACAGAATAATCTGCGTAATTATTGTTAATAAGGCCCCTGTTCGATTCGAATCGAAATCAATTGTTTTGTTATGTTTGATTTCGTATTCATTGGAATGTCAATTTTCGATCGTAGCGTAACTGAATGCAGGATGTAATCGAAATGCAGAATAGGGTTAAATAAAATAAATTAATAGATGGCGCTATTGTAGAAATATAACCGCTTTTGTTTACCCTACACAAATTGTCGCAAAATAGAAGCCGAAAGGTCGAATCTTTTTTCATTTACTAGATTTTGAATATGTTTCCATTAATCTTGTAGAAAACTATCTTTGACTGATACTCTAGCCAGGGGGTTAATGAGTATTTCGATTCGAAAGAAATTATTTTCGAAACACAATGCTTTAAGCATACAAATTCGAACAGTTTTATTTTCGAATCGAGATATGCAGTAACCAGATTTATATGTTTGAAATCGTTAGGAAATAATTAAACTTATTGGAGATATTGTAAGCTTTTTTACAATATGTTACGAAAGAACATTATGTTTTGAAAATATTTGATGAAAATATCGGAGTAACAATCTACTAATTTGTAGCAATTTGAAAAAATTCAGTTTTTAGAGACATCTGGGGTTTAGTCGATTACCAGGTTGAACCGTTAATATCATTTGTTCGATAATTGTGGATTCGAACACGCAATCTGCAGCATCTTAAAGCTTTTTAAAAGTTGTCATCGTTACTTTTGCTCATTTTTAGATCGTTTTTTTTTTAACAAGACGTAAGACAGTACCTATTGACTTGAGGCTCATTTTCTCTTCACTTCTGTTGCTAATTTTTGGTTTAACTGAAAATTATTTAAGTTTTTATTTAAATATTTGTTAAAACAAACCAACTAAATTAATACACTCAAATTGTAACACCTTTTAAATAATAAACTAAGAAAAAAACAAGATATTTATAAAACAAATATAAAACTATAGCAACTATAAAATATTTTTTAAGATTTAAATTAATATCATCTTAAATTTAACTAAATAAAAATACTTGTAAGCAAAACAATGAATTACTATAAAAATAAATTAAATACATAAGTTTTAGTTTAGTAAAGAAACAAATAAAGTAAATGCAAAGAATTATAAAATAGGGTTTTTTGTTTGTGAAATCTAATTGGTGAAGAAGTTTCATAGGAAAGAATTATCATAATATTAAGGGCTTACTGTGGAGTACTTGTACCCAATCCACTGCCGTATAGTAGCTAGTAACCTTTCAGCGACAACCCACGAATTCCGTCTCGATGGAGGCAGAGTTCCAAGTCTGAACGTCCTTTTTGCGTGGATCCGACAAACTAGTTCTTTTGGAAGATGATCATTTTGCCATTGCCGCAATAGACATGCAGGAGGATTTCCTACAATCCGTAGGAAATCTTCCCGCGCATCTCACGTATTTGAATCACTAAGAATAAGAGTTGTCCTTATTTCAGTTCCTTTACTACCTTCCAGCTTATGACAAGGAGACTGGGATTGCTGACCTAAAAGCCCCAATGTCTCCTTGATGAACACTTGCCATCGGGTACAAGATATAAAAAACTAAATTGAGAAAGGGCTTTCTTTAGTCTAATTTCAAAGCATAAATGTAACTTAGGGCTTTTTTCTGTAGTGATCAAAACAACTTATATTAAGGTAAAGTTAAAGTTAAAAGTTTTCTGTAAAAAGGCTTTCTATAGCAATTGTATTCTATAGGAAATCTTTCGATATCGAATGCTTTCTACATGAGATATTTCGATCTTAAAAGTTTTCTATGGGAAATCTTTTGATACAAAAGTTTTCTATAGGAAAGTTTTAGATATTGAAAGTTTGACTTCGAATATTTTCTATATGAAATCTTTCGATATTCAAAGTTTTATGAAGGAAATCAAACGTTTTCTATTAAAAATCTTTCGATAGCGAAATTTCATTATAGGAAGCCTTTCTACATCGATTTATTACGAAATTTTTAGATATTGGCAGTTTTATATTTTTTCTTTCAATATCAAAAGTTTATTATTAAGTTTTAAAAATAGAAGTTTTTAGTTGAAAGCTTTTGATATTGAAAGTTTTCTATTAGAAGTCTTTCGATATCGAAAGTTAGGGACAACTCCCACTAACCTAATAATGATTATTCCCCACCTTTTGGGGGGATAGGTCCGTCAACGATACTTCAGCCAATGACAGCCCTCATGAGGAAACCTTTGGCAACCTCGCTGAGGGATCTGTCCATCAACCTAGCAGCAGCTTGGTCCCAGGCTGCTATGCGGAACTTTGGACGCTGAGGAAGCCTTGTCCGGAAGATCAGCCAATGTTTTATCAGGCATTTATTAGGCTGCATTCTCCTGTTGCGGTTTTCTTTTACTAGCGCGCTGCTATAGGTGGATTTGATGAATGGTTCGCAGTTACCTTACGTTGCTATGAGAGGTCTTCCGAAACGAATTATTCTTTACAGTTTTTGGACTCCACGGGGGGTGTACAGGGAGTAAACCCGAAAAGGCATTCACAGTTCCTTTAAGCCCAGAAACCACTGGGTTAGAACCCGATCTAGGTTTAAAATGTGGCTTTGAATATTACAAAAATGAAATACATAAATAAAAATAAATAAAACTCAGAGGAACTTTTTCGTTTTTTTTTAACTTTTACAGATGTTTTTTTTTTTAGCCGGTAGAGGGTCTGATCTTAGCAGACTTTGTCTCCTCAGTTTGAAAACTCCCACCAGTATATTGAAGTAAGGTCTGCTATCCACGCACCACGATCTAAGACTGACACAATGGTATTCTTACATTCGGAGATTATTAAGCCCTCGACCGGACAAATGTAGAGTTCAATTTCGTTTTCCATTAATATAGAAAAGAGGGTCGCAGGCCACAGATCCGACTGCCTTAGGAAAGATAAATGATTTAATATAATTGTTCAGTAATTGACAGCACCGTAGTACTCCTCTACTACATGGTCTCTTGAACGATGAGAAAACAGACTCTAGTGGGTTAGTTTTTAGGGAAGCAATTCCTTTCTGGTATATGTAATCCTATCGGATATAGAAAAATCACCATCTCCGTCAGCTTCGAGAGGAAACTGAGTTTCTGCGGAAGTAGTAAACGTTAAGGCCCTTTTTCATGCGTTCTTACTATTTTCGAATGGTACAATTCCTTAAACTTGAGTTTATATCCCTTCTAATAAGTATAATCATTTTCTTAAGTGCTAGATAGCCCAGGTCTATTAATAAAGAATAAATACCTGCACGACAGGGGAAGTGAAAGTTTTGTAGACTCTATCTTATAATCTGGTGAGGGGTATATCTTTTTTGTGACACTAAAGTTTCATATTAGCTTTTAAAATTTTCTAACTATTCTTAAGGTGTTCTAGGAAAAGTTCATTCCAAAAACTTCTTGACTTTCGTAAGGTTGAGTTTAATTCTTAGGACCTATAAAACACAGAAAAAGGAAAATTTTTGTTAATTTCATTATTATTTATTAATATACATATATTTAACTTGTACTTATAACTAATTATTTAAAAGTTTAGAAAAAGATTGTTCTTTTAAAGTTTAAAGTTGATTTATATAATTGCTTTTTATGTTTATGTTAATAATTCAATACTATTTTTTATAATTTTCAACATAGAAATAACCTTAATATTTTAGATAAAAACATAAAATTACATATTTTCTAAATATGATATTAAATTCTACTAAATAATGTATTTTAGCCACAGACAAAAGTTTATATGCTAAAACATTCAATGACATTTGATCGAACGGGAATAAAAGAGAAAGTGTTTTTCAGAGCTGAAAATTTAAATGGAAAGTTTTCAATTTTAGCTTAAATTAAAATAAGCAAATTAACCCAAAAATTCTTAAAACTAATATAAAAAAAACCTGAATACCAACAGTTATTTTTCTATCTAAACATTTACTATATTTATTAACTTAAAATCCATTAGACATGAGTTCACTGGACGTATTAGGAGGTCCCACCGGTTGAGGTGCTATATCAAAGTCAGGAATGTTCTTTGACTCATGTACGGGAGGCTTGGCAAACGCCGATGTGGATAAGTTCATTAAACTTGGCTGGGGCGTTTGTAACCCATTAGTGGCCACATGAACTGGAGAACTGTTACTTGATTGTGTTGTCTCCACAATTGGTTTTGTGACTTGTTCTTGCCTCATTTGTTGTGGTGATTTTACATAATTTATGGGTATTATACCAGAGGTTTTTCCATCTATGGTAGCCATTGCCCAGCCAGTATTAAGTAAAGCCAAAGTGTTTTGTATTTCTTTGGGTGCAATAATAACACGTTGTCCGGAGTTAATGTTAAGTTCAGTTGGATTTCTTGCTTGGAAATCGTAAAGAGCTACAGATTCAATGGGATGAGTCCATTTGCTGGGATCTTGAGCTGAAAAAGGGATATTTGAGAAGTTATTTATT
Organism: Stomorhina lunata; assembly: GCA_933228675.1. Taxonomy (NCBI): domain Eukaryota; kingdom Metazoa; phylum Arthropoda; class Insecta; order Diptera; family Rhiniidae; genus Stomorhina; species Stomorhina lunata. The sequence continues at coordinate 87,903,840 of OW121744.1, read as the reverse complement.
AATTAGATAAAAAATGTATAAAAGTTATAGATAAATTCTTAGTTCAGTTTAAATGAGATACATGAAAGACCTAACGACACTTTTTTTATTATGTCAAAGACCCTTTTGTAAAAAAATTAAAGAAAACAGTGACATTTTCACAAAAATCATCTCTGACCTTAAGTAGTTTCCATATGCAGGCTTCTTTTGATTCTTACGGCAGTCAGTTTTCTCTACCGGAACAATTCGAAACTCTTAGGATTCTAACTAGCAGCCTCTTCTGCGATATTAACAATTCTATTGCGGCTACAACAAAAAGTCATATCTAATGACGAACAAAGAATCACCCTAAGCACCGCTTTCGTCCCTGACTTCAGTTGCAAAGGCATTCAATGCCTTATTCTGTCCCCATGTGAAAAGCCAATTACCATTAGGCTTGAAATAAAGACACTAGCACCACTTGACCTCTTCCACTACATCCTGCAGTCTACCGTACAATAAGGTCATTAAAGCAATAGTTAATGTTGCCAGAATATAGGGATAGATAGATAGGCAGCCTACAAATATTCTTTGAGGCATGTCGCACAGACCTTGGCAAAAATATAGAACGTGCCTCATACATTACAACATTGAACAATTTTCTTAGCAACACCAACAATCCGCAATTGCAGGTTATCGCATAAATGTTTCATTAAAAGGCCGCCCACAACTAAGATCTGGCTGGACCAAAAAAATCAACATCTCTTGGTTAAAAAAGCGAAATTAAAAAGGTGTGCTTTTTGCTTCTCCTAATTGTCATGTCATGCAAACCTTTTCTATGTTTTATCTAATCTTTTAATCTTTTTTGTCAGCAGATAACAAAACACTCATTGTTTGTTACTTTGAAATTAAAGATATTTTGAATATACTTACGCATATTTAAAACAAAGACCTACCTTCTTCCTGGGCTGTATTTTTAACTGTACCCAATAATTTCATTATCAAATAGGGAGCGGTGAATATAAAACTTAGAAAAGCTAATACAGGCCATGGTGACTGTCCTTTACGTGGTAGCGGAGGAGCACCCTGTTGATTTGCAGTCTCATTTACAGCCTGAGCAAAAGCTTTCTTAAAGGAGTCCGAAGAGGGATCCAAATTAGAAATGCGTAGCCAATATAAAATCCTTAAGAAATAAAGAAAATATTTATTAAATTATTAAGAATAAGATATATAATTTATAAAAAGAAACTTACTTCCTGTAAACAAAATTAAGTCCCCGGAATATGGCAAAAGTGGACCAAAATTGTGCGAATACACCTCTTAAACGACCAAAATTGGCCGCCACTCCTAGTATAGCTCTAAACGAGCTAGTTAGGGCAAAGAATGTGGAGTCCAGCATGGAAGCTATATTACCAATGGCCATGACTAAAGATTCTATGCTCTGGAAGGCTGGACGAGAACTAGCTTCGGCTAATTGTATAAAACGCGATTCAGGATCCATGGGATTCATGCCGCCTGACATGCCAAAACGATTATAACCGCCATAGCCTCCACCATAGCCGCCGTAACCACCAAAGCTGTTTCCAAAGCCAACACCATAACCGGAACTAAAACCTCCATACCCTCCGCCATAACTACTTAAGCCATTGCCATAACCACCATATCCTCCTCCATATGCGCCCATACCACCAGAGTATTGGGAAGTAGGAGCCATTGGTAAAGGGGGTGGTGGCAAAGATCTTATATTTCCTGCAGGAGTTCTTAAAATAGCATCTGATGCTAAACTTGATGATATGCCCATATCACCGCCACCAGCACCACCCACTATTGTTGGCATTAATATAGGGTCCGCCATTACAGGACTCCGAAAATTACTGGCTGTGGCACTGTCAGACATAATGATGATTACTTTTAGCCAGTAAACTCTCACCTAACTACGAACTTATCAAACTAAAATATTCGTCTGAACTTTGTTCAACAAACTGCTTAGATAGTCACGGTAGTCAGAAGGGGGTGTTTTCCAACAAAAAAAACTGCAGGTGAGGTAAAGAATTCAATATGATTGTTTGCTTATAAAACGGCTCAACTTAGATATTTTTAAAAATGTTAAGTTATCGTTAATTAAATATTTACATATATTACCAATCTATTGATTTCTTTTTGAGTTAATTTGGTAATTTTAATTATTTTATTGATTAAATTTTGTAGCAAAATTTCATTTGTCTCGATTTTTTCACAGAATTTACTTGAAATTGGCGTCAGCTGTTGGTGATATTTGTAATGCCAGACTTATAGGTATTTATTAAATGATATGGCTACACTTAATCATCATTGGACAGGGATGGTATTTGATAACGGTCATTAAAGAACTGGCAAAAAACCTTTTCCGTTATTTTTAAATGTTTCTACATTACGGAATTACTAGTCATAAATTATAGTGTACATTGTGTTAGTTTTCTTTAATATTCCATTATCATTTCTTGTAAAAATTGTTTATTTTTGGTTGAAATTTCTGAAAAATAAAAAATAACCCATTTTTCACCATACACATGAGCTCTTAAACTTTGGACCCGATGCGTGCCCATAGAACGTTGTCCGATTTGGCTCAAATTTTCAGAACTAAGCTTTTATACCTAGTTTCATAATATTCCGTTGAAAAACATTTGAAATCAAAGAAAAAAATGTTCCTGTCGCCCTAGTGTACATACATACATACATAATTATACAACATTCCAATTGGAACAAGGGGCACTTCTCTCAGACAACGAGCTGCATCCGACTCTATTTTTAGAATCATTGAAAGGGACCTACGCCTTAGTTCCGGCTCACTTCTTATGGGAGGCCACAAACATCAATATTTTGAAATTTGAAACTAACAGTGTTTATGTAAACAGAAATCACTGTACCAAATTTTGTTAAATTGGTCCATATTCTCCTATGGAAACTTTTTAATCAAAACTCACTAAACAAAAAAAATCAATTGAGTGCTCATTAAAGAAGAAGATACGGACAATTTTATGCTTATTGTTTGTATACATATTTTTTTGATTTTCAAAAAAGTACCTTTTATTTTCATTATTGATCTCAACGCCAGTTTATTTTTATCCCATTCGGTTTAGGAGACATAATTTTATCGCTGCTGTTACATGCATTTTACTATATCGATGTCAGCGTATAGCTCATAAAGCTCATGGTTCATTCAATGTCAATTTTTATTATTAACGAAGATTGGTTTAAATATTTTTCAAAAACTCCAAGAATAGCTTAAGTGCTCATGATTTAGCATCATATAATAACGCAGGTTGTTTAGTTATTACACAAAGGCCTTTATTTCTTATGTGTTTGCAACTATAATTTTGTGGCTTGGTGCTAAAAGGGCCAATGTACATTTTTGGCAGTCTTGAGATAATCAGTCTTGAGATAATTAGATTCCCTTCTTTACCCTCCAATAGCTAATCTCTTATTTAGCTCAGAACAGATTTAAAGGGCTTTTCTGGGCAATATTACTATGAATGGAAAATAAAAACTTTAAGTCTAATTTTCTCAAAACTACTTTTTTGGCATTGGCCCTTTCAGCACCAAGCATAGAATTCTTTCTTTAAGTTCACGCCAATACAAAAATAAACCAATTCTTTTACAACCTTGAAAGATCAAGGATCACATGTGTTTTGTTTTTGATTCATTGACAGCTAGACAAATTTCTATAGATATCTGAACACACGACAATCAACCCACGCAATGTGCGTTCCAGGATAGCAGTATCTCTTAGAATTTCAACAATGGACTTGAATGAATCCCCGTTTAGTTATGAATAGCTCCGATAAGTTCCTGCCTTCTTCGTTCGAATCGAGCTGTTAAATGTAGATTTTTACTCAACGAACAGATGATATTGAATGAATTCCCGTTTAGTTATGAAGAGATCCGATAGGTTCTTACCTATTTTAAATAATGAGATTGTCACAATAAATGTCATTCTGCATAACGATATAAACTTCAAACTCCTTCGTTCGTATCGAGCTGTTAAAAGTAGATTTTTTACTAAAAGAAGATATAATATGTATTTGTTTCACTTGTATCTTCTTTAGAATTTGACGTAGTGTAAAGATTTTGTCAGTGGTAGATTAATATGGTCTAAAGCCACATTGATAAGTTTCAATTATTTCGTTAGCTTTGGATTTTAGCATTTCACTCAGTATTTTCGATAAAAATTTATATGCAATTGAATGGAGGCTTATACCTCTATAATTACGTTTTTATCTCCTTTTTGTGTAAAGAACAACTGACAAAGAACTCTGAGACTCCAATCGGGCATACGTTCTTCTTTATTAGCTGGAACATGCACTTTATTAACGGATAACCTCCGGCCCTAAAAAGCTCAGCTGTCCATGGCACCCGCAGCTTTAATATTTTTCATTTCCATCAAAAACAAATACTTTTTCTAATACTTTAACCATATTATGGCAAAAATTCCTACAGGGTTCTAAGATTTCTAAAAATAGTGCTACCACTCTGTTGCAAATGTCTTCCCTTAACATCTGGCATTACTCCGGCTATGACATCTGTTTATTTTTTTTATTTGTTGACAAAACTGAATTTTTTCGCAAGAAACATAAATTTTTCCCTTTGAAAAATTACATCCACAGAATCTAAAAATAATTAAAAATCGGGAATTGTTAAAAGAAAATCACAAGGAATATGAATTCCAAAGAGCTTTATTCGATTAGAGAATGGGCTCCCTTAACAGATGTGCTAGATCGCATACCAACACGAATAAATCGGGGTCTATTTCCGGCGGATCTAAATATTACCTGCATAGATGCGGCAGAGGAATTTTTTGCCCTGGGAACAGATGCCGGTGTGGTTTTTTGGTATTGTCGACAAACGGGTCAAATACAGAAATTAAAAGCAGAGGTAAATTAAAGGGCGTAGAGTAGGATTAAAGAGCCTTGAGAAAATTTTAAAATCCCCTTAACCAAAAGTGACTCACACTAACACAAACACACAGAGCATGTCAAGGGGGATTTTTAATTTGTTTATGGTATCTATTACTGATATTATTACGTTTTATTGCTATTTTATTAGACCACAGCACGCATAACTTGTGTTAAAATAGTCGATTCTGTGGAGTATATGGTGGCAGCGGGAAACTCATCGGGTCAAGTTAATGTATTTCAAATACAAAAAGAATTGCCTGCCGATTTAAATTTAGTGGCTCCTTGCACTAAAAGTAAGCCCATAGAACGTTATACTATTAGAGATTTGCATCAAAGCTCTATCAGCTGCTGTGAATGGTCGAAAAATGCCATGAAGCTGTATTCCGGAGACCGTAATGGGGTCGTAGTGCTAACAGAATTTGATTACCAGGCGGTAAGTAGACGATTAATATGTATTTAAGAAATTAAGACATGAATTTATTAGTTTGTATCCTTTAGCACATAAGCAAATCCATTGAAATCTTAAATGAAGCTTATGAAATTGTGCAATTAAGTGCCCATCAGGGTTATCTTTTGGTATCCACGCTATATCGTTCCATTGTTTGCCAAAGGAATTCAAAATCAACTAATAAAAATGATAATTGGATTATCAAGCAAGTGGGAAAAAAAGATCGCAAACAGTTGGTGGACTGTGGTGGTACCTTTTTCAAACAATCCTCCAGCTCTTCTACTAAAGGCAAGACGCCCCGTATGATATGTGGTCGTCCTAATTTACGTTTTTGGCTAGCCGATACAGAGGGCAATGTGGAAAAGACTTTATTATTTCGTGAAGCTGTTACCAAAAGTCCCACTTGGGAAATACCAATATTAAATCCAAAATTCTCTATGCTTAACAAAGCCTTTACATCTTATAGTACATCAACGGCATCAACTTCAAATCATACCGAAGAAGAGCTGCCTGCTATAGGAGATGACAGAAATTTTCGTAATATTTATGCCTATGCAGGAGAAGACATGCTTATAGTAACCCATGATGAACGAGCATTATATGTTTTAAATCTGGAACGTTTGAGGGTAGAAGCAGTGGCCAAAGGTTTTCGTAAAATCATAGACTTTTGTGTTTGCAATAAGGAGATATTTGTTTTGGAAGGTGAACGTTCTCTGCTGCGTTTAGCACCTATGCCCGAGAAACCTAATAAGGTTACCAAGATTATTTTTAATCCCTCCTTGCCACCGCCAGTGCCCGTATTGGGCTCATCTATCTGCGGTTCGTTTGAGGCTCCAGTTGAATACGAGCCCGAGGAACAGCCTGTAACTAATGCTGAGGAATGTTTTGAATTGCCACCCATTGAGAATTTAGATCTTCAAATACCCATTGAATTGGCAGTGGAATCTTCGAAAGCTGAACAAAATAGACGTTTGGAGGTTTTTAAGGAAATTTCCGAAATGGACTTTGATGATGATATTCTACATCATAGTGGCATCATGACGAAAAGCACACGCAAAAAGAGACACAAAAGCCGTGATAGTTCTAGGGACAATCAGAAACATGAGGGTATTGTGGAAATTGGTCATGCTGTTGGCCAAGATGATAAGGCTTCTGAAATGCAGGAGAAGAAAATGGAGTTCACTACGGCCTCCACTAAAATGGAGGCAAGTTTCTGCAGCAAGGATTTAGGGGAAAGGTGAGTATAATGTCTAACTTATTTGATTTATTAAGTTTTAACCCAAATGGAGTTTTTTTTTTTGCCACAAATTTGCCAACAAAAATTTTTCCCAATTAAAAAGTTTATTGCACTAAGATCCCAATTTATTACAATTATTTATTATTGTAATAAATAGTTTTTAGATAAAACCAAAAAATGTTGGTAGAGAAACCTTTCCTTAACGCTTTTCGATGGTTGGTTAGGCCATCTCTTCAGGAGGATTATCCCTGATTTTAGACAAAGCGAAAACCACACATTATATCTTATTTGAGGGACAGAATAAATACGAATTATTGTGTCCAACAAATATTTATATAAAGCAAAGATTTCATCTGAACAGAAACACACAAAAATTTGTCAGTTTCATAATTCTTTATTTTTTCCCCTTAATTTCAATTGGGTTCAAGTTTTATTACTTTTCTTAAAGTTTAAAATGTTTTTATAACTTTTAGCTCCTCCACCATGGGCCTCAATCTCAAGGAAGCCTTTAGCCAACACTATCCAAATATCTTAAGTCCCACCACTCTTAAAAATACTATAGCCGAAAAAGCCAAAACATTAGCCGAAGAATTAGATTTACCTAATGTCTCATTGCAGCCCATAACCGACGAAGAATTGCGTATCTCAAAATATCTATCACAACCACCAGCCCCACAACCACCCAAACAAACATCACCCCTGGCCACAGTTTATCCGACTGATAACATCTTTAAAGACTCTGGAATACAGACGACACCACAGAAAAAGCTTTACTATATAGAAGAGCAAATCATAAGCGATTTTTCCGATGGTCAGCCCATAGAGGATATTTGTCATACCCTAAGAGCTACAACGCTAATTGAAAATAAAAACGTAGATGATGATAGCATGACATTACAACGACAAGATGAAAAATTAAGTGGAAATAAGCCATTGAAATTTATTAATACTCAACCGGAAAATAATTATGAAATTGAAAGTTTTTTATTGGATTTCAAAAGGGCTGGAGATCCTCTTAGTAAGCAACCAAAAGAGACAGCAAGGGTTGAAGCTAAGCTTCCAACAGGCTCTGGTAGTAAATCTGAAAATGAGTCTTCTACCGGCTCCTCAAGTGAATGGGAGTTTTTGGATAATTAATTTATAAGAGAGACGAAGAGTTTTTGAAAAACTATTAACAACATTCCTTAAATGATAATTAGAGTTTTTATTCCTGGAACTAGACACAAAATTATAGAACAAACAAATTAAATAGATATTATAGAAAAAAGTAGTTTTTAAAATGGAATTAAAATCCTAGAAACTATTCAGAAATTCACATTCTTGCACATTTTTGGATTTTCTTTATGAAAATGTCCATTACATTCTTTGTGATTTATTAAGGTATTATTTTATTATAAATTAAAATTTATTTTAATTTGTGCTTTTTTAGTTAATATCTATCTCAGTTAACACATTTATACACATATAAACCCAGTTCTTAATCCGTTGCAAATAGTGTAGCATTGTAGCATTTGGAAATCAGTTTGACAAATGAAAAATTTTCTATATTAATTTCGATATTACCATTTTGCAAATGCTCGGATGCTAGACTGTTTGCTACGGATTGTGAACTGGGCTATACATTTTTATTCTTATTTTGTTTTATTTAAAAGAAATTGTAAATTATGTTTAACTTAACTTAAGTTGTAATCGAAAGTCTGTTATTTACTCTGTATTTTACTAGCTTTACAATAGGCCAGTTCCTAATCCGTTGCAAATAGTCTAGCATTGTAGCATTTGAAAATCGGTTTAAAATATTATTTGTATTTGCTATACTGATTTGCAAATGCTTCAATGCTAGACTATTTGCAAAGAATTATAAACTGGGCTTTTGATTTATTGAATTTTTGGAAAATAGTAAAAATAACAGATCTTTGTTTAGACCTTATAATTAAATAACTTTAGGGTGCTTATTTTATCTCAATATATATATATATATATATATATATATATATATATCTAAGATTACATAAATATTTATTCACATTTTGTGTTTTTTTTATTAATTTATAATTATAAAAATATTTATTTCATTACTTTTTCGTGGTTTTAATTGCACTTTCAAAGCATTTAATTGTTCTAGAAAAATCAAACAAAAATATCATCAATTACCATAAAGTTTAAATAGAAATTGCATATCGCTTGACTGCATAATAAATAAAATAAATGCTTTTATCGTAAAATAAATCAAATAATTTTTGTTTAATTAACAGGCCAATCAATGATAGATTTAGGATTTGATAATTCTGCCTGACCACCGCTTTTAAAAAATCTAAGAAGAATCTAAATCTAAAAAGAGTCTAGATATCAATAATTGTTTTCAAGAAAAAGTTATAAAGGGTGTTATAAAAAAGTTATTGAAATGTGCTTAATGTTCTAAAACGAAAAGTGATGACATTTTTCATCAAACCCAATATCTCAGCATCGAGTATAGTTTAACAGCTTTAATCTTGATGTCGATTTAATCAAGATAAAGAACCCTGCTTTTAATCTGCAGAAGAAAATATGTTAATCTCGTTTATAGTTTAGGAGATATCAGGAAATCAAAAAAGCTCTATAAAATTCAGTGTTTTCGTTTTTCTTTGGACAAAACTAAATTGGCTCGGTGCTCCTACCATACCCACTTGAAAGGCGTAAGTCTCTTCTTTAGATTAAGCGAAAAAATTCATCGAAATTTACCGATCGTAGAACAAAGTTCAAAATTTTCTGAAAAAAGTCACGTAAATTGTTGTGAATAATTTAAGCAAAAAGTGTTGCAGTCATTTAGGCTTAACTTTTTAATCATTACATTTAAGTGTAAGTCCAAGGCAGGTAACCCTAGGAGTCGACGGATTTCAACTAAAATTAGTAGAGCTCTTTTTTGGGTCAACTAATAGACGTGTGTCGAATTTCATCGAATTCTGTTGAGAATTGCCGCTTGTATATTGATTAGAGAAATAACTAAAAAAAATGGGGGTCCAAAGCAGCTACCCCAATGAGTGGACGGATTGCAACCAAAATTAGTAGAGCTCTTTGTTGGATAAACTAAGAGACGTGTGCCAAATTTCATCAAACTTTGTTGAGAATTTCGCCTTGGGGGTCCAAGGCGGGTACCTCAAAGAGTCCTGGGATCTCAAGCGAAATTAGTATTACTCTTTCTGGGATCAATTATTAGACGTGTGCTGAATTTTTTCAAATTCTGTTGAGAATTGCGGCTTATACATTGAAAAATAAAAATGTTGAAAAATGGGGGTCCAAGGCAGATACTCAATTTTCTGAATCAACTAATTGACGTGTGCTGAATTTCACCAAATTCTTCATCATCAAGAATTGCAGATTGTACATTACAAAGAAAAATAGGTGAAAAATGGGGGTCCAGGACAGGTACCCCAAGGAGTCGCCTAATTTCAACCAAAATAAATAATAGACGAGTGTTGAATTTTTTCAAATTCTTTTTCAAGTTGCGACTTGTACTTTGAGAAGATAAATAGGTGAAAAAATTGGGGTCCACGGCAGGTATCCCAAGGAGTCGGCGGATTTCGAAAATTCTTTGAATTTTTCTAATCTATATAAAACTGAACAAGTGTGCAAAATTTCATTATAGGATCACTCCTTTCATTGTAGGATCGCTCCTTCTATTTTTGGCATCTCGATGTATGAAGAAATATCACTGTGCGTCGCAGTGGCGCTTGAAGGTAGCTCTTGCCACACTAAACCAATAAAGCGTTTACAATGGTCTGGTAGTCAATCTCAATAACAGTGAACTTTTATAATTTTTCAGAAAATATGAGTTAACATAAAGTGAATAAAATGGACTGACCATGTCAAATATCTTAACAGGGTACTCGTATTTAAAGCAATAATTGAACTCTACTCATGTATAATTTGGTAATATTTCAGGAGAGGTAGTCTTAAGATTTTCCAATCCTTCCGGTACGAAGAACGCTAAGCTAGGGTCTTTTAATTAGTATTTACATTTTCTCTGCACTAATGATTGATTCTTGCACCCGCTTATATTAACGGGTTAACATCTAGTTCTCAACTTAGGCGGTGTCAAAACGACACCTGCTGTCGGAGACTGTTCATTGTGACCTTCAAAGATTTATAGAAGAAAAAGCAAAAAGAGTAAATGATAGAAAATCAACGACTGACTTATCTAAGCCACCTGAGTCCAGTTATAAGCCCTATAAGATCAATCAGTTTGCACTGCTGCAGATCATCATGGAATGTATTACCTAGATGTCTGAGTCTCTGATTTTGGAGCATTGGGGCAGTGACAGAGAATGTGTTCCACCGATTCGGAAGAGTCCTTATCTAAACATAGTCTGCAGAAGTCGGGAATGCTGTTTAGCCTAGAGCTTAAGACACAGTGTCCCGTCAAAATTCTTAAATATCTTCTTAAACTTGACCTGCTTAGACCTAGCAGATGTTCTGCTGGTAACTATGTCATCCCATGACCCTGAGGTTTCCTTACTGATCGAAGACTTGATACCCAAAAAGAAATGACAGATAGGGGGAGCTATCTTTGACTCGAGCCTTGTCTAGCGGCTTTGTCAGCAACTTCGTTGCCATCGATGTCTCAATGATCAGAAACCCAGCACAATCTAATCCTTTAACTGATCGAGAGATCTAATAGGGTCAATCTACATCAAGTTTTCATGTAATACTGTATTCTTGTAGTACCTTAAAGGCAGCCTGGCTATCGCCTCACCGTTTTCAGTTATGGTACTGGGGATAAGCTCTGTGGCCTTCCATATGGTAAAGAAATCTATGAGATTTCTTGATGTTTTGTTTTATCAGAAAAACACAATTTTAGAGCCATCTGTGAAAATCGAATTGCCTTAAAAAGGCGATGTACGATCATCCCATACCGTTCCATCAGGGATTACGACCTCTGGTGCTGTGCTGAACAAAAGCTCCTTGACTAAATAGTCAGACCGTGGTAAGTTTGATTCCAAGCCTAAGGATCCTGTTAAGCTCAGTATTCTGGTATGTCCTACCCGATTATATCTAAGTATATCCGACTCTTCTGGTTGCCATACCCTTTGTGAAAAGATCAAGAGGGTGCAATGACAACAAGATGTCCAGGGCTGCTCGAGGAGTGCTTTTTAGACCACCGGTTATACCAATACTAGCACAACTTTGTAACAATGTTAAGAGAAACCAAGAATTAAACTTTATCAACAGCTTTCTACCAAACTGCACATCCGTTTGTTAAAACAGGCCTTGTAATGGTTGTGTAAATCCAATATACAACTATTGCTCTTAAACCCCATTTTTTCCATCAGAGTTCCTACAGCAGCGACGTCGAACAGTGCGCACCGAAGAAACAATTGCCGCTGTAGAGCAAAGTGTTGAAGAGGACCCGAATGAATCGATTCGCCACCGTGCACAGCAATTGGAGCTTTGTCCATCAACTTTATGGAAGATTTTGCGCAAAGATCTTGGCTTGTGACCTTACAAGATCGTCGTGATTTTGGTGTAAGGGCCGAAAATGAGATTGATCTCGATGCTGATTTTCATCGCAAAATTTTGTTCAGTGATGAGGCTCATTTTTGGTTGAATGGCTACGTCAACAAGCAAAATTGCCACATTTGGAGTGAAGAGAATCCACATGAGACCCTTGAGACGCCATTACATCCACAAAAACTGACTGTTTGGTCTTCTTTATGGGCTGGTGGAGTCATTGGGCCATACTTCTTCCGAAATAATGCTGGAGAGTCAGTTACCATAAATGGAGACCGGTATAGAGCCATGATAACCGACTATTTTGTTCCGCAATTGGATGGCAAGAATGTGGATGAGTTGTGGTTCCAACAAGACGGCGCTACATGCCACACAGCGCACGTCACAATTGATTTATTGAAGGAAACATTTGATGAGCGCATAATTTCGCGGAATGGACCTGTCAATTGGCCACCAAGATCGTGCGATTTGACACCACTGGATTATTTTCTTTGGGATATGTGAAGTCGCTCGTCTACGCCAAGTTAGGGGACTTGGAAGCCAACATTCGTGGCGTTATTGCCAACATACGGCCCTATATGCTCGAAAAAGTAGTTGAAAATTGGACCTGTAGAATTGGCTTTATTCGAGCCAGCCGCGACGGCCACATGCCCGAAATCATATTTAAACATTAATGGCATAAAATTATTCTTCCAATAAAGCCAAATTGATGGACATTAAAACGATTTTCTTGTGTTTTATTTCAATTCGAAGTTCTATACCTCTAAAAAAAACACCCATTAGATAAACTTAATATAATCCCTGCCTTCGAGCGATCTTTTTCTGTAATATTTCTAGATCTAGGGAATGTTGAATGCCAAGAAACGGTTTAGATTGGTCTTAACTTGGTAAACCCGGACTTATCTTGGTTATCTTTCATCTCAACTGTGGACACTGACCTCCTCGTGGTATCACCCGGGGAACTACGTTAACAATCATTGATGTAGTTTGTTATCATGCGCCGCGAGTTCTCCCAAAAGAACGACAAAAATATGGGTTAGGACGTTGGGCTATTAATCCACTCCTGTAAAAAACAATTACTATGAAAATTATTATAAAAACGGCTCCCCTAATGTTAAAAGAGGACGTCCGAATCTTCAATGGAAAGAACAAATAGGGAAAAATCCTTCAAAGTTTGGCCTACGAAATTGTAGAACATACGCACAATATCGAAGTGCATGTAATTCTAATATACCGGTTTGTGCTGAAAATCGAGCTTTTTCAAATCGTTCGATTTCTGATATATTTTTGAGATAATTATCGGCTATTTCCCCAAAATAAATGAAAATGTGGGCTTTAATCCCTTTGACTGATATCTAATCTTTCATTTGGTTTGAATTTTTTTGTGGAAATAGGGGAAATTATCTCAAAAATATATCCGAAATCGAACGATTTGAAAACGTTCGATTTCCAGCACATACCGTATATGCTCAGCTTTTGCCCTTAACAGGTGGTAAATATAGGCCATTTAAGTAAGTGAGTATTTAAAAGGATTAATAGGATTTATAGACAAATTTTTTGCCTAAAATTATCAAAATAAAAAAAAGTTGAAAAAAATTTGTGGGTCATTTTTGGCCCCATGCCTGTTTAGGGTTAAAATATTTTTTTTTAATTAAAAGAACTTGATCTTAGTGTAAAATAATAAATTTATCAACAAATCTCTAATAAATTCATGATTTTAAAATACTAACAATCAAAATTTTCACCTTTTCTCCGGGAAAAAAGGGTTAAGTCTAACCAATTTTCAAAAAGAAAATCTGTTTATATTCTCGATAGTGTGGATAGTTTTATTCCATATAGTAAATATTATTAAAATTTAACACAAGTAAGTAAGATTTATGAAGTATTTACTTTAGTTATAAACAAATAATTACTTTTTGACGAAATTCGGCGAATTCGAACACAAGGTACGGCGAAATGGTTTAAGATATTGGCCTCAATTTTTTTTTACTTTTATTGTCTTCTTTATCTATTTTAACACACCGATGAGAAAAATTAAAATTTCTAATTTTTGTTTAACAAAATTTTTAATAAATTAAAATATGGGTTTTGAAACCGACCTGAGAAAAATTACACATTTTCGAATATGAAAAAAACTAAGTAAGTATTTTTATATTTTATTAAAATTAAACAAGTCTTGAAATGGTAAATCGCAAGACATGATTTATCATTTCATTTTGAAGAAATCACAATAACTCCAAAACTGTTTTACTGATTTTAAATTTTTATGACTTCAAAGAAAGCTGCCTTAATTCACTTTTAGATTCCATTATGTTTTTTTTTAATAAGTCCTGAATACACGAAATGTAGCAAAACTACAAATACACTCATTTTTCCCCATACAAATGGGCTCAAAGACTTTGGAACAGTTGCGCGGGCTCGTATCCTAAAAATAAATCAATAATATTTTGCACACGTCCGATTAACATAATTTGGTTATATAATTTATTTTAAGAAGTCGATTAGAGACAAAAGTGAAAAAACGACCCACCCTAATGTATATAACTCCAAAACCATAGAAAATCATAGAAGGGAAAACCTGTCAAATAAACCTGAATTAGCTGTCAAAAAAACCTGAATCTATCATTGTGTTTGAAATTTTTTTTTTAAGTAGTGTTAGTGAAAAATGAAATCCACACAGTTGGTTTTTTAGCATAGTTGTATTAAAAGTTCTGAAAAAATAGGTACTTTTAATGAAATATTTGTATATTATTTTGAAGATATAATTAATATTTCGATAATTTTAAACAAAATATAAAATCTGGCTTAAGAACCACAGTTTTTGAAAAATTTCCTATAAAAAAAATTAACTATGATAAGATTTTTATATAAAAAATTAAAAAATACTATTTTTATAGGAAATTTTCCAAAAATTTACTATTTGTATAGGATTTGTTTTAATTTACTATTTTTATAGGAAAATTTTCGAAAATTTACTATTTTTATAGGAAATTTTTAAAAAATTTACCATTTTCAAAAATTTATTATTTTTATAGGAAAATTTTCAAAAATTTACTTTTTACTCAAAAATTTTTATAATTTACTTTTTATGTATAGGAAATTTTGAACATAAATTACTATTTTTATAGCGTTTTTTTAATTTACTATTTTTATAGGAATTTTTTTTTAAAATGTATTATTTTTATAGGAAATTTTTTGAAAATTTACTTTTTTATAGGAAATTTTTTAAAAAATTACTACTTTTATAGGAAATTAAAAAAATACTATTTTTATAGGAAAATTTTCAAAAATTTACCTTTTATATAGGAAATTTTTGAAAGAAATTGCTATTTTTATAGGGTTTTTCTTTAATTTACTATTTCTATAGGAAATTTTTAAAAAATTTATTATCTTTATAGGAATATTTTCGAAAATTTACAATTTTTATAGAAAAATTTTCAAGAATTTAGTATATTTATAGACAATTTTTCAAAAAATGAGTACTTTTGCAGGAAATTTTTCAAAAATTTTATAATTTTTATAGGATAATTTTAAAATTTTTTTTATTTTTATAGCATAATTTTTCAAAATGTACTAAAAAATAGTAGAAAAATTAATTTTTGTAATTTCTAAAATGAATAGTAACGTGCTAGAAACTTCATTATTCAAATTTCCAAACTGCAAGGTACGTTTAGTTGTACGATCTAAAAAAAGTAGTATATTTTTGAAACTAAAAAAAGCAACTCAGTTTATTTTCATTTCTTAATAAAAACAAACGTTGAAAAATGGAAAAAAAAATTATTTGTTTTATAGAAAACAAATTATATTTCAGTTAATAAAATATGACCAAAATGTTTAAATAAATTATAAGAATCTTATTTTTGGAAAATTTCTGCTATTGAATCAATTGATTTTGTGTAATTTAAAGGTAAATAAAATGTTTGTATTTGTTTTGATTTTGCATTCTTCAATATGGCGGTAGTTACACACAACCTATACGTGTGAGTTGTCATATGGAACAGCTGATTCTTTCCTATCTATTTATAATCTATGTCCAAAACCGTTGAACACACAAAAAACTTATGTTTGGACGACCTAAGGGCAACTTTGTTCTTTGTCTTTAAATGTAATTTTCAATAAATTTGGAAAATTCGTTTTCAATATATGGTAATATAACTAAGACAATATTTTCAAAAATCCCAAATTAAAAAAAAAAAAATAATAAACCAATGAAAAAAATTTTAGGCGTTTTTTTGCAACATTATTTTGGCAACATAACGTGAAACCCCCTAATAAATGTTTGAATTTGTTTTATTAAAAGAAAAACAAACAAAAAATAATATTAAATATCAAAACTTGTTATTAAATTTTTTTCTATTAGTAATTTATTTCCGATTATGATAATAACAAATAGAAAAATGTTTTACAAGTTCTAGATTTTCGTGTCAGTGAAGCGTGCATGCAGTTCATTGATGCACAATAGGCGTAGGAGTACTCAAACCCCTATGATGCTGATATACTAAATTATCAATTACGTTACAATTTTTAAAACGATAAAAATTTTACAAAAATGAATTCATAAAGGGTAATTTAAACCATATTTCAAAACATGATTGTTTGAATATTTATAATTGAATTAAAGAAAATCTGTTTCTTTCTTCCATAAATGACCAAAACGTTTTGATAAATTTGTTTTCTTCAAAATTTTGATAACAATTTTTCAAAACTAATTTGTAACCCCAGCTTTTTCAAGGAAAAACTCTGTTTAGTTTTGGGTAAGAGTACCCCTTTTACACTCACAATTTAGCAATTACTTAAACCATTATTGACTAACACAACTCAATTGCCTGAGTTTGGGTAACTTCGTGAAAGTGACCAAAAAGTTTCAATAAATTCGTTTTCTTCAAATTTTTTATAACAATTTTTTTAAGATAATTTGTAACCCCAACTTTTTTTTAAGGAAAAACTCTGTTTAGTTTTGGGTATGAGTACCCCTTTAACACTCAAAAATTAGCAAATACTCGAACCATTATTGGATAAGGCAACTCAATTGCCTGAATTTGGTTAACTTCGCTCAAGTCTGAGTAGTTCAATTTTGGAACGCGATAACGACTAGATTTATTTTGTCATCGTTTATATGAAAATTTTATTATATTTTACAAAATTTTGATATTTTATTATTAGTAATTTTAAAAAGCAGTGGAAAATTTTGGATTTTTTTTTTTTAAGACCGTTTGTTGGTATCAAATGTTTTGTTATGATTATGTCAATTCTGATGAGCATTAAATTTCTTTTCTAGTAATAAAATATTTTTCAATTAAATGAGAAACAGCCAAGCAAACATTTTATACTACACCATTTCCAATTGTAATTTTTCGTTTTGTGGACTACATAAGGGAGTATGACTAGTTCAGTAGTAATCCAAATATAAGAGCTGTAAAAATCTATATATGTATATGAGAAAAATGTCCTACCTCTTAAAAAACAAAACCAAATGCTGACAAAGCAGTTTCTCTTGTAATAAACTTCTTAGATGACTCAGCAGCTCAAGATGACTCTAGAGTTTGAGATGTCTCAGCAGTATGAGATGACTCACCTACATCTTAAGAAACGAAGCCAAATGCTTACAAAGCAGTTTCTTTTGTAATAAACTTTTTAGATGACTCAGCAGCTCTAGATGACTCAACAGTTTAAGATGACTATCCTCAGCAACTCAAGATGACTCAAGAGTTTGAGATGTCTCAGTAGTATGACATGACTCACCTACATCTTACGAAACAAAGCCAAATGCTAACAAACCAGTTTATTTTGTAATAAACTTTTTAGATGGCTCGGCAGCTTTAGATGACTCAACAGTTTGAGATGTCTCAGCAGTATATGATGACTCACCAGATCGTGATGACTCATTAGTTTGAGCTAAATTGGGAGTTTAAGATGTCTGTATATATCTTATATAAGTTACCGGAAGATACTAGGAAACTGTCGAGCAGACTAGTCGTCAGGACTTGGCACTACTTTACAAAATCCGGATAACCTAGAACAAAGCAGTTTGAGGTGACTCAGCAGCTCAAGATTACTCAACAGTTCAAGATGACTCAACAGTTTGAGATAATTCAGCTGTTTAAGATAAATCAGCAATTCGTGATGATTCAAAATTTTGTTCTGATTAAGGAGTTTAAGATGACTCGTCTGTATACTGTAGAGCAGACAAGTCCTCAAGACTTGGGGTTATTCTATAGAATCCAGATAAACTAGAACAAAGCAGTTGCTTTAGCGATAAACTTTGAGATGACTCAGCAGTTCGAGATGACTAAACAGTTCAAGACTACTCAACAGTTTGAGATGACTCAGTAGTTCGAGATGTCTTAAAAGTTTGAGCTGAATAAGAAGTTTAAGGACTCATCTGTACACTCAGAATATAATGTTGGTAAAAATAAATGAAAATGTAATTTAAAATAAATGAATTTTCATTTAAAAACCGGTTGACTAAATTTTTATTCAAATTCAACGAAAAATTCATTTAAATTTGAATGTTAAAAAAATAACTTTAAATTTTCGTATAATTAAATATATTTTAAAATTAATTTTAATACTTTAATTGCCGAAAAAACAACTAGCAAATTTTTCAAATCAAACTAATTTTACAGTTATTTTAATTTTTTTGACTATCAAAAAAATAACTACAAAATTTTTCGAATCAAACTAAAGTTTCCGTTATTTTCATTTTTTTGACTAACAAAAAATAAACTACAAAATCTTTGAAAACGAACGAATGTTTCAGTTATTTTCAATTTTTTAACTGACAAAAAATAAACTACAAAATTTTTCAAATCAAACTAAATTTTTCATTATTTTCAATTTTTTAACTATCAACAAACTAACTGTAAAATTCTTCAAATAAAAGTTCAATTCAGTAAAATTTAATGATAATTCAATTGTTTTATTTAATAAATTAAAATAAATAAAATTACATAAAAAACCTTAAGATTAATAACAATACTGGTTAATATATACATTTATATAAGATGTAGATATACATTTGTTTGGATTCAAAAAGTATTTTTATATAATATTTATACGAGTATGTATTATTAAATAATGTACATATCTTTATGTATTTTGATGCATTTAATTCGAATCAAACTATATAAAAAATATTTTTTTAAAAATTTAAACTTTTATAAATTTTACAAAAAATTTAAATTTTATTTTATAAAAATTTAAAAGTTAACAATAACAATTTCAAATTAATTAAAAATTTAATTTTAATAATGTTTAAAATTTTAAAAATTTAAACTTTTATAAAAATTTTAAATTTTACAAAAATTTTAAATTTTATTTTATAAAAATTTAAAAGTTAACAATAACAATTTCAAATTAATTAAAAATTTAATTTTAATAATGTTTAAAACTTTAAAAATTTAAACTTTTATAAAAATTTTAAATTTTACAAAAATTTTAAATTTTATTTTATAAAAATTTAAAAGTTAACAATAACAATTTCAAATTAATTAAAAATTTTATTTTAATAATGTTTAAAATTTTATAAAATTGTAATTTATATAAAAATTATAATTTTTTAAAAATTTTAATTTTTATAAAAATTTAAATTCTTATAAGAATTAAAATTTTTATAAAAGTTTTAAATTTTTATTAAAATTTAAAATTTTATAAAAATATTAAAATTTAAAAAAATTTTAAATTTTATAAAAAATTTTTAATTTTACAAAAATTTAAAATTTTATACAAAAAGTTAGCTTTTATGAAAATGAAAGTTTTATAACAATTTGATATTTTATAAACATTTAAAATTTTACTAAAGTTTAATATTGTATAACAATTTAATATTTGCTAAAAGTTTAAAATTTGATTAAAGTAATTTTAAATTTTAATAAAAATAATTTAAAATTTTATAAAAATTAGAAGTTTTATTTAATATTTTATTAATATTTAAAATTTTATAAAAATTAAAGTATTTTTAATTTAAAATTTTTATAACATTTTAAAATATTTAATTTTTATAAATTTTTAATTTAAACTTGTTAATAAAATTTTCCATTTTTATAAAATTTTTAATTTTTAAAAAATTTTAAATTTATATACTTTTAAAATTTTTAAAAAATCTTTAGTTTTTATGAAAATTTCAATTTTTGTAAAATTTTAGATTTTTATAAAATTTTTTTAATATAACTTTTTTTTAAATCTTAAAATTTTTATAAAATTTAAGATTTTTATAAAATTTGTATAAACTTTTAAGTTCTAAATTATTACAATAATGATACTGGACGCTGAATACGGGAACTTTGTCTGGAACCCATCTGAAAATTAAATTTTTATCAGTTTTTTATATATGTATTTTATATAAAAAACATGCTTACCTTTACAAATGGTTAACCGGACCCTTGGACCTTTGTTCGCTAGAGACTGGACATCTGTAAATGTTTTCTTTTGAAATATGTTTGTATGTTAGATGGGACAAAATCCATCAATGTCCATTGAAATTATAAGACTATAAAATATGCCATTAAGTTGACACATATCTAATGAAATATTTGTTTCCATTATGGTGTCATAATGTCAATGGACATTATGGAATGCAACCATACATTTTTAAAATTTTATAAAAACATAAAATTTTTAATTTTTATAAAATTTTAATTGTTATAAAATTTAAAATTTTTATAAAATATAAAATTTTGTTACAACAATAATAATGTTACTCGCCTTTGGCGCTGGATACTGGAACTCTTTCCGGAACCTATCTGAAAATTAAATTTTTATTAGTTATTGAATTTTGTTATGTATATAAAACATGCTTACCTTTACCGATGGATTATCTTAACCTTGGACCTTTGGACGCTAGTTACTGTACACCTGTAATTGTTTTTATAAGAAATATGTTCTGCAAATCTCTTCCGTGTGCAATTAGATTTAAGTCAATTACACATTGAAGTGATTTTCAGAACATATCTAAATGTTTGGTATCTTTCCATAATGTCCATTGATATTATAACACCACAAAATAATATATCTAATAAAGAGTTCTTTTCCATTGAGTCATAATGTCCATGAACATTATGGAATGCGACTAAACATTTAGATATGTTCTGAAAATCACTTAAATGTGTAATTAAATTAAATCCAATTGCACATGGAAGTGATTTACAGAATCGTTTTATAAAGACCATTGTCTAATATGTAGTTAAAATTAAGTACTTACCGTATTTTAATGGATAAAATATTTTCGCTTTTTTGAAATATTTTATTTTTTAATTTAATTTTTTCCTTCTACAGCTGACGTCTATGATTTGAAAGTTTATTTTTTTTCAAAATCACCGCTTGCTTTAATTTTTTTAATTTTCAAAAGCATTTTTTTAACAAGGTGGGGTTTAAAATAAATATGCAACGACTTTTAACAGTTTATTGTACATTATTGATACCCGATTTTGACAGTTCTTTGTGCATCGAACATGCATTAACATGACCAGCTGTTTCAGTGCCAACGCTTTATAACAACACTTCACAGCCTCAAAAATGTAAATATAGACCTCTTAGTGCTGCATATATTTTATGTCGGTAATTCTTAAATCAAGTTTCTTCCTTTTAATATCCAGTTTTTATCTTCTAAACATAAACAGCTACCTTATTATATATTATATATATACATTTATATTATTAAATAAGAAGAGATTATCGTAACGCTATATTACCGAAACTAAAGCTGACAGGTACAAACCTAATTGGTTTTTGGATCAGCGACAAAAATAAGATGACAAGTGTTTAGCACATCTTCGGTACTTTTTTGATTAAAGTGGCGAATAATGTTACATATTTGGTACTTTTTTAATTAAAACTAAAAGGAAAAAAAATAAATAAAATCGCTTTTAGATTAGTTGTGGATGTAAATAGACACGTTAAAATTTACTTTTTAAATTTTTTACCAACATCTATAATCCAAAAAATAATAAAAATGATCTGGGCAGGGTTAGCTTTGACCCTTATACAGTTGAAGCTTTTAAACTTTATACAAAAGACGTTTTAGTGAATGGTTGTACAAAGTGCCAAAAATACTTGTAAATGATAACATAATGTAAATATGTGGTAAAAGTGAGCACTTTATTATTACAACTAGATAATGACTAACATAGCGCTACCGAAGATAGGGTATTTTTTGGTTCATTTTCGTAAAAATTGGTTTACGAAGAGGAATTAACAATATTGTTTTTGGTGCACTAAGCTTTTGTGTTAAACAACAAGGAAGTATTTTTTTAATAAATAAAACTATTCAAAAAGACAGTTTCTTAGGAATCAAGAAAAACAAACAGTCAACGTTTTGATGTAGTATAAGTAATTATCCAATTTTCACAAAAAAGAAAATAACTAAAATAAATAACTGTTATTGATTATCAATAATTTTGTGTAGTTTGTTTTTTTAAATAAATAACCAAATTAGTTGTTTTTCGATTTTCATAGATTTTCAAATGTTTATTCATTTAAAAACGATTCAACTGAAAATTTTTAAAACAAAATACAGTCAGTTACTGTTATAATTTTCTGAGTGTATACATCTTGTATTTGTTTGTTACCGGGAGATACCGGGAAACTGTTAAGCAGACAAGTCATCAAGACATGGGGCTATTCTACAAAATCCAGATGAACTTGAATAAAGCTGTTGCTTTAACGATCAACTTTGAGATGACTCAGCAGTTTCAGATGACTCAACAGTTTGAGATGACTCAACAGTTTAAGATGACTCAGCAGTTTGATATACGTATATCACCAGTTCGTGATGGCTCATATGTTTGAGTTGATTAAGGAGTTTAAGATGACTCATCTGTATAAATCTTATATATGTATGTAACCGGGAGATACTGGGAAACTGTAGAGCAGACAAGTCGTCAAACATAGGACTATTTTACAAATTCCAGATAACCTAGAACAAGGCAGCTGCTTTAACGAGATGACTCAGTAGTTCGAGATGTCTTAAAAATTTGAGCTGAATGAGAAGTTTAAGATGACTCATCTGTATACATCTTATGTACATATGTATGTTACCGAAAAATACCGGGAAACTGTAGGGCAGACAAGTCGTTAGGACTTGAGATTATTCTACAAAATTCAGATAAACTAGAACAAAGCAGTTGCTTTAACAATAAACTTTGAGATGATTCGGCAGTTCAAGATGACTCAACATTTTGAGATGACTCAGCAGTTTGAGATGACTCAGCTGTTTGAGATAAATTAACAGTTCGTGATGACTTAAAAGTTTGAGCTGAATGAGAAGTTTAAGATGACTCATCTGTATACATGTTATGTACATGTGCATGTTACCGACAAATACCGGAAAACTGTAGAGCAGAGCAGAGTCGTCAGGACTTTTGACTATTCTACAAAATCCCGATAACTAGGACAAAGCAGTTGATTTAGCGATAAACTTTAAGATGTCTCAGAAGTTTAAGATGACCCAGCGGTTCAAGATGACTCAACAGTTTGAGATGACTCAGCAGTTTGAGATACATATACCACCAGTTCGTGATGACTCATAAGTTTGAGCTGAATAAGGAGTTTAAGATGTGTTATTCCGTAGTAAGGCAATGGACAAATGGAAGTTAGTACAAAAATTAGACTTACACAAGTTTCAATTACGTCGGGCTAGTAACCCACTCCTGGAAACAACAATTACTATGAAAAAGCTAAATTTAGAATAAAAACGGTCCCCCTAAATGTTAAAAGACCAAGTAGAGGAAAATCTTTAAAAGCTTGACAAGATAAATCCCTGTCCCATAATTGAAAAATTCTAAAATGTAAAAGGAAATGGTATTGCTGCATATTCCAAAAAACTTTCCATTCCACATGCACAAATTTTCCATTCAATATTCTTAAACTATCAAAGTGATGACAGTTTTCATAAATAATAGAATAATTCAATTGAACAAAATTTAAACAAAAAAAAAAGAAAAAAATCTGGTTTTGTTTGCAACTGGAAACAACAATTTTTTCTGAGTGTCTTCAAATTTTTCCACAAAACTATTAAATAAAAAGTAATGCGGCAGGTCAAGAAGTAGATTCGATTTGGAGAGCAAAAATAAATTATTAAAAATGTGTCATCAACATCACTCGTGTCAGTAACTCAATTTCTTTTTAACGTTTCAATTAAATTGCATTAAAAAACTATTTAACGCACAAAATTTTTCCACTGTCCAAGTTCAGTGAAAGTTTATAGAACCCAAATATGTTCTATTTTGTTATTTTTGCCTAAAAAGAAATATCTAAAATTTGTTTTTCTTCATCAAAAATATTCAAAAGTAACCGGCATATTCTTATTTCCTGTTAGAACATAAGATACTGTTATCGATTATGTAAAAAAAACTTTAACATTGGCATTGAATGTTAGCCGGTAAAGGAATTTTGAATGTTAACATAATTATGTTTAATGCTTATGTACACAAAAGAAAACCCCGAAATTATGCTTTATATTTATCATACACAGATACCTCGTATAAAGGCCTATTTTTTTTGCCAACTTGCCTCAATAATGTCTCTTTGACGCTGTGGCCCAATGTGAATTAGTTTGAAGTAAATAAATAAATATATTTTTCAATTAAAAAAAATATTCTTAATCTGGCAAAGTTTGTGGATTTTTTTTTTAATATTTTCTTTAAGATATTTAATTTTGTTGAATGTGCAATAAAACTTGATAAATTAAAACTTATTTTTTTTAAAGCTACTCTTCATTATTTTATTACATAATCTTAATCTTTTTTTTTTTCTTCATTTGGATATTTTTCAAAGAATTGATTTTACCATGCCCTCTATAGGATCATAATACATGTCTAGCCCAAATTTTATGAGCGAAATTTAGAAATCAGCTGAGGTGTAAGGAAAACAAAATCTTATAAAAATTTCATTTCTAATTTTCTCAAAACTAGTTTTTTTGACATTGGCCCCTTTAGCACCAAGCCACAGATATAAATAAGCCTTATTTCCCAAAAATCCATGATTAAAAAGTGATTATTTTTTTTAACAATAAAAGGAAAATACCTAAATTTGTATTTAAGAAATTTTCGTCATTGGGTCTTACATTTATCAAAAATCGGTAACTGTAAGTATCAAATTTTAATAAATTAATTTTGCAATTGCGACAATACTTTGATTACAAGTTTTGGGGGTCAAGCCATGCGGACGGACTTCTTCTATTATCCTTGACCCCCAATACAGCATAGGGCCTCATGCGAACGGACTGATATCGGTGAAAACGACTCGGGAAGTTAAAAGGTGGGCCTAAGACCAATTTTTCTATACTTAACATACATCAGCATAAGCTTATAATAATCTTTCCACCTAAGCTGGCGAAGAATATGAATATCTGATGTTTTTGCTCTCATAGGACCATAACACATAAAAACAAGTAAGAGTGTTCTATTCGACTGTGCCAAAACTTATATACCATTAGATATCTCCAAGGGATATTAATATACAAATAATTTTTTTGAACTATATTTGGTCGTCAAAGCTATTATAGGTTATAATAGAGAGTATTCCAAAACAGTATAAAGACCTAAGCATTGAAGAAAACCTAGATCAGAAAGTAGAATATTGGTAAGGCAAGTCGAGCAAACCTTTCGAACTGTACCTAACACTTCGATCGGAAAAGCAGCTCGTATGGTGAAATGCTGTAATAGTTTTGTCCACAGAACCAAAGTTTATGCTGGTCTTAAGACATACAAAGTTCAAAAAAATATAGTACATACTTCGGTAAAGAACTTAGAAGCAAAAAAAAAAAAACGAGCGACGAAATTGAAGACACCAGCGAATTTTCTCATGTGGCAAGCAGTTGTGCCAAAATAAGATAAGCATTTGTGGTATCATTTCGCCCAATTTCAATACCAAATCTGAAATATTATTGTCATATAATGTTGCTCTAGCTCTTTTCGTATATGCGCTATCGTGTTTTCAACTGACGTACAGACAGAAATCTCCTATTCTATCTTTTTAATAGTTTTGCTGTTTCCGTAAGTTGTTTATATGGGAGCTATGGTCAATTATGAGCCGATTTTAATAACAAAATTTTCAAAAAAAAATGAGAAATATTTTTGCAAAATTCCCGTTATCTAGTTCCTTAAAATCATCTTAAAATTTCATGAGGATTTAGAATATATGTATATCCCTTTCGGTGAGTGGCTTATTTAAGCCAGCCTGTAGCCCTGATAAATTAGACTATTTTACGAATGTCAATACTCGCTAGATCAAATAAATCATGCAGAAAAAGCGCACCCAGTTTTGAAGCCCTCAAAATTGAAAGAGCGGGGCAGTGGCAGAGAAAATGAGTTACTGCCTCCTCCTTTGATGTTGTGACAACTACGACAGTAGTCGTGGGGTTGAAGGTTAAGTCTTTTGGCATGCAACCCAAAAACGCAATGATTTGTTAAGGTTGAGATTAATTTGCGGAGTCTGTGGCGAGGCAGAGATAACAAGCATTTTCAGCGTTTATTATTGTAAGTGAGCCATGTTTATCTGGATATTGAACAAGTGGTTTCAAAGGACCAAGCGTTCTGTGCTGACTCGTAGAGAAGTTGCCTAATTACTGATTTGCAGGCGGATAGCGGTAGCCTGTAAATTGGTCGATTGACTCAGAAGAACAACGGATTTTGCAAGTTTGTCCGCAATGGAGTTTCCATTTATGTTGTTGTGCCCGGGTACCCAGAAAAGTTCGATATTGCAATGTCTCGCCGTCTCTTTAAAAGATGCCCGGTATTCGCGGGTAAGAACGATGTAGTGTGTTCATTAGATAGGGATTTTATGGTAGCCTGACTCTCGATACAGAAACGAATATCCCTGTCGTATATTCTGTGTTACCTTAACCATTTGACTGCTTTGTATATGACCTATATCTCGGATAGAATAATACTACATTGATGAGGAAGACTAAAACAAATTTCCTTCCCTTTCTTTGACTTGGATCCATCCGTGAACAGCTGCAAACAACCGTCATCAAGGGATGAGTGGTCTTCAAAGATTGTTACAAAGGATTTATCAAAGAGGTAGATATGGGGTAGATATACAGTATTCACTGTTGTCAGGGATATTTATGATTTTATCCAGAATAGTGGAGTGTCGAGTTTGTGAGTGAGACCCGGTTCCGATAGAGCTAAGTCAGACAGCCGAGTTAAGATACACCCCTAAAACTAGTTCTTTGCCTGAGACCTGGGACTTTAAAGTTAAGGATTCTTCTAAGAAGAATTTGCAAAGTTGAACCGAAAATTTTAAATTGTAAGCAGAGAGATTCTCTGAAATGGGAAAGACAAAAATATGTCCAGAAGCATTAAGAGATATGAGGAAGCAAATTTGAAAACTTTGAATACCAAGCGACAAATGAGCGAGAGACTTTTTAAAAAGCAAGCGTGTCCCCTCAACTTCTAAGAAAATGTTGCCAACGCCATATGATTCACTGGCATTTAAAAGAACCAAAGATTATTATCACACTGCGTTCCCATGGCAGTCGATTCTTTGTACCGAAACTACTCGGAAATTTCAGAATTCCAACCAACCAATTCCAACTTCCACAATATTACGAACAAAATCGCAGTTACAAAAACATCACACAACTTCAAAGGTCTTTGAAGAAGTTATAAAGACAGTCTAATAATGGCGGGATTCAGTGTATTCCCAAGTCCTTATATACAGTGGTGGTCACGTATTTAGCACAAATGGTACCTGTTATCTCTTATAGGAAATATTAAGTCATAATTAAATTTTTTTCACTACTTTTTTTTGTAATGTATTACACGTGATGCGAAGATGAAGTCGAATTCCTTTTATATACATAGTTTTTTAAAATTATATTTATTTTTGCAATTATTTAAAACTAACCCACAAAAAATACTGGACATATGTTTAGCAGAAATTAGAAACAATATTTATTAAAAATCAAAAACAAGTTATTAATTTAAATTTCTTGAAAAAAACCTAATATTTTGTAGGATATCCTTTATTTTGTATAACTGCCGCACATCTTTTAGCCACACTCTTCACAAGAGCCAGGTATCGCTCACTTGGGATAGTGTGCCATTTTTTTTTGGATTACCGTCCATAAATCATTTAAGTTGTTAGGTTTTACGCTTATTATAGGCTTCTCTATATCTTTCCAAAGATTCTCAATATAATTGACATCCGGAGATTGAGCTGGCCATTTCAAAACATTTATTTTACTCTCGTCCAAGCAACACTTCACAGTACGTGAAGTGTGTTTAGGGTCATTGTCATGCATGAAGCGCCAGCTAAGTGGCATCTTTGCCTCTGCATATGGTATAATGATATCGGCTAGGATATTTTTATAAACGTGTTGATCCATACGTGTGTCAATTTTGTGTATTGGACCAACTCCATGCCCTGAGAATGCAAGCCACAGCATCACATTTCCTCCACCATGTTTTACAGTCTTTGACGTATACTTTGGGTTGTGCTGCATGTTCGGAAGATACCATACATATCTCTTTCCATCAGATCCAAATCTGCAAAACTTTGATTCGTCGCTCCAAAGTATGTTTTTCCAAAAATCTAATGGCTTTTCCAAATGCTATCGGGCGAGAGAAATTCGTGACTTCAAATTCTTTTTTGACACATGTGGCTTGTGTTGCACGATACAGCAACGCAAATTTCTTTCATTAAGGCGTCTTTGTATCGTTCTGTCAGAAACATCAATACCGTATTTTGATGACACTTCACTATTTATTTCACTGGAGCTCTTAAAAGAGTCGGCCACTGACACTCTATGTATTATAGAATCCTCTTTTGTTATCGTTTTTCTTGGTCTAGGTGTCAGTGGACCCTTTTTAATTGTTCCGTGTGCTTTTATATGGCTCAAAGCGTTATATACCATCTTTCTGGAGCAATTTAAAATACTTGCTATTTCACTTACAGGACATCCTCTCGAATTCATTTCACAAATCACCTGCCGTTGCGTATCTGTGCACCATTTATTTTTGGCCATGTCTAATAAATATTTTATTTTTGAAAAACCTTCAACTGTACACTATATGATAAAAAACTTACCAAAAATTAATTCAAAATTCAAAAAATAACAGATATGTAAAATGTTTAATATTTGTGCTAAATTTGAGTCCAGCTCCAATTACGTATTACCAGGAAATAAATTATAATTGAAGCAATTGAAGAAAGGGAATAACAAAAAAAGTAACGGGACTTGTAGATCACACCATAAGCTACACATCGTGGCAAAAAAAAAAGAAAATTATGACCTCAACAGAAAAATATACTGTTTTGAAAATAACACATAACTAGTGTGCCAAATATGTGACCACCACTGTATATGCTAAGTAAACCTTCCAACTGCAGCAATACAAGATGGTTTTAGTGAAACACTAAAACGCAGAAAATGGATAAGGTATAGTTAGGAGGGGATCTAAATGTTTTCTTCGGGAATTTAATCCCAACTAGACCAAGTACACACGCAAGACTAACATCGATTCCAGAGCAAGGGGGATCCATAACATGCAGTCTCAAGATTCCAACTTACAACTGAAATGTTGGTAAATGGATATGGAGATTGTACTATTCTTCTTCTGTTATCCTTGGCTCCCAGGAGCTGGTGCCTTAACCATCCTTTTAT
Organism: Stomorhina lunata; assembly: GCA_933228675.1. NCBI lineage: Eukaryota > Metazoa > Arthropoda > Insecta > Diptera > Rhiniidae > Stomorhina > Stomorhina lunata. The sequence goes on along the minus strand of OW121744.1, from coordinate 87,874,171 downwards.
ATCGGAAAATATTGCCAGATGTTAGGCATATGTCATTCCATGCATAGGTTGCTGCTCCCCATCAATTGACCTTCTCTTCATGTTAGCAGGTGGAACACGACGGCCTCTTCCTTGCGGATTCCAATCGGATTCCCCTCTCCTGTGGAACCTTGCCATACATAAACTGCTCACTGTATTAGATTCTTTGAGATTCATGTTAGCTTGTAAATTGTAACAGTGTCCATTAGAGCGTCTCGACCTATATGGGGAAAAAATAAAGTTCGCCGTACACCATCGAATATAAAGCATTGCTATGAGACAGTTTCGAAAAATTTTTTTTTAATTTTTTTCGTCGCACATTGGGGTCGCCAAAATACATTTTTCGTTATATCTTCGGCATTTACAGTCGGATCTCGAAGTGTGATACATCGATGTTTTTTGTCTCGAGGAGGCCAACATTTTTCTTTAATAGTCATTATTCTTGGGTATCCGGTTGTAGTATTTATCTATCAGACCCCTCTTCAAACCATTCTAATGTACCACCCTAATATCAGAAAATTAAAGCTATTAAAAAATCGTTAAACTTTTACTAAGGAAGTTTTTCGATTTTTCAAACCGATCTATTACAAACAAGGAATTTCTTATTTTGCCGCACGTAGGGATCGCCAAAATACATTTTTCGTTATATCTTCGCCATTTACTGTCGGATCTTAAAGTGTAATATATCGATGTTTTTGTCTAACGAGGGCCAATGTTTTGCGATATTAATCATTGAGCTTAAATACATTCTTCTACATAGTACTTACCCAAGATATTTTAACTCATACAACAAGAATTATAAAAATTTTAAATCTTGTAATCAATTATGTTTTGAAAAGATCTAAGTTTGCTGTATTTTTGACGGCTCTCAAGTTCTGAAAAAATGTGGCCCATGGGTTGCTCACCAGTGACAGCCAAGGCAGATTAATGTACTACATGAACAAAATGTTCAGTGTCTGTTTAAAGGCATAGATAAGCTGTGAAAATAATTAAGTTTAGTTTTATAATCAGTGACCTCAAGTACATTCTTCTAGTACTTTTTTTTTATAATAATCATTGATCTCAGATATCCGTTCTCGTATTTATTTAAAATTGTGAAAAAATATCATATCATATATATTTACAGTGTAAATACCCAAACAGTCTCTTAGTTTGTCTTGCTATTCGTTTTATCCACGAAATAATTGTTTGAATTTCGTCTGTGTCTGTATAACATTTAATCGCGTTGTGTTTAATTTAATTATAAACTATTAAAAATTAATTTAAATAAACAACAGACTCCCGAACTCTCCGCTTTTATTTTATCCGCCATTCTGGTTCTTGTGAAATCCAACCTCAAGCAATTCTAATAGATAAATAATATATCTTGGGTTCATCAATTGCCGGACGACGTTCAACAAATGCTTCGTCTGCCCATAGAAAATAACGTTTACTTTTTCCACCCGGTCCACAATTTCAAAATTTTTTTGACTGAGCCGCCATGCTTGCAATTCTTAATGCAAGAACTGTTAAAGCATTACAGTTTTCCAAAGATGTAATCGAAATACCAGCTAACATAAGGAAAATACTTTCTGTTGATAGTTTTATTTACCAAACTTAATTATTTTCACAGCTTATCTATGCCTTTGTATGAGTTAAGATATATTGGGTAGGTACTATGTAGAAGAATGTATTTAAGGTCAATGATTAATATCGCAAAACATTGGCCTTCATTAGACAAAAACATCGATATATTACACTTTAAGATCCGACAGTAAATGGCGAAGATATAACGAAAAATGTTTTTTGGCGATCCCTATGTGCGGCAAAATAAGAAATTCGTTGTTTGTAATAGATCGGTTTGAAAAATCGAAAAACTTCCTTAATAAAAGTTTTACAATTTTTTAAGAGCTTTAATTTTCTGATATTAGGGTGGTACATTAGGGTGGTAGGAACAGGGGTCTGATAGATAAATACTAGAACCGGATACCTGAGAATAATGACTATTAAAGAAAAATGTTGGCCTCCTCGAGACAAAAACATCGATATATCACAATTCGAGATCCGACTTTAAATGCCGAAGATATAACGAAAAATGTATTTTGTCGACCCCAATGTGCGACGAAAAAAATTAAAAAAAAAAAATTTCGAAACTGCCTCATAGCAATGCTTTATATTCGATGGTGTACGGCGAACTTTATTTTTTCGAGATGCCCTAGTGTCCATGGTTGAGCTGATGACTCTGTAGGTGAGAAGCTTATCTAAAAAATTGTTTAACTAAAATGTAATTTTGGCTGTTGACCAGTGTAATAAGTTGGGACAAGGTGAATTTGTTAAACAAAAATAATATTGCCTCGTTTATCGAGACATTTGTGTATTTGAAAGGTTCTCATAGGCTATGCTATAAAATATTAGGCTCTCTTTAAAATAAATAATGGAACTGCGTGTAAATCACAACAAGAATTTTTTTGAGCACACACAGCCGGCTTTCAATCGGTGACAAACTGGGGGTTTTGGGCAACAACAAAAAGATTTGATTTGTTAAAAAAATAAAGAAGAAAACTAAAAAAATTGAAAGAACACGGTGCTGAAACTAATTCTACTCTGGGTTTAAGGAAGAAGGGTAGAAACAGAGAAAAAAAATTGTATATAATACACAACAACAACAATGATAAAAACAAACACGATATTGGGGTATCGTGTTGTTGATGGCGATGACATGAAACGTCATCTGGGGGCATAAATACTAGTGACTGCTCTCCGAACAGTTCATTAGTTGGAAAACATTGAAGCCGTCAACAGCTCAGCCAAAGGTTTAGAAAAAAAAAACAAAAATAAATATTTTAAGAAAAAATATTATTTAATAGAAAATAAAATCCAAATAAATTGTGAATTGAAAAGTTTTAAGAGAATAAAAAAATATACAAATTATTATATAAACTTGTGTGAATTATTAAAAAAGTTAAAAGAATTTGAAAAAAGTGTAGTTAAGTTTCATAACAATTTAAAAAAAAAAGTTAATAAAGCTTACAAAAAAAAAATTACCAAAAAAAAATAAAAAATGAAGCCTTGTGTTGAAAGTTTGGAAGTTATTTCCCCAAAAGTACAAATCTCGGATAGTTTTATTGAGACCGATTATGAATATCAGTCCACACAAGTGAAACGTTTGGCCAATGGAAAAATTCAGGTATGTTTTAAAATTTTTTTCATTTTCATTTCTTTATTTCGGCAATTTTATTTTAGTTAATCATCATTTTTATTGATTTTTTGCATTAGGGTCTCTTTTTTGTTAGGCAAATTATTCTTCTAGAAGATTTTTGTTGATTTAATATCTAAAAAGATTGAATTTTGAAAAAAGAATCGTATTGACTTGTTAATTAATTTGAAAAACTTAACGATAGACTTTTAAATTAATACTAATAAATATTTTCTATATTAATTCTCGTGCATATTTTTCAATTTCTCTAAACAAAATGAATTGAAATTAGTGATGTTCGCAACCGAGTAATATTTATTCGAATCTGTCAAAGTCGAATAGGAAAATAGTATAATTATAGTAAACTGAAATAAACAGACTTGAACTGAATTCAAAGCTAAATCTAGAATTAAATCCAAAAATAATCGATAACTGAATCCAGACTTTAATCAAAAACTGAGCCTAGAACTGTAACTAGAATTAAATCTAAAACTGAATATATGGCTTAATCGATCCAATTAAATCCAATACTAAATTCAAAATTAAATTCAAAACTTAATTAAAAACTGAACCCAGAGCTAAATCCAGAATTAAAGTCATAACTGAATCCCAAATTAAATTCAGAGCTGAATCCAGAAGTTAATTAAAAACTAAATACACAACTTAATCTAGAACTGGTCATCGTAGAATCTAAGCCCTTGAAATTTGTAAGCATACCATTTTTTTAATTTAAATGGTCTATAGTTTCAACCTGTTTAGGTCAAAGGCCGATCATATTTTAGAATTCCATGCGCCTCTATCTTGTACGCATATTCTCCAATTTCGTCTTTCGAAGTTTTAGACGCCCTCTTCTATGAGTTACCTCAGGATCATTATAGAACACTTTTCTTGCCGTATTATTTTCATCCATTCGCGCAACATGTCCTAGCAAACGCAGCCGATGTTGCTTTAGGCCAAAATAGCATCGATTGGCAAGTATGATTTTGCGTTTGATTTGAAACATATATCGTTGTTGATGTTCACAGCGTTACCAAGGTATACAAATTCTTTTACAACATCGAAGCTATAGTTGTCAACGGACACAAGCGATCCAATAGTAGTAGCCTGTCTGCCTGTAAAAACCATCAGTTTTGTTTTTGAATAATTGATATCCAGACCCATTTTGTTTGATTCCTTCTCGATGCTGGAAAAGGCGGCTGTCCCCTTAAGCAATGTGCGGTAGCAGTTTGATGAGATTTGAGCTTTGTGATGTCAAGCTTCCTTCGATAGCCGATACTTTTTTTATTAAGTTTTTTTTTTATATTGCGTTCTTTTTTGGTCCGAAGACTTTAGGGGGAATATGTCATATTTTTCGGTAGCAAAAAAAAAAAGAACACGAACTAGTGTTTAGGGTTGGTTGCCTGAACTTGTGTTTTAAGGTTGTTAGATTAGTTGGACTAGAGCCTAAATATTGTATGTTTGCTTAGTTTTGTAAATCGGAAATTCTTCAAAATTGTTCGTCCTCGCCTATTTATTAAGGCCAACAACAAGCCTAAACAATTCAACAAGGGCTTATCCCTTTATAGTCGATTTTCCAGTGGATCGCACGACGTTCTACAGAGAAAACTAGTTTTTTAGTTCCACAGCACGAATGTGAAATAAACTTCTGCATCAGTCCTTACCTTTAATTATGATATCCAAAGGTTCAAATCGATTTTGCAGTGGATCGCACGACGTAGTATAGAAAAACGTTCGTTTTTTTTAAGCCGCACAGCACGAATGTGGAATAAACTTCCTGCACCAGTCTTTAACTCTAATTATGATATCCAGAGGTTCAAATCGAATAACCACAAACACTCCTCCCACAGACTTTTTTCCTAGTTCCATTACAATGCATATGCATTTGTAGGGGTCATCCCTTCAGTGTTGGTCCAATACAAAAAAAGGTTATGGAATCATATCCTTGTGTTTCAAGGATTTAATTAGTTTAGGATTACATCCTTGCGTCTCAGATTAACATACTTATTATTATGAATTTTATAAAGAATGGGAATAGTAAGATAATTTACTTATTTTCTTTGCTAATGGCTTGTTGAGACAATTCCAAAATTTGGATTTAATTTTCCTTTTAGTTTAAAAGTTATAACGTTTTTTGCTTCTCCTATAAAAAAAACTAGAAGTGTAGTTACGCCCTTTTGCATTTCAGGTGACGATATCTAGTACTCACAAATCAGTTTCCATTGGTATAAAAATACAGTTACTTAAAGCTCACCCACCTCCGAATCATATTAATCGGTTAACCGCTCATCCCTAATTATTATTGATTTTTTTTTTAATTTAAACAAACATTCGTTCCAGAATATACTACTCGGATATATTTATAAATAGAAACACGTATGACCATATATATTTATCCCATAACTTATCACCACTTCACTTTCTCTCTTCAGGAACGCACATGCGTTTTAAAAAACTCTGATGCATTTTCTTTAACCTACAATGATAAAAACGGACTCAGGTTCATGTTCAAGGTTATTTCAAAAAAGCACTCTTAAGTAAATAAATAAACTTTATGTATAAAGTAAATATATAATATATATGTATAAATGCACTTATGTATAACACATTTCGTCTCACTAGGTCTGGGTTGAGATTATTGCGGTTGTGTGCCATTTCACTGCCACTTGTTAGATGTAGAAACCCGGCCACAAGTTAAAGTAATCAAACTAAGGGAAGTTCCCCTTACCTTTCGTAATTTTTGAGGTTTTTATTTTCAATAAAACTTTTAATGGTTTTTTCTTTCCAATCATTAAAACTATTCACAGATGTTTTTTGTTTTTAATTAAAAATTATTTATAGTGTAAAAATTCATAAAGTGTAATAAATTATAGTTAGAATAATAACACTAGTCAACAAAATTCAAATTTTGCTTTACATTTTATGACCACTTATTTCTTATTTTATTTTTATTGTTCGTTTTGGACTCTGATAACAAAAACGGTATATTTTTCTTTTCAATTGCTTGATTTTAAATTTTGATTTATTTTTACAAAATTTTATATTTTTGAAAAGGTCTAGTCCATCATTTTTACAATATCCTTGGAACGTGTTGTTCGATTTTGGTAAAAGTCACACCAGAAAATAGTACATAAAATTATCTTTAAGTTGTCTTCAAACAATATTTACATATCTTTAACGCATTTGTAGTTATTTGGTCTTCAAAGTAGAAAAATATTTTTTTTTATGAAAAATTAAAATTTTCAATTTTTCAAAAATTCCTAAAAATCCAAGATAGAAAAAACTTACAGTTTTTATTATAAGATCTTAAAACTGTGAATAATCTAAATTTCCTAAAAATCCTTGAATAAATGGTGATTTTATTAACAATAAAGTCAATTAAGTGAAAATACTTAATTTTGTACTTAAGCTATTTTAGTCATTGCATCTTATATAAGAGCTAGGTTCAAATGTGGATTGATTTTTTTGAAATTTTGGAATTCGATTAAAGTTTATATGAAAATTATGTCTAAAAATTTGTATTATTATCTGATTTAAGAGTGTTTTTGTAAAATTCAAGGCACTTAAGTGGCTTTTGGCAGAAGGCCTTGCATAGGAGCTATGATCAAACATGGATCGATTTGAACAAAATTTGGTACAGTGATTTTGGTATACATAAGCCATAGTTATTTTAGATTATAAATTTTGCGGTACATTTTTACGAAATATACAGGCATGTCACGAATTCCGTTCGGAATTGAAACCATTCCGTAGTTGAATTCCGATCTAATTATTTAGATTCCGAAAAATTTTAAATGTCCAAAATCAGTACAAAATAAGATTTTTTTAATTGAAATTTTCAACTCTATCTTTGTTTTAACAAAAAACACTGATTAATTGAGGAAATTGTTCAAATATTGAATAAACAACTAAAAACATATGAATTCAATTTCACTTTGAAAATAGAAAGTGGTTTCATTCCGAAAAATGTTTTCGTTTTACTTTTTCAATAGAAGCAAAGTGCGGAATTCATTCCACTTCCGAACGGAATTGAGTTCTGTGACATGGCTGATAATGAAATTTGTGACCAAAATCTTAATTCCGAAATAAAAGACCAATTTTGAAGCTTTGTCCTTAATAGCAAAAAAATATTTCATTAATTTAATTTTTTTTGAAAATAATAAAATTTTGATTGGGTATTTTTACGTTTTTTATAAAAAAAAATCGCTACTTAAAGATGGATTTTTATAGCATATAGGGCGCACAGTGAACTGGAAAAAAGTCGAAGGAGTTATGGTATCTTAATGAAAATTTTTGCACATACTATTTTCAAAAATGATTAAATATGTAGAAATCCTTTTATTTTTCCGGTGCGGGGACAATTAAATACCCAAAATTTCCCCATTTTAGGAGTAATTATTTTATAGAATTTCAATCTATCATTTCATATACAAAATGATAAAGCGTGATAGTTTTTTTTTTTATAAAATATAACTAATCTCTAATTATTTAGGGTTGCCATATACCTTTTTAGAATATAACATTATTTCAAACATTTTAGTATTTTTATTGCTTAAAGTATTGAAAATCCTCATAAGCATTAGTATTTAAATAACATTGGTATTCATTACCGTGTAATGCATTGCCTTATATTATCATACATTTTAAAATATTAAAAATGTCAACTGATAATATCGATAAAAATATCAAATATGGATGATTTTTAAAATTATATTCCAAAAGTTGACATTGAAAACACCTAAACTTTTTTAGGATACATAACAGATAATAAGATTATTGATTCATAAAAGTATTTTTTTTTTTTGATCTGCCTATATTTTCGGGCCCATCGAAGCTGACTACTTTTTTTGAAAAATACATTCTTTTGGCAAAAAACTTCACAATTTTTCTTACAGTGTTGTTATAAATTTTTTAATTTTAAGATTTTTGTATTCTTTCTGCTATATTTCTGAATAAAAAATTGCATGTATTTTTGTGAAAAAATTAATTTGTGATATTTATTTTTCTAAAGCCATTTTTTGTTACTTAAAAATTATGAAAAAATTATCAAAATAATTCGACTTTAAAACTGTGTAGCTCTTTATAGGTGCTCCTCATATGAAAAACCGAACCACCTCTGGAATCGTGGGAGTATTAGCTTTCATTCTATATGTATTTTATTCAGGTCGATCGTTTTCAAATCGATCGATTTTAGATGTATTTTGAGATAATTTTCGGTTATTTTCCCAAAAAATTCAAACCAAATGAAAGATAAAATAACAGTCAAAAGGATTAAAGCCAAAATTTTCATTTTTTTGGGGAAATAACCGAAAATTAGCTAAAAAAATATGTCTGAAATCGATCGATTTGAAAACAAATCGAAAGTTTTTTTTCGATTTTTTTCTTCCATATAAAAAAATGTTGTGTCAGTCGCCCCCTAGAATTAAAGATAATGATAAAACAATTATAATTATTTTTTATTTTCTTACCACGCCTACTAATACCGCCCACTTAGTATTTTATTCATTGTGTCGCCATTTTAAGTCCGATCATAACATCAGTGTTCGCGGCTCTGTAAGGGCTACATTTGATAGTGTTTCTTCTTCTTCTTCTTCTGTTATCCTTGACTCCCAGTGGAGCATAGGGCCTCATAGTGTTTCAGTACCAGTCAATTTATAGTCATAACCTTTAAAAACTAGATCTTAAAAAATTATGACTAGAAATTGACCCGATAGTAAAAACTATCAAGGAGAGTAATGTAATGTGAACACCGATATATAAAGTGTTATGATCGGACTAAAGATGGCGACACAACTAATAAAATACAAAAAAGGGCGGTATTTGTAGGCGTGATAAAAAAGATATAAAAGCAATTTTTTAGAATTATCCTTCTTCTTCTTCTGTTATCCTTGACTCCCAGTGGAGCATAGGGAATTATTTTTACATTATCTTTAATCCTAGGGGGTGACTGACTCAACATTCTTTTTCGAACCACTCTATAGTGCACCTAGTCACACGAAATGAGTCTTATTTTAGGCTTGATCCACATAATAATTATCCAATTGCTTTTGTTAAAACACGTGTGTTTATTAAAGATAATAAATTTGGCATAAATTTCTATTTGACTTAATTTATGCCAATTCATCGGACACACCCCTTTGAAAACAATTCAAAATTCGATTTGTATGATAACATTCATTATAGTTTTTTTTTTCTTCTTAAATAAATATAAAACGATAGCGTTTTGAGTTGTATATAAAGGGTGTTCTTTTAAGAAATGTAAAAGGGGTTTCATTCCCCCTCCTCCAAGGGTGATATAAAAAATTTGAATCGAATATCCATAAACACTACTTCATCTATTCAGCTTCCCATAATCTATTTTCTAGATTCAACACAATGCATTGAATATGTAGGAGTCACCCGCTGGGTGCTGGTCCTATATTAAAAATAGGGCTTTTCCACTTTTTTTTATACAAAATTGTATATCTTATGTAATAAAGAATATTGTCATTAAAAAATACTGTTTAAACAAGTTGTTAATATCACGCAAGGTCGAACATAAAACCAATATCAAATGTCTACACATACCTCTTGATAGGTTACCCTTTAACATTAAACAGTGGTATACTATTTTTTTAGTTTGAGACATGCCGCTAATATTAAATAATCACAAATATTCTGAACTTACGTGTACCTATAAAATCGCATTATTTGCATTAAAATTCAAATTTTCTGCTAAATTAACAATTTATATTCTACACATAACATACATATATGAATATACAATATATTATGTTAAATATATAATAAAATTCAATTCGCTAAATATATTCTAATTAGTTGAAAAGTTTACATATGAGAAATTTCAATTTTGTGTTGATTTTAAAATCAAGTTGCCGGCCGGCTTTCGATATTATGCAACAACAACAACAAAAAACTTTGTTTATATATTTAATTCTCAATGTTTATTTAGGTGTTGCCATATTTGATCAATTGGTTAAAAATCTTCACATGGTATTTCACAATTTTAAATACGAGGCTTGTCTTTTATGTTTCGAGATTGGCTGCTATCTGTCAACTCTAAAGTAAATAAGGAGATCTTTGACAATGCATTTAGTTTAATGCGACTGAATTAAAAATATATATGGGTCAACCGCCGTGGTGTAGCAGATTAGTCATCCGCCTAGCATACCAGAGGTCCCAAGTTCGATGCCCGGCCACTTGAAAAAATAAATTTTCAAAAAACCGGCGGTTCACCTCATAATTCAGCTAGCCACTGGGTATTGAGTATTAGACTATGTAAAACTTCTCAAACAAATGCATTTGCCGTTCGGAGCCGGAGTTAAAACGTAGGTCCCTTTCAATGAGTCTAAAAATAAAATCGAATGCAGCTCACTCTCTAAGAGAAGTACCCTCGAGGAATTATAAATATATGGGCTTAGGATATCGCCTTGTCGCACAGCTTCATTTGTATCAAAGTGTTCGGAAGTGGTGTTCCAGTTTCTCACACATTTTTGGCAGGATTTGTGGAATTTAAATTTCACAACGCCAAAATTAGAGCTAAAGGTTAATATGAAAGTCATGAAGTTTAAACCGGTCTTTTGATTTTACTTAGATTCTTCTTCTGTTATCCCTGACTCCCAGCGGAGCATAGGGTCTTCACCGTCCTTTTACCTCAGACTTTATTGGCAGATGTTAGGCATAGCTTATGCCAAGAATAGTTTGCTGCTTGCAACTCTGCGTCCACGTTCTAGCATGTGCACCAACACGACGGCCTCTTCCTTGTGGATTCCAACAAAGTGTTTGACGAGCAATATTGGTATATGATCCTCGAAGTTGGTGACCTATCCACCCACATTTCCGTTGAAATACCTCTACAGAAGCATTGGTTTGTCGCGTTTAGAAAATCTTCATTTCTAATGTGATTCGGCCATCATATATTAGGCATTTGTTTGCAAAGGTGTGCAGGCGCTAATCGATAGCATTTATACGTTTTCAGGTTTTGCAAACGTAGAACAAGATGGACCTGACATTCGAGTTGTATATTTGTAACTGGGTTGTTGTTTATATTTGCCGAGATTTCCTAACAGCTCGGAGAATGCCGAATGCAGATTTTGTATTATAACACGTGATACAACCCGGTATGTGATGGAAATCGATAGTTTTCAAATTGATCGATTTCAGATATAAGGAATCCCAACTAGAATGCAATTTTTATTTTTGGCGCGATTCGAAGTGTCATTGTTTGATATGTGAACAATTGTAAAAATGGAGCGCTACACGAATGAACAACGCATTCTCATTGTGAAATTGTTTTACCGAAATGGTGAAAATTTTGCGGCTACAGTTAGCAAATTGCGATTAATTTGGGGTCACAATAATGCTCCAAAAGAGTCAACTGTAAAGAGATTAATGAATAAATTTGCCAAAACTGGGTCTGTTAGTGATGTAAAGACAAGAACGCGCCTTCGACCAGGTCGATCGACCGAAAATGTCGCAGCTGTACGTGATGATGTCGCTCAAACTCCATCCACCTCAATTCGACAACGAGCTCAGCAAATTGGTGTCTCCAAATCCACTATGCAGCGAATTTTGACGAAAGATTTGCATCTTCATGCATACAAAGTTCAATTGACTCAGGAACTGAAGCCAGATGACCATGGACAGCGAAGCGGGTTCGTTAATTGGGTATTGGAGAGACAACATGAAAATGCTGATTTTGCCGATAAAATCATCTTCAGTGACGAGGCCCATTTCCATCTTGATGGCTTCGTCAATAGGCAGAATTGTCGCATTTGGGGTGAGGAAAATCCTTGAGTGATTCATGAGAAACGTGTCACTGTGTGGTGTGGTTTTTGGGCTGGAGGAATCATTAAACCTTTTTTTTATGAAAATGAGGCAGGTCAAGAGCTAACGGTCAATGGTGTTCGGTATCATGAAATGATAATCAGTTTTTTCTTGACTATACCAGAGGCCCAAGTTCGATCCCTGGCTAGACTCACTGGTTATAGAGTATTAGGCTATGTAAAACTTCTCTAACTAATGCATTTGCCGTTCGGAGCCGGCGTTAAAACGTAGGTACTTTCAATGAGTCGAAAAATAGAATCGGATGCAGCTCATTGTCTTATTCCAATTGGAATGTTGTCGGAGAATTATATATATAATTAAAGAAATGAATGTGGAGCGCATGTGGTTTCAACAAGACGGCGCCACATGTCATACAGCCAGAGAAACAATTCAATTGCTACATCAGTCATTTTCCGGCCGTGTTATTTCGCGTTTTGGAGACCAGAATTGGCCACCTAGGTCGTGCGATTTAACACCTTTAGATTTTTTTCTTTGGGGTTTTTTGAAGCAAAGCCGCGGCGGCCATCTGCACGATATCTTGTTACATAAATAACCTCATTCTGTCTACTTTACGATTTGTTTTTAAATATCTGTATTTTATCTAAACTTTAAAAATTGTGTTCTAGTTGAGACACTCTTTATGAGGTCTCATGTCGCCTTTACTTTCAGATGATTCAGCTTGGCTCGCTTGTTTATCTTGTCCCTTCTTGCAGACTTTTTTATTTTATTACAGAGATCGCGATATGATGTAAGGAGGACTTCAGCATCTCCATTTTCATTTCAATTTTTTTGTTGTTCTGCCAAGTCCCATGTTCCTTCTGTTAGTCAAATATTTCTTTTATGATCTTTAAGTCCTAGAGTTTGTTGATCAACCCCATTAAAATCTGTTGTTGTTCCGAAAAACATGTAACTTATCATTGACTCCCAGTGGAGCAGAGGACCCTTAAATTCAAAACTGATTGAGCAAGAAATACTAATATCTCAAACGGCCAATTTTGAACCATTAGTTTGCCGGAAGTCTTCGGGGAATTAAGAAAAACCATCAGCCAAAGACGAATCATTCCCATTCTAAATCTCAAAACATAAAAGACAAACCTCGTATCATTTAGTATATTTTCGTATTTCCTTATAATTAGTGAATGAATTATTTGTATTTTTTTAACAAAATTTTGGGGTTTATTTGAACTTTAATCGTAACATATGTTCCCTGTCTGTCATTATCTTTCGCATTATTTATATTTCTTTTAATGAGATACAAATTGAATCATGTTTAAATAAATCTATTAAATAAAATACGTGATAACATTTTCAATAAATTTTAGACGTTTAAAAATAATTAGTCAAAGACTGATAAGCGATTTAATTATAAAAAAGAACACGAGACAGTAAAGGTTTAATAATACTCGCACTAGACTGTTGCCAACTTCACGCTTTAGATAAACAAACAAGTGTCAACAACTATGGCAACACTAGCTTAGTAATTAGGGCATTCACTTATCGTTGTGAATAAATCATTTAAGCACACACTATAATCATAATATTTTTCTTTTTTATAATTTCCCAGGTCTTTCCCGAAGTTACCAATCTAAAAATTCGCACCGATCGTCAAGTACCCCGCTTGGGTTTAATGTTAGTTGGCTGGGGTGGCAATAATGGTTCCACCTTAACCGCCGCCCTCGAGGCTAATCGCAATCAACTGCAGTGGCGAAAACGTACAGGAATACAAAAGGCTAATTGGTTTGGCTCCATAACCCAGGCCTCTACAGTCCTCTTGGGTTCGGATGATGAGGGTAAAGATGTCTATGTACCCATGAAGGATCTGGTACCCATGGTCGATCCAGATAACATAATAGTAGATGGTTGGGACATTAGTTCTCTTGATATAGGAGAATCTATGCGTCGCGCACAGGTTCTCGATGTAGAGTTACAAGATCAATTGTACAAAGATCTCAGTCAAATGAAACCCCGCCCTTCCATTTACGATCCCGACTTTATAGCCGCCAATCAATCGGATAGAGCAGATAATCTCATTAAGGGCACCAAACTGGAACAGTACGAACAAATACGTCGTGATATACAAGATTTTAAGACAAAGAAAAACTTGGATTCGATTATTGTTCTATGGACCGCCAATACCGAACGTTTTGCTGATGTCAAGCCTGGCCTTAATATGACCATGCAAGAATTAAAGGATTCCTTAAAGGCGAATAAATCGGAAATTTCTCCCTCTACCATTTTTGCCATGGCCAGTATTGACGAGGGTTGCACTTACATTAATGGTTCGCCGCAGAATACTTTTGTTCCCGGTCTTGTCGAATTGGCCGAACATAAGGGTGTGTTTATTGCCGGTGATGATTTCAAGTCGGGTCAGACAAAATTAAAGTCGGTGTTGGTGGATTTCTTGGTGGGGGCTGGCATTAAGCCGGTGTCAATTGTTTCTTATAATCATTTGGGTAATAATGATGGCAAGAATTTATCGGCGCCCCAGCAATTCAGATCAAAGGAGGTGAGTTTACAGTTTCGCCTTGATTAGAGATACATTTTGATTACATAAAGAACTACGACTTAACTTAATCTAACGCAAGATCCACGATTAGACTTAACTTTGACTAAAGTAAGATCCACGATTAGGCTGAACTTAGACTAAATTAAGATCCACGATAATTCTAAACTCAGACTAAAATAAGATCCACGACTAGAATAAACTTAGACTAAAGTAAGATCCACGATTAGGCTAAATTTGGACTTAAGTAAGATTCACGATTAGGCTAAATTTGGACTTAAGTAGGATCCACGATTAGACTAAACCTAGACTAAAGTAAGATCCACGATTAGACTAAAGTAAGATCCACGACTAGACTAAATTTGGACTTAAGTAAGATCCACGATTAGCCTAAATTTGGACTTAAGTAAGATCCACGATTAGACTATATTTGGACTTAAGTAAGATCCACGATTAGTATAAAGTAAGATCCACGATTAGACTAAAGTAAGATCCACGATTAGACTAAATTTGGACTTAAGTAAGATCCACGATTAGGTTAAATTTGGACTTAAGTAAGATCCACGATTAGACTAAAGTAAGATATACGATTAGACTAAAGTAAGATCCACGATTAGACTAAAGTAAGATCCACGATTAGACTAAATTTGGACTTAAGTAAGATCCACGATTAGGTTAAATTTGGACTTAAGTAAGATCCACGATTAGATTAAAGTAAGATCCACGATTACACTAAAGTAAGATCCACGATTAGACTAAAGTAAGATATACGATTAGACTAAAGTAAGATCCACGATTAGTATAAAGTAAGATCCACGATTAGACTAAATTTGGACTTAAGTAAGATCCACGATTAGCCTAAATTTGGACTTAAGTAAGATCCACGATTAGTATAAAGTAAGATCCACGATTAGACTAAAGTAAGATCCACGATTAGACTAAATTTGGACTTAAGTAAGATCCACGATTAGGTTAAATTTGGACTTAAGTAAGATCCACGATTAGATTAAAGTAAGATCCACGATTACACTAAAGTAAGATCCACGATTAGACTAAAGTAAGATATACGATTAGACTAAAGTAAGATCCACGATTAGTATAAAGTAAGATCCACGATTAGACTAAATTTGGACTTAAGTAAGATCCACGATTAGCCTAAATTTGGACTTAAGTAAGATCCACGATTAGTATAAAGTAAGATCCACGATTAGACTAAAGTAAGATCCACGATTAGACTAAATTTGGACTTAAGTAAGATCCACGATTAGGTTAAATTTGGACTTAAGTAAGATCCACGATTAGATTAAAGTAAGATCCACGATTACACTAAAGTAAGATCCACGATTAGACTAAAGTAAGATATACGATTAGACTAAAGTAAGATCCACGATTAGACTAAAGTAAGATCCACGATTAGACTTAAGTAAGATCCACGATTAGACTAAAGTAAGATCCACGATTAGACTAAAGTAAGATCCACGATTAGACTAAAGTAAGATCCACGATTAGACCAAAGTAAGATCCACGATTAGACTAAAGTAAGATCCACGATTAGACTAAAGTAAGATCCACGATTAGACTAAAGTAAGATCCACGATTAGACTAAAGTAAGATCCACGATTAGACTAAAGTAAGATCCACGATTAGACTAAAGTAAGATCCACGATTAGACTAAAGTAAGATCCACGATTAGACCAAAGTAAGATAAACGATTAGACTAAAGTAAGATCCACGATTAGACTAAAGTAAGATCCACGATTAGACTAAAGTAAGATCCACGATTAGACTAAAGTAAGATCCACGATTAGAGTAAAGTAAGATCCACGATTAGACTAAAGTAAGATCCACGACTAAACTAAAGTAAGATCCTCTATTAGACTAAAGTTAGGTCCACGATTAGACTAAAGTTAGACCCACGATTAGAATAAAGTAAGACTCACGATTAGACTTAAGTAAGATCCACGATTAGACTAAAGTAAGATCCTCTATTAGACTAAAGTAAGATCCACGATTAGACTAAAGTGAGATCCACGATTAGACAAAAGTAAAATCCACGATTAGACTTAACTTAGACTAAAGTAAGATCCACGATTAGGCTTAAGTAAGACAAATGATTAGACCAAACCAAAGTAAGATCCACGATTAGATAATTTTCACTCCCGATTAAAGCCAAATTTTAACTAAGCTGAAATTTATTTTTTCTTTGTAGATCTCCAAGAGCAACGTGGTCGATGATATGGTCGAATCAAATAAAGTTCTTTATGGACCCAAAGAACATCCGGATCATGTGGTGGTCATCAAATACGTACCCTATGTGGGTGACAGCAAACGTGCAATGGATGAATACACATCCGAAATTATGATGGGCGGTCACAATACTCTCGTCATACACAACACCTGTGAGGACTCCCTGTTGGCTTCTCCTTTGATCTTGGATTTGGTTATTTTGGGTGAATTATGCTCACGCATACAGATCAAGAGTAGCGATGAATCTAATGCCAAGTGGGTATCCTTCAAACCTGTATTATCTGTGCTGAGTTATTTGTGTAAGGCTCCCCTAGTGCCCAAGGGTGCACAGGTGGTCAATTCACTGTTTCGACAAAGGGCGGCAATTGAAAATATATTGCGCGGCTGCATTGGTTTGCCACCAATTAATCATATGACTTTGGAGCAAAGGGTAAGAAAATGGATACAAATTCTCGTTATGTTAAAGTGAGCTAATTTTTGTCTATCTTTACAGTTTGATTTCTCCACCATTACCACTGAACCACCCAGCAAGAAACTCAAGACCACTTCGGATTTAAAAGCCTCTTTGGCAAATGGTAAACAGCAAACAAATGGTCACTCGAATGGTATTAAAACTAGTACAAATGGCGTTCATTAAATTGTTAATTAATAAAACAATTTCATGCTCTACTAAACCCACTGACACTCCCCCGAAGCTTTTAAAGTTTTAAGGAAATAAAACCAGATATAAATTATATATAACAATCTCTTAAGATGTTAACTACTTATCTCTTATACTAAATATATTTGGATCTTAATGGTAGCATGTAGTTTTGAAAGATCAATCCCTATAAATTATGTACTATATATTTACTGATATCTCAATTAGTTATTCACTATCAATATATGTATTTTCTTTGCAAAATCTGCAAAATCTTTTGTTTAATGTTAAGAAAATTCAAAAATAATTACCACAAAATGATGAAATGTAAATTTTTATTTAATGAAATCTATATTTTTCTTAGATTTAAATTGATAATTTTAAAGAAATTGCAAATTTTCTTATGTAAATCAATCGTATGACATGTTAAAAATTTTGTATGTAAAATTGAGTGAAAACTTATGTATGAAGAAGAGGTGCTGATTTGAATTAGATTTATTATATGAAGTATCTTAACAAGATAATATTTTAAATTAAGATTTTTTAAAGGCAAAATTCTATTGATTAATTCTCTAAAGAAATATGTTTATTTTGAAATAATTACAGATGTAAAGATTTTTATTTTTTGAAATAAATGTTGAAAAATTAACTTTAATTACAAAAAAAGAGATTTAAACATTTTATTATAAAAACGATTAGGACTAACTAAACCAGGGACCGAAAATAATAATTATTCTTGAATTTTCAAAGAAAAAAAGCAACCTCAAGGAAATGTCGGAGAATAAAAACAAATATACCATTCAGATAGTCTTGGACCAAATTTTCAAAAAATGCGATGCTTTTTAAAAATCAGATTTTTATTTTTTAGAAAAAAAAACTGTTATTTTTCGATTTTTATTTTATTGAGCAAAAATAACAGTTATTTTTAACTTTTATTTTTTGGAGCAAAAATAAAAGTTATTTTTTAACTTTTATTTTTTCGAGCATAAATAAGTTATTTTTTGAAAAGTTATAACAGTTAATGATAAATCTTTAAATAATATATAATAAATAATATATCGTCATGTGAAATGGAAAATGTCAAAAATGTAAAATATCGTCAAATGGTTACATGAAATGAAAAAGGCCAGAATTACAAAATCAATTTAGATTAATTAATGATCAAATTTTACATCATATATCGTCATGTGAAATGAAAAATGTTAAAAATATCGTCATATCGTTAAATGAAAAGAAAAAGGACAAAATGATAAAATCGATTTTTAATTAATAAATTTTCAAATAAAAAATTTTTTCAATTTTTTATAAAAAAGGGAAATTTTTAAATTTTCTGTAAAAATAAGAAATTTTGAAAATTTCTCATAAAAACGGAAAATTTCCCAAGCAAAAAGGAAGTTTTGAAAATTTTTAATAAAAAGAAAAATTTTGAAAATTTCCCATAAAAATGGAAAATTTTAAAAATTTTTTGTAAAAAGTGAAATTTTGAAAATTTTCCATCAAAAAGGGAAATTTTGAAAATTTCCCATAAAAAAGGGAAAATTTGAAAATTTTTATAAAAAAGCAATTTTTAAAAATTTATTGTAAAAAAGGGAAATTTTGAAAATTTTCCTTTGTATTTTAAATGGTTAGATGAAATAAAAAAGAACCAAACAACAAAATGAATTTAGATTAATTAGTGATCTAATTTTACATCGTATGTCGTCATGTGAAATGAAAAATGTTCAAAATGTCATCATATCGTTAAATGAAATGAAAAAGGTCAAAATGACAAAATAAATTTTTATTTATAAATTATCAAACGGAAATTTTTTTCAATACTTTATGAAAAAGGGAAATTTAAAAAATTTCTTATAAAAATGGGAAATTTTGAAAATTTCCAATAAAAAAAAAAAATTCTTTTAAAAAGGGAAATTTTTAAAATTTCTTATAAAAATGGGAAATTTTGGAAATTTCCTATCAAAAGGGAAATTTTGAAAATTTTTTTAAGAATGGGACATTTTAAAAATGTCCTATAAAAACGGGAAATTTTAAAAATTTCGAATTTAAAAGAGAAATTTTAAAAATTTCGAATTAAAAAGAGAAATTTTTCAAATTTTCCATAAAAAAAGGGAAATTCTGAACATTTCCATCAAAATGAGACATTTTTAAACGGGAAATTTTTAAAATTTCCCTTTAAAAAAGGAAAATTTTGAAAATTTTTCATAAAAATGGGAAATTTTGAAAATTTTTCATAAAAATGGGAAATTTTGAAAATTTTTCATAAAAATGGGAAATTTTGAAAATTTCCTATAAAAAAAGAGAAAATTAGAAAATTTCACATAAAAAGGGAAATTTTGAAAATTTTCTATAAAATAAGGAACTGTTGAAAATTTTTATAAAAAGGGAAATTTTGAAAATTTTCCTTAAAAACGGAAATTTGAAAATTTTCCTTTTTATTTTAAATTTTCTAAATTCCCGTCTTTATGGGAAATTTTCAAATTTTCCTGTTTTAATGGGAATTTTCAAAATGTCCTATTTTTATGAGAATTTTCAAAATTTTCCTTTTTATGCGAAATTTTCAAAATTTCCCTTTTTAATGGGAAATTTTCAAAATTTCCCTTTTTAATGGGAAATTTTCAAAATATTACTTTTTAATGGGAAATTTTCAAAATTTCCCGTTTTTATGGATAATTTTCAAAATTTCCCTTTTTTATGGGAAATTTTGGAAATTTCACATTTTTATAGAAAATTTTCAAAATTTCCCATTTTTATAAAAAATTTTCAAAATATCCCTTTTTACAAGAAATTTTTAAAATATCCCATTTTAATGGGAAATTTTCAAAATTTTACTTTTTTTTAATTTTCAAAATAACTTAGACCAAAGTAAGATGCACGATTAGACTAAAGTATGATCTAAAATTAGTCTAAATTAAGATTTACGATTAGACTAAACTGAGACTAAAGTATGATCCACGATAAGATTAAAGTTAACTTCACGATTAGACTAAACTGAGACTAAAGTATGATCCACGATAAGATTAAAGTTAACTTCACGATTATACTAAACTGAGACTAAAGTATGATCCACGATAAGATTAATGTTAACTTCACGATTAGACTAAACTGAGACTAAAGTATGATCCACGATAAGATTAAAGTTAACTTCACGAATATACTAAACTTAGAATAAAGTAAGATCCACGATTAGACTAAAGTAAGATCCACGATTAGATTAAACTGAGACTCAAGTAAGATCCTCGATTAGATTAAACTTAGACTAAAGTAAGATCTACGATTAGACTAATGTAAAATCCACGATTAGACTTAAATAATATCCACGATTAAACTGAGACTCAAGTAAGATCCTCGATTAGATTAAACTTAGACTAAAGTAAGATCTACGATTAGACTAATGTAAAATCCACGATTAGACTTAAATAAGATCCACGATTAGAATAAAGTACGATACACGATTAGACTAAAGTACGATACACGATTAGACTAAAGTAAAATCCACGAAAAAGTAAACTTACAGGGAATATAATTTAACGGAAATGTTAATAATTGGCCTATGTTAACAATTATTTTAGCATCTGGCAGCGCAGATTTTAATCAGTAAATATATTCTTCCTAAGAGTATGCTACATTTTTTTATCGTTTCATTTGAACTGTTTTATATCGTAGTGTTGCCAACTTCAAATAGAATTTAAAATAACGGTCAAAGTAAGATATTGATGTTTTTCCTAAAATATGAAAATTAAACAAATATTGAAATTTAAAATTGGGGTTTCTTTGATGGAATAAACTAAGTTTTTATGATTTTTAAGCAGTTTTGGATGATTAATATTAAAAATAATATGTAGTTGTGCCTTTTGTGAGGCATTTATATCTACAATATCTAAACGTTCCCGCGGCAGTCGGTTCTTCGTACCGGAACGACTCGGAAATCTTAGGATTCCGACCAAGGACTGCCACTTCTGCGATCTTACCAATAATATCGCAGTTACAACAACAACAACAACAACAATATCTATAAATAGTTCGAAAAAAAACGTTAAAGCTTCTAAACTTAAAACATCTCATGTGAAAATTTACTTAAAAACTTCATTTTAGATTCATATATTAGCATAGTTATTAATTTTTTCAAATATCTAATTTATTTTAAAATTTGTTAGTGTTGAAAATCGGGAAAATATATCTAATTGCTGACTTGGCACTATTTGTATCCCCATTTAATTTTTAAGTAGCTATAAATATAACTACAAATGTACTTACTTTGTACTGATAATTTATATAAAAAACACAGCCAATGTTTAAATAGTTTCATCTGAAGAAAATCTTCTTCAGTTAAACCAAAAATTTAAAAAAAATGTTGTTTTTTCTCAACTTATTATTTCTAAACAATTATTTATAATATCGTTAATTTTCTAAATAGATAACAAAAAAAGTTACCAAAGATAATAACAAAATACACAAATGACTAATTTTTACTCTAATTCCAAAATAGATATATAAAAGGTTTATCAGCATTTTTGGGTTGAAAATTCCCTAGAAAATTAAAAAAAGTGTTAACAAAAATTGTTAACTATAGTAAACAAATTGATGAATCAATCAACCGCTAGGGAAATAAAAAAAAAATAAAAACTTTGGACTTGTTGGCATATGAATATATTTCTAATGGATTTAATCAGAGAAAAAATATATATTGAAACAATTAATTAAAATAAAACAAAAATGATTTATTATTTTTTGATAAAAATTAAACATTATATTCTAATTAATTATTATGACAAATAATTTGGGCCCAATTTTACCCCCCCAAAAAGTACAGCTGACGTATTCAATATTTATGTTATGTATTGACTTCAATATAAACACCTATAAACAGTCCAATTTCTTTCTTAAAGGTACTTAAATTTGAGCTCCGTCATGTTGAAGCTACATGTCGTTGGTGTGCAAATGGTTCAAGCCAAAATATCGAGCCCCAAATTAATCTTGAACTTGTCTGATAGTGTGGTCTCTGAGAAAACTTATTATAAACCGAGAAAAATCATTACCGTCATCAAATACAATAAGTTTTGATGTATATGAACAATGCCAAACTCTATCAAACGCCTTGGAAATATTAAGAGCCACAACTTTACTTTCCCCAGAACGGCACTATTTTTCCGATAGGAAAGCTCTTACATCGCCCGTACGGAATCCATATACCAGTCGCTTGGTAGGTTGTTAGATTCCAGGTATTTTACCAGATGATAATTGACCAAACTCTCCATTACTTTAGAGAGTGCCATAAAATTTACGGGGTTATTAGCCTCACCCTTTTTGGGGATTGGCGTTACATTAGCCACCTTCCAAGACATTGGAAACTCACCAGCACTGTACAAGGTACTGAAAAGGTTGGCTAGTAGACGCGATAAAGTCGAAGAACACAGTTACAAGACCAGTGCTGGAGTGTCATCCGGCCCAGCAGACTTATTCATGTTAAGATCCGATAAAAGCTTTTTAACAGCTCGAGCTAGAAAAAATGTACCAGACAAAGTTTAATAATATTTTTCGATTTCAGGGTGTGGTTGATTGCTTTTCGACAAGCATGAATTGATTGCCAGAAGGTTGGCTTTATCAATCAGATCAGTGAGTAATTGTTCATCCTTTAAAAGAGTTGGAATCGAAGAACTAGGTGTGTTGAGTCTAAAAAGATGTGCTTTGGAAATAAGACTTTGTATCTAAAGGTTATCCCAACTAGAACGTAATTTTTAAATTTTATATAAAACACAGACATTAAAAAAAAATCGTGAAACTTTATTATATCGTAAGTAAACAGAATGAGGTTATGTATGGAATAAGATATCGTGGAGATGGCCGCCGCGGCTTTGCTGGCGCACACGCGATCTTTTAATGAAATTTTCAATGACCTTTTTGCATAAATGCTGCGGTATTTCATTAATGCTGCGTCCAATTTCCTCTTTTAAGGCTTGAGTCGTCGTCGTCTTATTCGCATAAACCATCGACTTCAAAAAACTCCAAAGAAAAAAATCTAAAGGTGTTAAGTCGCACGATCTAGGCGGCCAATTCTGGTCTCCAAAACGCGAAATAACACGACCGGGAAATGGCGGATGTAGCAATTGAATTGTTTCTCCGGCTGTATGACATGTGGCGTCGACTTGTTGAAACCACATGTCCCCCACATTAATTCCTTCAGTTATAGGCAAGAAAAAACTGGTTATCATTTTACGATACCGAACACCATTGACTGTTTGCCCTTGACCTGCTTCATTTTCATAAAAATACGTCCAATAATTCCTCCAGCTCAAAAACCGCACCACACAGTGACACGTTGAGGATGCATTTGCTTCTCATGAATCACTTGAGGATTTTCCTCACCCCAAATGCGACAATTCTGCCTATTGACAAAGTCATCAATATGGAAATGGGCCTCGTCACTCAAGATGATTTTATTGGCAAAATCAATATTTTCATGTTGTCTCTCCAATACCCAATTAACGAACTCCCTTCGCTGTCCATGGTCATCTGGCTTCAGTTCCTGAGTCAATTGAACTTTGTATGCATGGAGATGCAAATCTTTCGTTAAAATTCGCTGCATAGTGGATTTGGAGACACCAATTTGCTGAGCTCGGTGTCGAATTGAGGTGGAAGGAGTTTGAGCGACATTATCACGTATAGCTGCGACATTTTCGGTCGATCGACCTGATCGAAAGCGCGTTGTTGTCTTTACATTACTAACAGACCCTGTTTCGGCAAATTTATCCATTAATCTCTTTTTTGGTAAAACAATTTCACAATGAGAATGCGTTGTTCATTCGTGTAGCTCTCCATTTTTACTAACCTCGTACCTTCTACTAGCAAACAATAACATTGTTCAAATGTCAAACAATGACACTTCGAATTGTTATATCAACATCTCGAGAAATAACTGCTGCAATTAAAAGATTTAAGTCTAAAGAATTAAAAGCTAACTCAATACAATCAACAAAGCTTTTAAAGCCTTTGATACCAAAATACTGGTTGGACTAAAGACTGCCAAATGTGCTAAGAGAAGGTCTATTTATTATAAAATTAAAAAAAGGATATTTGCATAACAACTTGAACTGGAAGGGTATAACTCTTCTGCACAGTCGAGAAGTTTAAGGATGCAAAGGAGTCCCTAAGAAGATTATACGACTCATCAAAGAACTCTACAATAACGCGTTCTGCTGTATTCTCCATGAAGACTGTCGAAGCAAACCAATTACTGTGAGGGTAGGAGTCCGTCAATGATGTGTGCTGTTCCCATTTATTTAATGTACATAGTATAGTTCATGTGTACATGGTATCTCCTGGGGTCTTCACGATAGACTAGATGACATTGATTACGCTGACGACGCATGTCTGTTATCTCACCGATAGTCCAAATTTCAGACCTTTGCCTGTTGTGCTGCTCTAGCTGGTCTTCAGATTAACATCAAAAAAAAGTCAAAGCGAATTTACAAAATGGCACCAAATTTTATTTTGCTGGGTAACCCATTTGTGAAGTTAAAACTTTCTGTTACCTTGGTAGTATTATTTCAAAAAATGGAGGAAGCAAAGATGATATCCAAAATAGGTTTTGCTCTGCATAACCTATTTTGGATATCATCTTTGCTTTTGGAATTCTAGACAAATTCTGGAGATCTAAAAATATTTCGACCACCACCAAAATTAAAGTTTTTAAGCCGTGCTTTTATGCCTTTTATGCTTTCATGTCATGAGATTAACAGTCTGTAATCCTTTGCTATTTGATGCTTTAGACGTATACTCAAAATTTTCTGGCCCTACACAATCTCTAAACCAGACCTATGGTTGCGCACGGCTCAAGAACCGCTTCAAATTAGTATACGCACTACTCGTAGAAAATATGGTTGGTTAGATCATATAGAGAAAAAACAGCCACCGATATTATAATCTTTAAGGTTCCAGGAGGTCTAGAAGATCCGAATCTTGGAGCCAACAAACTGAAAACGAGCTAAGGAAGTTCGGTATATCATGGAACGTGATAAAAATAATGGCTACCGATAAACTTACATAGAAAACATGTGTTAAGGCCATATGTTCTACCTTTAATGTGGACCGATTCCCATAGCTAATATAATTTGAAAGAATTTATTAGTATTAAAATGATTTAAAGGCAGGGTTGTATGGGAGCTATAATCAAATGTGAACCGATTTCGCCCAATTTGGAATTTTGTTTTAGGACCTTTAAGCTGACGGTCGGACAGAAACCCACTATTCTTTTTGGTATTTTTGTTGGTTCTGTAAATTTTTTATATAGGAGCTACGGTCGAACGTGAACTGATTTTGTTCAATATCAAAATTTTTCAAGACATGACATCGCTCGTTCATCTTAGAATTTCATAAGGATTCAGAATATATCTTTTTTGGTTCTTTATATGGGAGCTAGGGTCAAACGTGAACCGATTTTGCTTAATTTCAATATCTAAATTTTCCAAGACATGAGTATTAAAAAAATTTGTGTATTTTCAACAGACGGACAGACGGAGAGATGGATCATAAGGACCAAGGAATATCCTTTTTGGTTTTTAAAAGCAAAGATGATATCCAAAATAGGTTTTGCTCTGCATAACCTATTTTGGATATCATCTTTGCTTTTGGAATTCTAGACAAATTCTGGAGATCTAAAAATATTTCGACCACCACCAAAATTAAAGTTTTTAAGCTGTGCTTTTATGCCTTTTATGCTTTCATGCCATGAGATTAACAGTCTGTAATCCTTTGCTATTTGATGCTTTAGACGTATACTCAAAATTTTCTGGCCCTACACAATCTCTAAACCAGACCTATGGTTGAGCACGGCTCAAGAACCGCTTTAAATTAGTACACTCACTACTCGTAGAAAATATGGTTGGTTAGATCATATAGAGAAAAAACAGCCACCGATATTATAATCTTTAAGGTTCCAGGAGGTCTAGAAGATCCGAATCTTGGAGCCAACAAACTGAGAACGAGCTAAGGAAGTTCGGTATATCATGGAACGTGATAAAAATAATGGCTATCGATAAACTTACATAGAAAACATGTATTAAGGCCATATGTTCTACCTTTAATGTGGACCGATTCCCATAGCTAATATAATTTGAAAGAATTTATTAGTATTAAAATGATTTAAAGGCAGGGTTGTATGGGAGCTATAATCAAATGTGAACCGATTTCGCCTAATTGGGAATTTTGTTACTCTAGTTGTTTTAGTTTAGGCGCCACGACCTTTAAGCTGACGGTCGGACAGAAACCCTCTATTCTTTTTGGCATTTTTGCTGGTTCCGTAAGTTTTTTATATAGGAGCTATGGTCAAACGTGAACTGATTTTGTTTAATATCAAAATTTTCCAAGACATAAGGAATATAAAATTAGTGTGTTTTTTACAGACGGACAGACAGACAGACGGACATGGCTCGTTCATCTTAGAATTTCATTAGGTTCCAGGATATATCTGTTTTGGTTCTTTATATGGGAGCTAGGGTAAAACGTGAACCGATTTTGCTTAATTTCAATATCTAAATTTTCCAAGACATGAGTATTAAAAAAATTTGTGTATTTTCAACAGACGGACAGACGGAGAGATGGATCATTAGGACCAAGGAATATCCTTTTTGGTTTTTAAGCCAAAACTGGGGAAATCAAAAAACTAAATGAGAAGCCCAATATACCCCATATTATTTTTCATATTTCATGAAAATATAAAAATAGCCCTTTTTTTAACAAATGTCCTTATATTTCCTTAATATCCTCCAGTTCATAAAAAGGTATTAGAAACAAAAATTTAATTTTATTAAAAGCTTTAACTTTAAGCCACAAATAAAATTTCAGTATTAATATTATGCCGGCACCCTACCGCCAAAAAAATTG
Source organism: Stomorhina lunata (assembly GCA_933228675.1). Classification (NCBI taxonomy): domain Eukaryota; kingdom Metazoa; phylum Arthropoda; class Insecta; order Diptera; family Rhiniidae; genus Stomorhina; species Stomorhina lunata. Next base: position 87,846,886 of record OW121744.1, on the reverse strand, counting down.
TTAACAGACAATATTTAATAATATTTAAGTCACCTGGAATCTCTACCAACCAGCCTTAGCTTCATGCATATTTTGATTTCAATTTTGAAATTTCGTTGGTGTTTTTTTCTTCAACATTTTGCCAGTTAAATCAAATTACGTCAACCTGATTAGTTTGTATAAAAAGGGGGACAGCTATAAAGACTCACTTTTGTTTGTCTGAGGGCGGAAGGGATGGAAAATTTAAAAACAAACAAAATCTTTATAGCACAAGTGATGACAAACATAAAAGAACCTTATTAAAGTGATTAAAGTTTTTTGTTTTTCATTGGATTTGCATTTGTGGCTACGAATAAAGAATATCATCTCTAGCCATGCTAGAGGCGTTAAGGCAGTTAATTCGGCTAAGGCGGGCAGACATAGACTAGACTGTTAAGAAATCTCAGTAGTTTCTTTTAGGCTTTTATAAAGTTAACATCTAGCAGAAGCAAAGTGTTATAATTAATTACAATTTTTTCTTTTTATTTCTTTTTACGATTAACAAAAAATTCTAGTGGAATAGAATTTTAATTTTTTCTTTTTATTTCTTTTTACTTTCTGATAAAATGTATATGATTAAAAATTTTTGCAAATACTTGCAAAAAATTAAATAAAATGAAAAATTGAAAATATCGAAAATATGCGAAATTATCAACAGAATTGCATAATTATGATATAATATATATGTAATAATACTTTTTCTTATATAATAAATTATTATCAATAAATTGCGTTATTAAATTTAAAGCGCCCTTAACCGGCAAAAAGTGGCAACGGTCTTTTTGGTTGATAATGATTATTAATTTAATAAATTCTTAAAAATTAAAAATTTTTATATTGAAATCATACAAATTTGGATTTAATGCTGCAATGTTTAGGTAAGTTATACAAAAGTAAACAAAAATATTAAAAAAGACAAATTGTAGAACTTGTTAAAATAACATTTCCAAAACGCTTATTATTATCTTATATCGCATTTATGTCCGTCTTATTCCCACTGGGCTAAGCAGTACTTCACCTATTTTTTGATCGTTGATTTGAATTTTTCGTAGAGCTACCGGATCTAAAATTGACCATTTTGGTTTTTTTTTAATAAAAAAATGATAAGTTTTTCTTAATTCTTAGTAAATAACTTTCTCATTACAAAGGGTAGGTAAATTTGAGGTTAGAAAGTGTAATAATATTAGGTGTACAATAGAGTGGTTTGAAAAAAAAGTTGAGTCAGTCACCCCCTAGGATTAAAGATAATGTTAAATTAATTCTAAAAATTTTTTTTTTATTTTTTTACCACGCCTACAAATATTTTGTTAACTGTGTCGCCATCTTTAGTCCAATCATAACACTTAATACATCGATATTCAGGGCTCTGTAAGGGTTACATTTCTCTCTTTGATAGTTTTTTACAACCTCGTCAATTTCTAGTCATTACTTTTTAAAATTCGAGACGTACCCACCCTAATCAAATCGAGTAAAAATCTAGTTTTTAAAAGTTACGACTATAAATTGACGTGGTAGTAAAAAACTATCAAAGAGAGAAATGTAGCCCCTACAGAGCCGCGAACGCCGATATATAAAATGTTATGATCGAACATAAAATGGCGACGCAGTGAACAAAATACTAAAAGGGCGGTATTTGTAGGCGTGGTAAAAAAATATTTTTTGGAATTGTTTTAACATTATCTTTAATCATAGGGGGTGACTGACACAACTTTTATTTTTTGTATGGAAGGCGAACCGCTCTAGTGTACAACTTTGCTTCCGCCTTCGGTGCCTATCGACATTTGGAAAATGTATTTAGTCCAACATCGCACCCATAATTACAGATAAAGCAACATGGTCCGTAACGCGTTTGTGTGTTAATACACAATATTAAGCGAGCCCATTTTCGGAATGTAGTTAGGTCGGAATTTAGCGTATCATTCAAGATTTGACTTTTGTCATTAATTTCCAATGTCTATAGTTTAATGAATTCGAATGGCAAGTGTTTGCCATTATCTGCCGAGAAAAATGGTTACCTACACCAAAAGCAAGTAGTTTTGATAGAAGTGCTCCATGCCACACACTATCAAATATCAAGGGATAAACTTTACTATTGCCAAAACGGTGAATAAAATTGCACTATTTTTTTCCAATTTATTCTAAATAAGTGTCAAAGAATGACAGTTCATTTAATGACATTTCATCATTTACTACCTAACATAGAGTACCGCGTAGAGTGCGATCATATGTTTTACTAATGTATAATGACATTTCTTATATGAAGATAACGTCTTTTAAATGTACTTTTGACGTCTCTTAAATGTACTTGACAGTTTCGTCCACAGTCTAGTTCTTGTTTATGCTACCTAACCCGAAATTTTCTTAACTTCTACATCAGAGGCGGCCAAAATTATTACTCGCTCATTTTTTTACAGACAAATTGTTTTTATTCTCATGTCATTATGGCCAGCCTTGCTCTTAATTCAGGGAAATATCAAATTGTTTCCAACGAGATACTTGATACTAACCCATTGTTACAAACACTGCAATACAAAAACGTTTTTTTTTTATGCATCAACAACTTTCAAAACTGTTTAAAAATCAATAAAATATTAAATTCGAGACGTCATCGATATGATTGCTAACATTTTGCCCCTCACATTCATTTAATGATAACACTGTGCTAATTGAAAAAAACGATAAAAAGGTTAAGAGTACTTATTTATTTACTTAAATGGCCTGTAGTAACAACCTGTTTGGGTTAAAAGCCGAGCATATTTTAGAATTCCATGTGCTTCTATGTTGTGCGCATATTCTCCAATTTCTTATGCCAAGTTTTGAAAGATTTTCTTCTACTTGGTCTTTCCATCTATGTTTTGAACGCCATCTTCTGCGAGTTCCCTCAGAATCATTATTAAACACTTTTCTTGCCGGAGTATTTTCATCCATGGTCTGTCTGCCTGAAGAAACCATCAGTTTTGTTTTTGATTCATTTACAGCTAGACCCATTTTGTTTGATTTCTTCTCGATACTGGAAAAGGTGGCAGTTAGCTCGCGTAAAGTGCGCCCCATGATATCAATGTACCAGTTGTACAATATTGAAGAGATCGCATGATAGACTATCACCTTGCCTGAAACCCCGTTTGGTTATGAAAGACTCTAATAGGTTCTTACCTATCTTAACAGATGTATTGGTTAGTGTCATTTTGCATAACTTTATTAGCTTCGTGGGGATGCCGAACTCAGACATTGCTTCAAACACCTTCCTCTGTATCGTGCTGTCAAAAGCTACTTTGTAGTCAACAAATAGATGATTCGTATCAATTTGTTTCTCTTGGGTCTTCTCCAGGATTTGGCGTAGAGTAAAGATCTGGTCAGTGGTTGATTTACCTGGTCTAAAGCCACATTGGTACGTCCCAATTACATCGTTAATGTTGGGCTTAAGCCTCTCACACAGTATGGTCAATAGAATCTTATATGTAACTGAGAGGAGGCTTATCCCTCTATAATTTACATATACAGTTTTATCTCCTTTTTTGTGCACTGGACAAAGCTTTCATTTGATACCAACAATTTAAAAAGGTGCTCCTTCCACAGTTTTAGTATGTTTTCAGCATCCGTTACCGGGTTTCCTTGGTCGTCCTTGCAGGTGAAAATACAATTGCTAAAACCATCATCTTTTTTGTTTAACTTGTTGATAAAATTTACGCAATAAATTACGACTCTTATATAACTCAATCTCTTCGAACGCACCTCTTGCCATTTCACTTTTTTTTCTTTGGAATAGGCGTTTCTCTTCCCTCTTTTTTTCTCAATATCTTTCTAAAGTTCGACGAGTAACTATTGACTGTAGGGTTGCCCTGTAGGCTGCGTTTTTCGCAACAGTGGCATCGCGGCACTCCTCGTCACACCAAGAGGTTTTTGGAAGAGGGTTTTGGAAACCCAATACAGTTTCCGCAGTAGTTTTCATAGAGTTGGCAATATGTTCCCATAGAGCGCTGATGTCGTTGGGAGTAGAAATAATTTCTCCGAGTAATTGATTGTTCGTCGCGAGTATTGTTCGTCGATTGATTGTTCGTCGCGAGTAATCTGTGGCAATTTGATGGGATTGTAGCTTGGTGATGTTAAATTTCCTTTGCGATTCCGTCTGCATGTTTCACGACACACTCAGGCGTGTCCTCACCTTGGCTGCAACAAGATAGTGATCGGAGTCCATATTATCTCCCCGAATTGTACGCACATCCAATATGCTTGATGAGTGCCTTTCGTCAACTACAATATGGTCTATTTGATTTGTTTGTCATTTGAACAGGAGACACCCATGTAGCTTTGTTTATTCTACGGTGTTAAAATCTGGTGATACTCACTGAGGCCCTATGCTCCACTGAGAGTCAAGGATAACAAAAGAAGAAGAAGTTACTCACTACCATATTTCGAGCAGCCGCAAATGATACCAACCTTATACCATTGTCAGATGTTGTGGAGGCTGAATTTATCAACAGTGGGTTCAAAGCAACTTTTCCGTCCAATATTTGCATTAAAATCACCCAGTATTATTTTTACGTCATGATTGGGATAGCTATCATAAACTTTCTCGAGTTGTCCATAAAAGGCTTATTTGAAATCTTCATCTTTCTCCTCTGTGGAAGCACAGATTCAACTCATATAGAAGTATTTTGCTTTGACGCGTATTGTTGCTAATCTTTCGTTAACTGGGGTGAATCTGGAGACTAGGTTACGCACTTTTTTTTTTTTGCTAACTATGAATCCGCAACCAAATTCATGCCTACTCACATGGCAGCTGTAATATGGGTCACCTTTTGGTGTATTGGCGACGCCGTGGCCATTCCATCTTACTTCTTGGACAGCAGTCAGATCACAAAGGATTAAGATAATTGGAGTTAGATAATCGGTGTACGCTGAATTCAATGGTGCTAACCGTTTTTTCAGGTTAGCTCTAGTTTTCGAGACATAGAGTCATTAAAAAATGCAGAAGGTTGCTCAATAAATATTAGCGTAACTCGAAAACTGTTTACTTGCTTCAACTAAGTAAAAAATCGAAATTCGGCAACAAAATTATCTTTCAGGTCATTTTTTTTTTAATTCGAATCGTTTTGGAAACAAATTTTTTTGTTTGCAAAAATCACAAAAATTTTCATTTCAAAAATTTATTTTTATTGCGCAACTTCGTTCATTTTTTTTATAACGCTATATCTCTAAAACTGGAGCTAACATAAAAAACTGTTGAAAGCAGCGTAATAGATTTATCTTTACCCACTAGGACTTCAAAAAGTCGTCAAAATCGAGCACAGTGTAATTATCTGATGACAAATATTTTTACCTACATTTACAAATATTTATCTACATATGAATATTTACTAAATTCAATTTACGCATTTTTGCACAATTTTCTTTTTTGATTCCGGGACACAGCTGTTAACTATTAAAAGCTATCTCATAGATATTTAATAGTATAAAGCTAAAATAAAATATCAGTTAATTGTAAAAAACTAATAATGAACCTAAATACACCTGATATCCTCTAAAACAATAAGGGTATGCACTTGTTGAACAAACTCTCTAAACCGCTATAAAGATAAACTATCTTATCTGATAAAATTATTTCTATATTAATTCGGTTTTTATTAAATGCCCATGGCATATTATCACTTTACCAAATATAACCCACTTCTAATCATACTTCAATAAATCTTTTTTTAATTATACCAGATAATACGTTAAAGTACTCATGTAGAGAACGTATTATCATCAAAATTTGTTAAAACAAGTAAGAGTGGTATATTCGGCCTTGCCGAATCTTGGATACCCTTCACCAATGGTGTTCCAAAAGTACTTAATGTAATTCGTAGCAATATTTGGTTATACTAGTATTATATGCAAAGAGTCTTTAAAATTAAGAGTCGGAAAACGAAAACCTTTTCGGTGGCGTCATCATCTAGAATAGTTATGCACCCAAAGGTTAGGTTGGGCAGGTGGCTGATGTCTGGGGAAGCTTCACTTGGGTTCTAAAGTGGTCCCTTTGTGAAAGATAATGATTACTAGACTACAAGTAGAGAATGCATATTTAAGCCAGCCAGTAGCTTCGAAATAAAATAGACACATATTTTACGAACATTTAATAAAGTTCGATAGACCAGATAAACCATGCAGAAAAGATGCTTCAAAATGTAGATGCCCTTACATTTGCAATAGCATATCGATTTGATGAAGTTTAAGTATTCTGGCATGTAACCCAAAAACACAGTGCCCAGTGAGGGTTGTGTACTTTAATTCGTACGGATTATCCAACTAGTAAAAGTTCTTGATTAGTTATATAAAACTCTGAAGTTAGCGGACTGATATAGGTCAAAGCTTTAACAATGATTGTCAATGTATACAAGCCTTAAAATTATAGGGTATACACTCTTAGTTTTAGATACATACGTGAAATATATAGCTTTTGAATGGATGGATACCAGCTTTGTCGGAAAAGTTTACTTATTAATTTGAAGTTAGTTAATTAATTAAAATGAACACATCATCAATAATATTTGGGATGTATAGTTCTTTCGATCTGTCAGATGGATGTTTGGAAAGTTTTGCTCTAGTTCTTTGTGCAATTTTAATGTGATTTAATTTATCAGCATTAAATCGATTCCCGGTCGGGTTTATATGGGAGATTTCACTAAATGTGAATAGAGCTCGCCCATTTTCAATATCGAACTTTTCAAGAGATCAGAAATACTTTTGTCAAATGTTGTCCCTCTAGAAAGTTTATTTTAGGCGCTATTGTCCTGAATATCAATATTGTACAACGTCTTTATACTAAATGTCATCATCGTATCTATAATAATTTGTCATTTATAAGCTACTAAGAGATTGCCTTAGGCGAAGTTATACAGGATCAATTGTCAAACGTGAACGGATTTCTCCCAATTGCAATTAAAAAAATTAAATTTTTGTTGATATGTGAGATACTTACATACATATGTAGGTTTTGAACGGATAGCATTTTTGTACTTCCTAGGAAGATTACCTATAATTTGATAAATATATAATACATTCTCAAATGTTATCATAATGTTCAAAAGTCAGACACAAAATTAAGATAAATGCAGTGTGTTTGTCTGCTAAAACCAGATTTGTGGAGCTCCTGAATTGTCCCACCCTGAATTTCAACATTGTCGATCAAAACACCATCGCTTAACGCTAAATTATATCTACCACAAATTACAGAATGCATCAGGATTTAGATAATCCCCTGCGAAGGACGCTATTAAACTTCATCAAAATTAACACCTGAGATATCGACAAAACAGGAGCTCCAAAAACTTGACTACAACAGAAAAAAGGACAGACAGGTAGACGGACGGATAAACAAACAGACGGACGGACGGGCAAACAAACAGACGGACGGACTGAGGTCGCGAAATCGATTCTTGTGCCGATTCTGAGTTGATCGGTACAATTTGAATGGAATTCATAATGAGATTTGTGGAGTATATATATCAGATTTTAGAAAATCCTCCCATAAACAACGATGTCAAATTTCATCACAATCGGTCCATAAACACCTGAGATATCGCTGAAACAATACTTACAAAATGTAAACAAAATTTCTTAGACACGTACTTTGGGCAATTTGCTGTACATCAAATGTAGTGTTATGGCGATATCTCAATTGTTTATAGACCGCTTTTGATAAAATTTAATAACGTGCTTGGTGGGGGAATTTCCTAAAATCTGATATAAAATTTATGTAGGTCCGTACTAAAGGAGGATAGTTTTTCCTTTTTCTGCATTTAATTTTTTCAACAAACATTCTCTAATGTGTACTTTGGGCAATTTGCGATACATCAAATTCAGTGTTTTGGCGATATCTCAGTTGTTTATGGACCGATTTTGATAAAATTTTACAGAGTGCTTTGGGAAAATATTTCCTACAATCTGATATATAACATATTATCACATGTACACCAGGAGTATCTTTTTTCTCTTGTTATTTAAAAGTGTGTTTCAATCAAAAATTTTCAAATTTTCGTCTAATTTTTAGTATTTTTTCGATATTTTCGGTGTTTATAAACCGATTTTAATGAAATTTAATAGCGTTCATTGCGGGAGAATTTCCTAAAATCTGATATATAATTTATGTAAGTCCATCCTCCAGGGGCTTCAGAAACTTGATTTCAACAGACAGACAGACAGACGGACGGACAGACAGACAGACAGACAGACAGACGGACATCGCTTAATCGATTCTCCTCCCGATTCTGAGTCGATCGGTATAATTTTTATGGGGTCTACGATCACTAATAAAAAAATTACAAACGGAATCACAAACTTATAATACCCTTTCACCTATTGGTGAAGGGTATAAAAAAGAAATTAATAAAAACGTGCTCTATAAAAGGTCTATTTTCAGAAAAAAAAAATTGGATGACTAATAGAATTATTGTATTAAAATTAAAAATACTCGAAAAAAGAACTTTTACCCCAAATTTATTTATACTATGTTTATATTTGAATACATGAGTACTCATGTGTTTGGTGAATTAGTCAAGCATAGAGATGGGGTATTTACCTATTTATACCCACCTTCATACCCGGATATTTATCTAATTTCGGGTAAATACTCATTTTAATAACAAATACTCGTTGTTACGTAAAGCAACAGAATTTTGAACATTTTCGAATTTATCTGAGGTACCTCCTGCATTTGAATTCATTTACACAATGTCACAGGCGCTAAACATAAATATAATGGCAGATCTTGTCAATTACAAGGCCAGAAATGATTTTTGGGCCAAAACTTTTGTTTGGCTAAAATTTCTCCAGTAAATTAGTGGAAAGAAATTTGTGGAAGTACGCAATTAAGCAAATAAGATGTTCGAATTTTAACAGCTCCTAGTACTTCAGCTGCTTCTGAACGTCCCCTTAGCACCCACAGCTTCTTCTTTTAATTTTTTTTTATTTTTATTTATACCCACATTTTGGGTAAATACCCAAGTGCTTCGGTAACTACCTGGGTATTAACCTTTTAATATCCAATTTACCATTTGGGTATTTAACCTTGTCCCATCACTAGTCAAGCACAAGTTTTTTGAATACCGGGTATCTTCAATATAACGGTGAGACATTCCACTATTAAACATACCTGGCAATACTATTACGGACAATCTTGCAAAATTTGGCAATCTCCTCAGTTCTTTCCTTAAATTGCAAAAATTACAATTTCTCTATAAATAAGACTATCTCGACCACAAAAACCACTGGTTATAAAGGGCTTTTCAATAAGAGCGCTAAAAAAACGGTTTTGGATATCAATGAAATTCTTTATTCCTGTAAAAGCACGTCTGATGCCATTTTGTATAGAACTCGATTTCTTTTGAATGGCCAACACGGGCACGCTTGCAGAAGTCCTGACGCTGAGCCCAATTTTCGACGGTTTTCAAGTATAAATTGGCCGATACTGCTGCAATTTCACCTTCGACATTCATATGAAGTTCATCAATCGTCGCTGGTTTGTTGGAATGGGTTTTGAATATCAATGAAATTCTTTATTCCTATAAAAGCACGTCTAATGCCATTTTGTATAGAACTCGATTTCTTTTGCATGGCCACCACGGGCACGCTTGCAGAAGTTCTGACGCTGAGCCCAATTTTTGACGGTTTTCAAGTATAAATTGGCCGATACTGCTGCAATTTCACGTTCGATATTCATATGAAGTTCATCAATTGTCGCTGGCTTGTTGAAATGGGCCATAGGCTTGAAGTAGCCCCACAGGAAATAGTCTAACGGCGTCAAAACGCACGACCGAGGCGGCCAATTGACTGATCCATTTCGTGAGATAACACGGTTCTCCAAGCTTGGTTCAATATATTGATTGTGACATTCGCTTTGTGGCTTGTGGCGCCGCCATGTTGGAACCACATGTCCTCCAAGTCCATATCATCCAATTGGGGCCAAAAATATTTGGTTATCATTGAACGGTAGCGATTCCCATTTACAGTAACGTGCCGGTCTTGATCATCACGGAAGAAGTGCTGCCAAATGGAGCCGCCGGCCCATAAACCGCACCAAAACATAATTTTTTCGGGATGTAGTGATGACTCATGGAGTACGTGTGGATTGCTGCGTGACCATATTATGAGGCATATTATGTTTATTGACGAAGTCATTCAGCCAGAAATGAGCTGACCAAAGACTCCGAATTTTGGTAGTAAATTTTTATAATTTACTCGCTGTTGGCTCGTATATCTTTGCATCATGAAATATCAAACCTTACTGAAGAGAAATGTCAAAAGAGCAGCAAGAAATATGGCGTCGTCTGCTGTCCCTGTACTTTTGTAGCGTCCCTGTTGAAAACCCCGATATTTCAAAACAAACACACAACCCACATTTGATGTATTTTCAAGTCTTGATAACCCTTAAAACTCGATGTGCGCCTATGGTTGCATGATACCCCCGCATTTCCAACTGTCCAGTTAACCCATGCTCACTGTATCCAAAAAAGAACTAAGACCACATCCGATCTATTTAACAATAGCTATATTTTTGAACAAGAGTTATAATTATCTAGTCGTGACAAGTAACGAGATTAAACGAAATGATTTCACACTTTACCACTTAGGGGGTTTAATCGCTTTATCACTGTTAACAACTTTTGGAAAAAGGCGGTAAAGCTTGAAAGGTTTATTTTATCGATAGAATTTTTGGACACAATGATAATAAAATAATTAAATATTATCTTTTTTAGATTTGGTTTATTTTTAAACTAAATATATCTAAGTATGTACTTATGAATGTTATGATTGTACTTGGTTGTATTTAGTTCATTATAATTGTTATCAAAGAATATTAAGATTTCATAAATTTAAGTTATTTTATGTTATGTAACATTTGTAGATCAATTTTCGTTATACATATTATTGCGTATGTACTTAACATTACCAAAGTGTGGGAAAATTTTAGGTTAGAATGTTAATTAGATGTCAAATGACGAAATGTCAAGAATAGAGCTGCTATAATTTGACATTTATTTAGTAAAAAGTTGATGAAGAAAAAGTCCTCGAAAAACTATTTCGTCCAAAGTTAGGACGACCGGCTAGTAACCCACTCCTGGAAAAAACAATTACTATGAAAAATCTAAAATTAGAATTAAAATGGCCTCCGATGGAAAGACCAAGTAAAGGAAAATCAAAGCTTGGCCTACGAATTTGGAGAATATGCGCATAAGATCGAACGTGTTTTATTATATCGATGTCAGCGTATAACTCAAATAGCTCATGATTCATTCGATATCGATATTCATTATTGACTCAAACTGGTCCATAGATTTTTCATAAAATCTTCCTCTCAAAAACTCTAAGAATATCTTCATCTGCCTGTGCAAGTACCCATGATTCTGCGTCACATAATAACATGGGTAGTATAAGCGTTTTATAGAGTGTAACTTTAGTTCTTACAGAGAGGACTTTATTTATTAGTTTCTTTTTGCAAAAGTGCTGCTTTTATAGTTTCAGTACGCATTCTGTATATACTACCTGCTTTCCTTGGTGGTTTCCTTACATGAGTAGATACAATTAACAAAATCATATTTTTGGTGTCTAACTTTTTGGTAGAATTTGCGCACTCCGGTTAGACCCTTATACATCTCAATTTCTTCAAACGCACGTTTCTCTTCCCTCCTTATATCTTTTTAAAGTTTAAAGCATAGGCTTCAGTTTTTTGGTATTGGTGATATTGCGGTCCTCCTCGTCATACGAGGAGTTTTTAGGTTGAGGGTTTTGTAAACCTAGTTTAGATTTTTCTGCAGCTGTCATGGAATTGGCAACATTGCGCGCAGATTCCGTTAAAATTAGAAACGTTTTCTCTAAAAAATTGATGATATATTAGCTTTGTATGTTCCTCGATGCACTGAAAGGTGCTCCCACCTTGGCTCCGATTATATTGAGAAATATAATCTGGGTCCATATTAGCTCCTCAAATCGAATACATTTGAAGAGTGTCATCCGTTAACTACAACATGATCTAACATTTGTTTTTTGTTTTATCGGGAGACAACCATGTTGCCGCCACAAAGGAGATCAAATTCATATTATTGTGAGACGTTTAGCTATAAAGGCGGAATTTACCAACAGTAGGCTCAAAGACTGAAGAACTTTAGACTCTTTACAAGTTTGAAGAAGATAGTTTTTTAATCAGCGGCTCAAACACGAATATGGTACTAAATTTTCAGTGGGATATGTAAAACATCGTTTAAGTCTTAACATAAATAAGATACTTTAATGTTTTTTAGACACTATATATTCATTTTAATCTGGCGGAGATCAATTTTATTTGTTATATGGCTCATTATAGATCGGTTAGGAAAACATGTCCTAACTGATACAAATTTGCACTTTATATATTAAATCGTTCATTAATCACATGGCAGTATATACATATTTTCTATAAAGCCAATTAAAGACCCAATACTATGTAAGATATTGGTCAAATTTCATGACTATAAGTGGTAAAATCAAATGACTTTTTATCAAGTAATAAAAAATTATTAAACTATACTAAATCGCAAAAATATCATATGTTTAGAATGTGTGACTATTTATTAACATTGCGAAAGGTAATAGGTTTGTTCCATTAATTTTTAGCTTGAGTGTTAATAATTGATATAAATAAGCGGCACATAACTAAGACTACAAAATTGATAGGTTTTAACAAGTTTTGTTTCTATATTTTTCATGAACTTATACCCCTTTGGTATTTATTAAATCACCTATCAAATTTATCGCCCATCTGCAATTTTTTGAGTATGTCAATATCGCAATTTTACATAGAATTTAAATATTGTCCATTTCAAAAATAACTAATAAGGCAAAATACAAATACATACTGTGTAAAAGTAGCTTTACAATGTAAACAAACATCTTAACATGTGTCTCCACCTGTTGTTTAACATAACAGTCTTATCATTACAGTGGACTTGTTTACATGTTCATTTCTTAACATAAGTACTTGCACACTGTATGGCAGGGATGGCAAACATGGTATAATTGTATTTTTTGAGAATTGGGTGTACAAGTTTATAATTTCGATTTGGACCGTATATGACATAACTTTTTTATGTATTTGTTTCAATTTTTATGTATTTATTTCAATTCATGATTTACGGAAAGTTATTAATAGAAAATTTGTTAATTTAAAACAAATTTCAAGTGATTATATATTTAATAAGTAATAAATAGTACATTTTCATGAAAGCCATTTTCCATACCTGCTATACGATTGCAGCCTTTTATTACCATTAACAGTCAACTGTTATCAATGCGTATTTTTAAATTTTCAGATACACTTAAACAATATTTGAAATAATAACAGCAACCACAATAAATTACTAGAATAGAAATGTAAAGAAGAATATGTATTTGTTGCTAGCGTTGTATTTTATCGTTTGATAAAAACTAGCTCATTTTTGTTTTACAGTGGGATAAAACGAATATAATTTACAAAACATATGATTATTTGATCAACTAGAACAATTTGAAACATCAAACTTAATTAAAGTAAATTTCTTACCAATGGTGGCAATTAAAAAAAGGATCGGAGCAGGGGAAATTTTCACATTTTGATTAAATTTAAAATGTAGATAAAGCTATACCCAGAAAGTCCTACAACGGTTAGAAACTTTAAACCTTAAACTTTGGACAAAACTAAAAAGGTACGGAGCAGATAAATTTTCAATCTAAAACAGAGACTTTCGCCTTTCAAGTGGTTATATTGGGAGCAACGAACAAAACCGAGCCAACTTAGTTTTTGTCCAAAGAAAAACGAAAACACTGAATTTTGTAGAGAAATTTTTGATTTTCTGATATTTTCTAAACTACATACGAGTTATTTTCTTCTGTAGACTAAAACTAAGATTCTGTATCTTAATTAAATCGACATCAAGATTAAAGCTGTGAAACTATTGGGTTTTTCAACAGAGACGCTACAAAAGTCCAGCGACAGGGACAACAGACGACGCCATATTTCTTGCTGCTCTTTTTACCTTTCTCTTCAGTAAGGTTTGCCATTTCATTATGGAAAGATATACGAGTCAACAACGAGTCAAAATTATAAAAATTGACTACCGAAATTCGGAGTCAGTGGCCTGAACGTTGAGAAAAAAAATCATCTTCGGCGATTAGGCTCATTTCTGGCTAAATGGCTTCGTAAATAAACATAATATGCATTATTGGTCAAGCAGCAAACCACACGAATTCCATGAGTCATTATTGCATTCCGAAAAAATTAGGGTTTGGTGCGGCTTATGGGCCGGCGACGTTATTGGGCCGTACTTCTTCCGTGATGATCAAGACCGGCACGTTACTGTGAATGGGAATCGCTACCTTTCAGTGATAACCTAATATTTTTGGCCCCAATTGGATGATATGGACTTGGAGGATATGTGATTTCAACAGGACAGCGCTATAAGCCACACAGCGAATGTCACAATCAATTTATTGAAAACCAAGTTTGGAGAACGCGGCCCTGCGTTTGACGCCGTTAGACTATTTCCTGTGGGGCTTCTTCAAGTCTATGGTCTATGCCAACAAGTTAGCGAAGATTGACGAACTTCGTACTAATAGCGAACGTGAAATTGCAGTAATATCAGTCAATTTATGCTTGAAAACCGTTGAAAATTGTGTATAGCATCTGGACTTCTGCAAGCGTGCCCGTGGTGGTCATGCCAAAGAAATCGAGTTCCATACATAATGGAATAAAGAATTTCATTGATATCCAAAACCGTTTTTGTATTTAATGCATGCGCTACTGAGCAAAACGCCATAGTGCGCTATGACGGCACGGGTAAACTTTATATTTAGTCCTTTAATTCCTGGTGGAACATAGGGCCTCAACAAACGTTTTCCATGTAACTTTATCGGTAGTCAACACTTTTATTTCGTTCAATGATGCACCGAACTCCCTCAGCTTTCTCAGTTTGGCGTCTCTAAGTGTTTGCGGGCCTACCAGACCTCCTAGAACCTTGAGGATTATACTACTATTTATATCAGTGGCCGCTTTTCTCAATGTGTGTCCTAGCCAGACATACTTTCTAGTGCGTACACTTATTTGTAGCGGGTCTTGAGCGGCGCGCAACCATAGATAGGTCTTCATTAGAGACTGTGACGGGCCAGAGAATTTTAAGTTTACGTCTTAAGCACTGATTAACAAAGGCTTGCAGACTGCTTGCTTATCTCACATTGGTGTTAAAAACTTTAATTTTGGTTATGGTCAAGATATTTTGAGATCTCCGGAGTGTGTCTAGTATTCCAAAAGCTTACTTCGCTCTGCGTAACCTATTTTGAATGTCTTCTCTGCTGACTCCGCTTTTTGAGATAATACTCCCTAGATAACAGAAAGTTTCAACTTCATCAATGGATTGTCCAGCAAGATCAAATTTGGCGTCATTTAGTGAGTTAATTCGCATTGACTTAGTTTTCTTAATGTTAATCTGAAGACCCGATAAAGCAGTACGGAAGGCAAAATTTTGAAGTTTGGATTGCATGCTTGAGAATCGATGAGAAAACAGACACACGTCGTTGGCGTAATCGATTTCGTCTAGCCTATCGTGAAGACCCCATGAGATACCATGTTATCCAGTTATCGAATTACTCAACACAATATCAAGAACTATATTAAATAGCAGTGGGGACAACACACATCCCTGGACGGACTTCCTACCTTCACACTAACGGGTTTGCTCTGACAACCTTCATGGAGAATACAGCAGAACGCGTTATTGTAGAGCTCTTTGATGAGTCGTATGATCTTCTCGAGGACTTCTTGCCTCTTTAAGCTTTCCAAATAGCGATATGCTCTAATGTGTCAAATGCAAGTTAAAAATCATTAAACAATAGGTAAAGGGGAGATCGGCATCCAACCGATTGTTCCTAAGGCTATTGATGTGATCAATACAGGTTTTATTCGGTCTAAGACCTGCTTGTTTGCGTCTAAGCTGTGGCTCGACAATGGACGCTATGCGACTGTGCAGAATATGGGCTATGACTTTATTGATCACATTAAGAAGAGTGATACCCCTCCATTTTAAACTGTCGTGCAAATTCCCTTTTTTAAGAATTTTTATAAGTAGGCCTTCTCTGAGGACATTTGACAGTCTTTGATCAAAGGCTTTAAAAGCTTTGTGGATAGAGATGTATTGGCTTTTAATAATTCAGGTGGAATTCCATCAGTACCTGCAGACTTTCCAGATTTTAGGCGTTTAATTGCGACAGTTATTTCTTGAGATGTTGGTGGTGATAAGTCAAAATCGTAAACGTTATACGATCTCAATAATATTTCATATTTCGATTATTTCGGGTTCAAAAAGAAAAAAACTAGAACAAGCGCGGGACAGTCAAATATACTTTTATAAAAGTAGTGGCCTTTCGATTAGCCTCACTTTCATTCTCTTCTCACCCCACTGTGCATTAGTAATCTAATATTTCACATAAATTCCCTTAGTATGGCACCTTTAGCAAAAAAAAAAAGTTATTAACAATATCGAAGGAAATAAAAATAAAACTATGTGAAAGAATTTAGTTTCAGTTAACTAAAACGCATCATTAGACACACATTAGACCGGGTAAAAAAAAAGGAAATTCGAAACTATAACAAATATTTAAAAAGTAATTATTCTGAGCATAAATAATAAAATATTATAACTTAACAATTTCTATAATAATATTAACACTTTGTAAGATAATACATTCATGGAAAAGAATTTTGAATAAATTGTGAATTTAAGGCAAATCGTGTGTAAAATATTGAAAACAAAAAGTTGATAAAATATAAACAAAAATTCAAATTAAGGAAAAAAACGTTAAATTTAAAAATATTTCCTAAAGTTTAAACAAAAATTAAAATTCTTCTTTTTAACAAATATTTTGAACATTATTTACATACAAATTAAACATTTTATGGTTATAAAAATTTCCACTTAACCTGGTTTTTGAAAATCAACAAATATTTAAAAAGTAGTGTCTAAAAGAATTGAAAATACGATAAATTGAAATATTTTGAATTTGAAATAATTACGAGGACGGTTTGGTAAGTTCGTTACTTTTCTTTTAAGGGACGCAACTTTGAAAGTCCAAAAATCGATCGCTATAATTCCTCATCTTCGAAGCTAAAGAATAGATTTGAAAAAACTCAAATTTTATATCGCTAGAGCAAAGATGTTGCCATGCTTAAGTTTCTAATTTGAAGAACTGGTGCCTTCCAAAAATAGAGATTCATGTTCATGAAGAACTAAAAACAAACAAAATTTTCAAACATTTTGAATTTTCACAAAGAATATTTATGTGGGGTTTATATAACTCAATCAGTTGACGATTGTGTGAAATTTACATGTGTTTTGTTATTGTAAGAAAAACAAAATACATGTAAATTTCACTCAATCGTCCGCTGTTTTAGTTATATAAACCCCACATTAAATCAACCTTACAAAGTAACGGAAATCATAAATAACCGACACTTGGTAAAATATCTGGAGCCTAATAACACTAGTCAACAAAATTAAACTTTTTGCGGTCCATTACAGATTTATTAATCGTTTATATTTTCTGATTATAAAAACGCTCGATATTTTTTTTTTCAATTTTTTTATTAAAAAAAATACAAAATTTGGTATTTTTCAAAAGGCTGGTCCACCTATTTTATCATATCTTTGGAACGGCTTGTTTGATTTTGTTAAAAATCACAGAATATTATAGTAAATAAAATGATCATTTAGTTGCTTTAAAACAATTTTTTTAATAGTTTTAACAGATTCTGAGTTATTTGCAATTCAAAGTTAAAAAAAAAAAAAAAAAAATACGAAAAATTTAAATTTTATAATTTTTTAAAAATTATGACAAAAATTTACTATTTAAATTACATAACCTTAAAACTGTAAATATTCCAAACAACGTAAGCCCTTTTTCCTCAAAATTCATTCATTCATTCATTTTATTAACTAATAAAAAGTAAAAATATCCAATTTTGTACTTAGACCATTTCGATCATTAAGTCTTATATGGGAGCCAGGGTGAAATATGAACCGATTTTCTCGAAATTTAGCAATTTAATTACATTTTGTAAAAAAATATGTCAGCCACAAATCAGCTTTAGAAGCGTTTTTGTGAATTTCGATGCAATTTAATTTTTTAAAAATTCATAAAAAATTTAAGATGGCAAAAATTTACCACTTTTTTACATAACCTTTAAACTGTAAATATTCCAAATAAAATAAGCCTTATTTCCTAGAAATCCATGAATAAATGATGATTTTATTAACTAAAAAGTAAAAATACCCAATTTTGCATTTAGACCATTTCGGTCAATAAGTCTTGTATGGGAGCCAGGGGGAATTGTGAACAGATTTTCTTGAAATTTATCAATTTAATTTGAGTTTCTACAAAAATAATGTGTGCAAAAAATAGATACAAAATTTTTATTATCTTCAGATTTCGGAGGGTTTTTGTGAATTTCGTTGCATTTTATTTTTTTTAAAATTCAGAAAAATTGAAGATGGCAAAAATTTACCACTTTTTTACATAACCTTAAAACTGTAAATATTCCAAATAAAATAAGCCTTTTTTCTTGAAAATTCATGAATAAATGATGATTTTATTAACAAAAAAATAAAAATACCCAATTTTGTATTTACACCATTTCGGTCATTAAGTCTTATATGGGAGCCAGGGTGAAATGTGAACCGATTTTCTCAAAATTTATCAATTTAATTACATTTTGTACAAAAATTATGTGCGCAAAAAATAGACACAAAATTTGTATTATCTTCAGATCTTTTTGTGAATTTCGATGCATTTAAGTGTCTGTTGTCAGAAGGTCTTTAATGGGAGCTAGGTCAAAAAAGGTCCGATTTCAATATAATTTGTTACAGTGATTTTTGTTTACACAAACAATATTTCTTTTAAATTTCTTCAAAATATACACAAATTTGCAGGCAAAATCTCAATTCCGGGAAATAAGACCTATGTGATGTAGCTGAAATAATAGACCGATTTAGGCCAATTTTAATAGCCATGGCAAAAAAATATCTGTACCATATATTCATAAAGCAGATTTGTGGTTTTGAGAAACGTAAAACTATGTTTCGGGAAGAAAACTTAATGGGAGCTAGCCCAAAATTTTGAATAATTTTGTTTATTTTTAACAGATTTTTTTCTTGTAGCAAAACATATTTCATGTCAAGTTTTAGGAAATTATTTATTATATCTTAAAAATTGTGGCATTTACTTAATTTTTTTCTACATGACAACATTTTTCGCTAAAATTTAGTATTTTCAAGTTTTTCTTAATAAAATCAAAACCAATTAATGGATTTTCTTAGAATAAGGCTTGCGTTATTTGGAATATTCGTAGTTGTGTAATCGCCAAGAAAGTGTAGTAAAATTTTTCCATTGTTTAATTTTTTATGAGTTTTTAAAAAATAAAATTTTTTAAATTTTTGAAAAAAAAAATCAAAAAATTTTTATTGCTAAATTGTATATAACTCCAAAACCGTTGATGACACAAAAAACTTAAGTTGGCACAAGTTAAGGGCAATTTTGTTCTTTATCCATCAATATGTTGTTTCAATAAAATTGGATAAGTCGTTTTCAATATATAGTAATAAAACAAGGACAACATCTTCAAAAATCTAAAATTTTAGAAAGAAAAAAAAATTCGGGAGTTTTTGTACTTGAGGGATGATTTCTCGTTAGGGTTTAATAATTTTCTTTAAGTTTTGGAAAAATAAATAGCAGATAAGGGAACAATTCGTAACCCAATTCTTGGATTTTTGCCATGGAAATTAAACATGTGTGTCCCCTTGCACTTTCCGGGTGAAACATAACATTTACTAAATTTCTCATTAAATAGACGTACGGGGTATAATCCACAATAATTTGATAACTTAAATTATTGAGGATTATACCCCGTACGTCCAAAAAAACTATCGCCAAAACTTTATTGGCTAAAGAAAACCAATTTTGACTTCTTTGGTGCCTATTCCCCTATGAAAACACTGTTCCGGTGTATTATGATGGATCCACGTATCGTCCATGCTTACGAAACGGCTCAAAAAGCTGTCTATATATTTCTTTATTCTAAAATGCTTTCTTATTCCCAAGTGATCATTCAAAATTGAAACCGCAGATCCATGTCTATGTAGTCCACAATTTGACTTACTTTTAATCTTCGATCTGCTCAAACCATAAAGTGCAATTTTCCACTTGTTTCGGATGTGGAGACCTTAATAGGGTGTCCAGAACGTTCGGCATCTTACGTGCTCGAACGTCATATCAAAAATGTAAAACCACTTCTTTACCCTGGAAAAGGATGGTGTAGAGTCCACATAATATTTATGTTTCATGTGATGGGTTTTTTCCTCAAAATACATATTTTCCCCGACAACATTCCAATTGGAACAAGGGCTACTTCTCTCAGACAATGAGCTGCATCCGATTCTATTTTTAGACTCATTGAAGGGGACTTACTTTTTAACTCCGGCTCCGAACGGCAAATGAATTAGTTAGAGAAGTTTTACATAGCCTAATGCTCAATAACCAGTGGCTAGCTGAGTTATGAGGTGAACCGCCGCTTTTTTGAAAATTTATTTTTTTTAATGTGGGTCTGGCCGGGGATCGAACTTGGGACCTCTGGTATGATAGGAGGATTACTAACCTACTATACCATGGCCGTTCACAAACATACACGAAATTCACTATCTTCCAAAAGTTTAATCTCAAATGAACCTAAATTCTAAAATAAAAACCTCGACCTACGTATGAGAAAAGTTTGAGAAATAATTTCGATATCAAATGTTAAAGATTTATTTCAAATCTAAAATTAAGAGTGTAACAAAATTTAATCACAATAAATTTTCGTAAACATGAAAATTCTTAACATTCTTTCTTCTTCCCGGCGGGTTCAATAATTCCCATTTCTACCATTTCGTCATACAAAACCTTGCCAATAAGTGTAGGATTATTGGTCACCACGACATTGGCATTTTTTAGTGCTGCTATTTTATCCTGGGCCCCACCTTTGCCACCTGATATAATGGCGCCCGCATGACCCATACGCCTACCCGGAGGTGCCGTTAAACCAGCTATAAAAGCTGCCACTGGCTTAGGAGGATCGCAGCAATTATTTTCAATTAAAAATTCAGCAGCTCTTTCCTCAGCATCTCCACCTATTTCACCAATCATGACAATACCCTTACAGTTGGGATCCTCTAAGAAAATCTCTAAACAATCCACAAAGTTTGTGCCATTAAAGGGATCACCACCCAAGCCCACACACAAAGTTTGTCCCAAGCCATATTGGGTTGTCTGATTAACTGCTTCATAGGTTAGAGTACCCGAACGTGAGACTATACCAATCATACCTTTTTTGTGTATGGGCCCTGGCATTATGCCAATCTTACACTGTCCGGGAGCTATAATACCCGGACAATTGGGACCAACTAAACGAGATTTGTCTTGAGAAAGTAAGGCCTGTTTCACCCGGACCATATCATGTTGTGGTATACCCTCGGTAATGCAAACAATCAGGGGTATCTCAGATTTTATGGCCTCCATTATGGCTCCAGCAGCAGCTGGTGGTGGTACATATATTACGCTGGCATCCGGACATACATTATTTTTAGCCTCTTCAACGGATTTGAACACGGGACAATTCAAGTGCTCCTTTCCGGCCTTTTTGGGAGAAACGCCACCCACCATATTAGTGCCATACTTTATAGCTTCTTTCGAATGAAATGTCGCCTGTTTTCCGGTAAAGCCTTGACAAATTACTTTAGTTTCCTTTGTTATAATCAGATTTTCAAGAGTTTTATGATATTTGTCTTCATTATAGAAACGTTGTGTGATCCTATTAAGGGGACTCGGTGATTTAGAGAGATGAGGCTTAATGGCAAAGCGAAATTTAGCAATGAGCGCCATATATTTTCTTTACTAAAATATAATGTTAGAGAGGTTTATCAAATTTTCTTGTTTTTTGGCAAAACAATTTTTACTAGAATGAAATTTATAATAAAGAAGACTTTCCAAACTGTAAATTTTAACATGAAGTTTCGAATCAAATTCATTTAGAAAGGGGAATAAATTTGGGTACACAGCAAAAACAGGATGGGCAAATATGAGGTTAGGAAGTAAATTGGCTTTCAAATGATGAAATGTCATTAATTAAGTAGGAAGCTAAATTCTTGGACAAAAAATTTTTTTAGTATCATCTTCAGGCATGAGTCCATTTTTAGATAGGTGGTTATGTAATTGTATATAGGGCTGAAAAAACGTAGGTCCTTTTCAATGAGTCTAAAAATAGAATCGAATGCAGCTCATTATCTGAGAGAAGTACCCCTTGTTCCAATTGGAATGTTGTCGGGGAATTATATATATATACTTGAAGAAACCTTTGTGGCATCATCGGCCGTTTTTTTTCGAAATAGGCGCTACCAAGCAGAAAACAGATTTTTTGTGTCACTCTTGCCACACTTACTAAATGGAGCGTTTCCAATGGCTTGGGTGTAAATCCCACCAAAACGGAACTTGTTTTATTCACTAGAAAATATAAGATTTCCCAGTTCACCCTCCCGAAGTTTGACGGGACTGAACTCGTGCTCACGGATCATGCCAAATATCTGGGGATGGTCCCGGACTCAAAGTTGTCTCATGTTTGGCGCTCATGTTTGGCGCTCTTGTCTAGTGGCCTGCTCTTAGTAAGGCTAATCAGCAAGGGTTTTTTGTGAAAATCTTTAGATCCGCTGCCCTAATGATTACGGGGGCTTTTAGGACTAAATCTTAACTGGCTTCCGGTTGAGCAAATGGCTTAAGTCGTAGCTCTCAGTTCAACAATTAGGTTAAGAACTACTGGAGAATGGTCTACTTCATCTACAGGCCACTCCACCATTTTCGATAAATTTATTAACTTCCCTGACAACATTGATTACTGCATTCCCATACCGCTCTTCGATCACTCCTTCTCTGTGGATATCTCTGGGACTCAAATCGATTCCAGAGATGGAACCCTGAAGATCTACTTTTTAACTCCGGCTCTGAACGGCAAAATGCATTAGTTAGAGAAGTTTTCATAGCTTAATACTCAATAACCAGTGGCTAGTTGAGTTATGAGGTGAACCGCCGCTTTTTTGAAAATTTATTGCTATACCTTGGCGGTTCACAGGCTGAGATCTCAGTTATATATCGGGCGAGCAGTTGGCCTTTGTACCACCGAATATATTACAGCGATATTATGGATAGTCTTGCTATCATTCACTCTTTATTATTTAGGGATGCCCGTGAATGCCGGGCATCCCTAAATGCGATGGCAAGACATTCTAATATTAAACTATTCTGGGTACGCAGTTTCAACAATGAACCAGGTAACATCATTGCGGATAATCTAGCAAAAGATGGTGCTCTCCTCAGTCAGGGGAACAATGATCAGTATATATACTTTCACTGGTCGGTCTCTAGACTAACCTGTCCAACTTACGACAGTAAGCGTTTTTCAATATTGGTCACCATTCCGCGCCATAGACTTCACACCCTAATATCAGTCCTCACGGGACACTGTTTAATAGGTTTACATGCTAGAAGACTTACCCCCTAATTCATAATCAAAAAATAAGACTATTTCGAGATTAAAATTCAAATTTCCCATACAAAATTTCTACAATAAGCATTTGATAATTTTATAATTGGTTTATGAATTAGGGGGTTAATCTTTAAAGCATAGACTACTGTATAAATTGTCACAACGTCGAGGAGGAAGAAACTGTCACTTATCTCCTCTGTTACTGCCCTGCCCTTGCTGACCTTAGGGCTGTTCATCTAGGCTTCCCATTTCTGCACGATCTGTCAGAGATCTTGAACATGAACATTTGTAAAATAGGCTCTTTAATTGTTGCATCTGGTTGGCTTTAGCTGAACCTTTTATTTATGGTAGTTTAGAATTTATTTCCAAGTGACGCGGACTCTATGGCCAGCCTTTGTCTAATCTAACCTATAGGCTAATATTGATATCAGTCAACCTTGTTTTTATTGCATGAGAAATGTCCTGGTATTGTTATTGCATTAGAAATTTCCTTTGGCGATGTAAATCGGCCGCCTTCTTGTTACTTAACTTCTTCTTCTTTTGTTATACTTGACTCCCAGTGAAACATAGGGCCTCAACCATCCTTTTATATCAAACTCTTTTACGGCGGCGTATATTCCATGAATAGTTTTCTGCTTGCAAACTACATTCTAGCAGATGCACCAACACGAAGGCCGCTTTCCTGTGGATTCCAACGAAGCGCTTATCGAGCAATGTTGGTATTTGGCCTTTGAAGTGTGTTGCCTATTTACCGCCATTTCCGTTGACATTAGGGTTGCCAGACACAAATCCTGAAAAAGCTGGACATAAGGAAAAAAAGCTTGACAACCCAAAAATTAGCTGGACATTCATTAATAATAAAAAACTTGCTTTAATAATTTGCTTCGATGAATCTTTCAATTTTTGTTTAACCGAATTGTGAATACCGTAATTAACAGAAGCGATATCGAGAGATGCTGCAGCTTAGACATCTGAAACATGCTACTCGCGTTTGTCGATGTAATTGATATGATAGAATGCACATTGCGTGATTTTACTACCGCCTTTTCAAGTATCGAGAAGGAATCTAATAAAATGGGTCTAGTTGTCAATGAATCAAAACCAAACAAGCAGGCAATCCTCAAGAATTGGACCACATGTGATCTCTGACAACTACAGCTACGAGGTTGAAAAGGAATTTGTTTACCTTGGTACCGCCGTCAACATAAATAACGACATAAGTTTCGAAATCTAATTTGCCAACAGATGCTATTTTGGCATAAGCAGAAAATTTTAAATTGAGTTCTTTTTCATAAAAATAGTTTTTCTTTAAAAATGTTAAAAAAAATGTAAATTCTTCACCTTTTAGCTGAACAAAATTAATTTCAGCTTGACACTGGACAAGCACGAAAAAAGCTGGACAATCCAGTCGAATCCAGCCTGACTGGCAACCCTAGTTGACATACTTCTATAGAAGTAGGGATTTGATTTGTAGCGGTAGATAAATGTTCATTTCTTATGCGATTCGGTCATCATATATTAGAGATTTGCGGCAAGTATTTGTTTGCAAAGGTTTGTAGGCGCTTATCGATGGCATTTGTGCGTTTCTAAGTTTTGCAACCGTAATACAAGAGGGACTTGACATTCAATTTATATATCAGTAACTTAGTTGTTGATATTTGCCGAGATTTCCAAATAGCTCGGAAAATACCGAATGCAGATTTTGCCTTATTAATACGCGATTCAATATCCTCATCGGCGCCAGATTTTGTAGATACCAAACTACCAAGATAATTAAAGGTACCTACACATCCAATAACCTCGTTATCCACATTGATTTGAGCTAAGCCTCCAGGTATAAACTCCGTCTTGAAAATATTGATTTCCAGCCCAGCTGCCCAAGATTCAACAGTGATGGAGTTAGTGTTTTCTTGAAGGTGACCTGAACTTTGGCTTAGAAGACATACGTCATCAGCGTATTCCAAGTTCTCGAGTTGTTTTAAGGGTGTCCATTGGATATCGCGTCGATGCCAAGGATAAAAAAGTATAGATGACAAGATACATCCTTGTCTTACTCCAGTAGTAACTTCGAACGGATAAGACAATTTACCTTTATATAGGAACCGACATTTAAATTCCACATACATTGCCCGAATTAAGTTCAGAATTTTCGTTTGCATGTAACAAATTTCTAAAATTCTTTATCGATAGCTCCTATTGACACTGTCTAAGGCCATCATAAAGTCGATAAACGCTAGGTAAATGGGGGTGCGGAATACATTACATTGCTCTAGTACTATTCTAACTGTGTTGATTAGTTCTCTCTGAAGTCAAACTGATTTTCGAGGAGTGTAACGGAAACTGCTTCGGATATTCTGTTTAAAATTACTCGAATTAGTATTTTGCTCGGTATTGGAAGAAGCGTTATACCCCAGTCTTTATTGCAGTCTTTGGAGTCACCCTATTTTTTATTTTGACCAGTACACTACACTAGTCTTTGACTTATTTACTTCCTAACCTCAAATTTGCCCGCCCTTTATTATAAAAACCATAACAGTAAATTTAAAAATAAACACCATTAATGTGATTTTCTTAAATATTACTCATAAGCCCTTCATCTAGTTTATGAATTACATATGTATGAATATTTATGTATAATGATTTCCTATTTCGATTTATAATTGCGGTTTTAAATTTATAAAATAAAGACAAAATCTTTATAATATTTAAAATTTAAAAAACTACGACCACAATATTTCTAAAATAGAATAAAACAAGTAAGAAAGCGCTATAGTCGATCAAG
Source organism: Stomorhina lunata (assembly GCA_933228675.1). NCBI lineage: Eukaryota > Metazoa > Arthropoda > Insecta > Diptera > Rhiniidae > Stomorhina > Stomorhina lunata. The sequence goes on along the minus strand of OW121744.1, from coordinate 87,820,481 downwards.
CCGACCATACGATACCCTTCACCACTAAGGTCAAAGGTGTTAATTTTCCTGTGTAAAGACAAATATTTGCTAAATTTTGCCATCATACAAACATTTTCTCAAAACTTATATATTCAACCTGCTTCCGTCATTTGGACTTATATGAGAGCTAGGGTCAAATGTGGACCGATTATCTCGAAATTTGGCAGATTTATTACAGTTGTTACAAAAATTATGTATGCAAAAAATAGACTCAAAATTTCCATTATCTTTAGATTTACGAGTGTTTTAGTGATTTTTTGTATCATTTAGTGCGTTTTTAAAGAAGAATTTGTATGGGAGCTATGGTCAAATGTGGACCGATTTCAACGAAATTTGGTACAGTGATTTTAGTTGACATAAGCAGTATTTGTTTTAAATTTCATGAAAAAATATTGATATTTGTGGCCAATATAGCAATTCCGGGAAGTGGGACCTATGGGAGGTACCATAAATAATGGACCGATTTTGACCAATTTCAATAGCCATGGTCCCATTATCAAAAAAAAGATCTGTGCCAAATTTCATCAAATTATCTTTAGAATTGCGACCTGTAGTTTGATTACAAGGTTTACATGGGGGTCCAGCCAGCCAGCCAGCCGTCCAGCCAGCCAGACGGACGGACGGACATCGCTAAATCGACTCAGAAAGTGATTCTAAGCCTATTGGTATACTAAAAGGTGGGTCTAAGACAAATATTTCTATGCGTTACAAACATCAGCACAAACTTATAATACCCTTTCCACCTATGGTGGTGAAGGGTATAACTATAACAGAACTAGAAAATAGGCTCCCGATATAAAAAACATTAAAGCCACTAAAACTTTTCTATTCTCCTCTGTGAGTTTCAACAAAATCGAACAACCCGTTTCGAAGATATGATAAAAGCAATTTTTCGAAAATGGCTAATTTTATAGAAAAGAAGTTAAATAAACCAATTTAAAGAAATTAATATTTCAATCGTTTTTATTACCAGGAGACCATAACGATTAAAAAAAGTTAAATATTGTAAAGTAGTGTAATTGTTAAAGTTCATGTTAAATATTATTTGCATCTTGATTATTTCGAATTTTTCGTTTTCAATCAATTAAACCACCTCTTTTTCACGATTAAAATCGTGTAATATTGTTGAACAAAAAAAAATAGTTCGAAAACTATTAATTCGATTGTAATTACTTTTAATTGTGTTATAATTTATAATTTGTGTATAATATTCGAACATGTGTAGACAATTGATTGAATGTTAGTAAAATTCTATTATTTAATAGCCATTATTTGTCGCATTGTCGCGTCTATATTATTTGTAACGCGTTGAATTGATTATCGAAACGATAAACAAAAAATTTTTCGAATTATTGAAAAGTTCACGAAAAGCATGTCCTTAATGTGATATTAATTAATAGGAAATAAAGAAAAAATGCAAAAGAATATTCAATATTTGTATTTGAAGCTATTTACTTTGTATACGAGGGTGGCTTGATAAGTTTATTTTCTATTTTTTTTTTGTGCAAATCTCATATGTATTTGCATTTAGCCAAAAAATTGTAAATTCTGTAATGTCTTTTTAGTTTAGCCATAAAAGAAAAGATTTTTAAACATTTGCCCGATTTGATTGTTTTCTACTATAGAATCATTTCGAAAGGGGCTAATCCCAACTTGATTAAATCGTAGATTTTCATACCTTTCGCCACTTTAGGTGGAAAGGATACATTGGGTTTGTTCTAAGATTTGGAAGGAAAATAAATATTATTCTGAGGTCTTTATCAAAAATTAGTTAGGTTTTGGAGTTTTTGAATTTCCTTATCTTTAAGGAAAATTTTGCAAAATTTCCTTATCTTTAAGGGAATTTTTTCAAAATTTCCTTATCTTTAAGGGAAATTTTTCAAAATTTCCTTATCTATAAAGGAAATTTTTCAAAATTTCCTTATTTTTAAAGAGACATTTATTCAAATTTTCTTTAATTTTAAAGGAAAATTTTCAAAAATTTTTTAGTTTTAAAGAAAATTTTCAAAATTTTTTAAAATAAATTTTTTATAGGAAAATTTTAAAAATTTCTTATTTTATAGGAAATTTTAAAAAATTTCTTATTTTATAGGAAATTTTTCAAAATTTTTTATTTTATATGAATTTTTTCAAAATTTCTTATTTTATAGGATTTTTTTCAAAATGTCTTTTTTTGTAGAAAATTTTTCAAAATTTCTTATTTTGCAGGAAATTTTTCAAAATATCTTATTTTTAAAGGAAATTTTTAAAAATATCTTATTTTTAAAGGAAATTTTTCAAAATTTCTTTTTTTTAAGGAAATTTTTCAAAATTTCTTATTTTTAAAGACAAATTTTTAAAATTTCTTATTTCACAGAAAATTTTTTAAAATTTGTTATTTTATAGGAAATTTTTCAAAATTTCTTATTTATAGGAAATTTTTAAAAGTTCTTATTTCACAGAAAATTTTTTAAAATTTGTTATTTTATAGGAAATTTTTCAAAATTTCTTATTTTAAAGGAAATTTTTCAAAATTTCTTTTTTTTAAAGGAAATTTTTCAAAATTTCTTGTTTTTAAAGACAAATATTTAAAATTTCTTATTTTATAGGAAATTTTTCAAAATTTGTTATTTTATAGGAAATTTTTCAAAATTTCTTATTTATAGGAAATTTTTAAAAGTTCTTATTTCACAGAAAATTTTTTAAAATTTGTTATTTTATAGGAAATTTTTCAAAATTTCTTATTTTAAAGGAAATTTTTAAAAATTCAAAATATCTTATTTTTAAAGGAAATTTTTAAAAATATCTTATTTTTAAAGGAAATTTTTCAAAATTTCTTTTTTTGTAAGGAAATTTTTCAAAATTTCTTATTTTTGAAGACAAATTTTTAAAATTTCTTATTTCACAGAAAATTTTTTAAAATTTGTTATTTTATAGGAAATTTTTCAAAATTTCTTATTTATAGGAAATTTTTAAAAGTTCTTATTTCACAGAAAATTTTTTAAAATTTGTTATTTTATAGGAAATTTTTCAAAATTTCTTATTTTTAAAGGAAATTTCTCAAAATATCTTATTTTTAAAGGAAATTTTTCAAAATTTCTTATTTTTAAAGGAAATTTTTCAAAATTTGTTATTTTATAGGAAGTTTTTCAAAATTTCTTATTTATAGGAAATTTTTCAAAATTTCTTATTTTATATGAAATTTTTCAAAATTTCTTCTTTTAAAGGAAATTTTTAAAAATTTCTTGTTTTAAAGAAAATTTTTCAAGTTTTTTTTTTTTAATTTCCGCGTAGCCAGGTAAACTTATCTGGAACATAAAATATTAAATAATTCTTGGCCGTGATGCTTCCAGGTTGTAGTCCATGATGCTTGGTACATTAGGCATTATAGTCATAATTACTAACCTTTTTCCTATTCAATGTAAATTCGCACTTGGTATTTTTTTTGAATGTTCGTATTTTAGTAAAGATAGGATAAATAACACTTTGTTACAATAAAAAACTCGGTAAACGACGTAGCTTAGGTTGTAGGCCTTATTGACTATATGACAAATCGTACAAAAAAATTTTAGAAATATGTACCTCCAAATTTTAGAGTTATACGCAAAAAAAAAACGATTTTATAGATCAACTTATCGATCCATAGCCAGTTTGTATCCGATTTTACTTTTTTAACAACAAATAAAATAGATTATCAATTTTGACACATTTTTAAATCAAAAGTGACTTTTTTGCAAGGAATATTTAAAAAAAAAAAACAAAATTTATACACTTTTTTGACTTTAGTAGCTTTTTATTGCTTATTCTTATATGAAAGCTCATAAAAGTTTATGTCAATATAACAGGAGAATTTAGTTCCTAGTAAAACGAAAAGCCAAATAGTTATTAAGTTTTTCATAAACGACTAGGCCATGTAATTATTAAATTTGTTCGCAATCGAAAAATTTTAACTTTGGAAAAGTTATATAACTTTTGTAAATGTAAACCGATATCAATAACTGATATCTCATTTTTTTTGTATAAAACAAAATAGGATTTTATGGAAAAAAGTTATTATTTCAACTTTCAGCTTTTTGAATTTTAAAAATTTGGAAAAATTAAAAAAAAAAATAGCAAAACTTTTGATAAAAAGTTATGTATCTAATTTCTTGGAATATTAGCCCTATGCATACACTTATAAAAGCTTGATTCCTCGGCTCTCCAAAACTGTTTTAAAATTGATCGGCAAATGTGAGAGTTGGAGGCACTAAAGTACTACTAAATACCCGAAAGCAGTTTTTTGCGAATAACTCGAAATTTTGCAGGTTTTTCGAAATCTTTGTAATCTTTCGAAATCCAGAAAGCGATCTTCTTCAGAATCATCGATTTTTATTAAGTTTTGGTCATAGAAAGCTCTTGGATTCATTATTTAGATTTGAAACAAGTAGTAAAAACTGAGAATCATATGTGATGCACAGAACTGGTTAAAAACAAGTAAGAAAGCGCTATAGTCGGTCAAGCCCGACCATACGATACCCTTCACCACTAAGGTCAAAGGTGTTATTTTTCCACGTATAAAGACAAATATTTGCTAAATTTTGCCATCATACAAACATTTTCTCAAAACGTATATATTCAACCTGTTTCCGTCATTTGGACTTATATGAGAGCTAGGGTCAAATGTGGACCGATTATCTCGAAATTTGGCAAATTGATTACAGTTGTTACAAAAATTATGTATGGAAAAAATAAACTCAAAATTTTCATTATCTTTAGATTTACGAGCGTTTTAGTGATTTTTTGTCTCATTTAGTGCGTTTTTGAAGAAGAGTTTGTATGGGAGCTATGGTCAAATGTGGACCGATTTCAACGAAATTTGGTACAGTGATTTAAATTTACATAAGCAGTATCTGTTTTAAATTTCATGAAAAAAATATTGATATTTGTGACCAATATAGCAATTCCGGGTAGTGGGACCTATGGGAGGTACCATAAATAATGGACCGATTTTGACCAATATCAATAGCCATGGTCCCATTATCAAAAAAATGATCTGTGCCAAATTTCATCAAATTATCTTTAGAATTGCGACCTGTAGTTTGATTACAAGGTTTACATGATGGTCCAGCCAGCCAGCCAGACGGACGGACGGACATCTCTAAATCGACTCAGAAAGTGATTCTAAGCCTATTGGTATATTAAAAGGTGGGTTTAAGACAAAAATTTCTATGCGTTACATACATCAGCACAAACTTATAATACTCTTTCCACCTATGGTGGTGAAGGGTATAATTATGTGCTGAACCATTTCGAGTATCTTGCAGTAGGTGAATTTCTGAAGTGCCTTTCATCAGACTATAACACAGTAAAGCAATTTCGTTCTTACTTTTACTTTAAATCAAGGAAATCGGTTTATATATAGATCAAATATTAGTGAAAATTTAAAATTTGAATTCGAAAAAAAAGTCGAATATCATTCATAAGAGATAGGATATGTATGTCGCGAAGTTTTTTGTAGACCTTGACCTAAGTATTAGATATATAGTATGATTCTTCAAATCGGTTGGCAAATGACAATTATATATCGTTTTAAGTGATTTATGAGTCTGAGGAGCCCTACTTTGGGGGCCGATTGTGCCGCCCAAGTAAATTCTAGGCTTTCCGGGTTAAAAACTTAAGCTCCCCAACACTTCTGCTATATATACACAAAATTAAAATCTGACCAGCGGTTTAGAAGTTATGGACTTATTTTCATTCTTTTTTCCACCACCCCACTGTGCGCTGTGTACAACCAGTAAATAATGCTAGGTTTTACTTAAGTGCGACTGTGGCCTTTTTTCTCCTGTCTATAATGTTATATAACTTGAAATAAAGCTTCTTGTCCGATAATACTCCAAAAGGGATTTCAGTGTCAGCCAGGTGCAATTTTGTACCACCTGATGAACATAACCAGTTTATCTACAGATTTCTACTAAGTCTGTGACCAAAAATTCACATACTTTTTTAACTACCCTCGTTTATACTAACTTAACTGCAACTAATTAATTGAAAGTCTGTCGTTTAATAAATTTTAAATGTGGTAAAACGCAAAAATTTAAATATCAATAATATTTACTTGTACTATTTCCTTAATTTATTGGCCATGAATAAACATGATTTATTATTAATTCCCTTCCTGGACTACCTCAACCTTTGTACATATATACAATATCTGTAACACCCATTTTCGATGGCAATAAAATTTAAATTTATTTATTACCTTCAAAGTTATATAATAATTTCTGTTAGCAATGAGGAAAATAAGGACATTAGGAAATTTACTTTAAAGGGATTTATTAACTAAAGACATTTATTATATACAATCGTCTAAAATGCCTTAGCCTACAAAGTGAATAAATAGACCTATGACCTACTATTTAAGGTGTTGCTCAATCACACTGATAGGTAATTATACATTAGTGGGGGTATATAGTATGTATGTGTGTGCATTAGAATTTACGGAAGTGTTATGGTGTAATTTTTATTTAAATAAATTATTAAAACAATTATTATTGTTGTTAATTAATTTAATATAATAAAAAACTAAATAATTAACAACACGTTATAAAGAGTTTATCAATAGAACCTGATATTTTTTGTTATAAGATCTATGTAGTACCGAGCCAAATTTTGAACTCACTTATATTCAAAGGCCGAGTTATTGACGATAACATTTTAAATGCTTATAATGCGAATGGACAATTATAGGTCTTTGATCACTCATTATTTTAAAATAAAAAATTCTTAACTACTTAAATGGCCTATATTTACAACCTGTTAAGGTCAAAAGCCTAGCACATTTTATAATTCAATGCGCTTCGATCTTGTGCGCATATTCTCCAACTTGGTAGGTCAAGCTTTGATACAACATGTTACAGCCAACGCAGTTACAATGTCAATGTCAGCGTATAACTCGGCTCATGGTTCATTCGATGTCGATATCGTCGTAGAATATTTCTCTCAAATTTTGAGATTAGAAAAATATTAATATTAAAATCCCTCATTTTTTACTTAGTTCAGTTTTGTTGATAGCAAATTTGTTAATTTATTTTAGAATAGGACATCGATCGAATTTCCACATCTATCACATTCGTTTTTAATCACATTTTGCAACAAAGCTTCACTTATCTATTCAACGCAGCTTCGCATTTCATCTCTAAGAGCGTTCGTTAGTTGTTTGTTCACGTAACCCCGGTCTTTGAAATGGCTCCAGAGTACATAATCCAGTGGTGGTTAAATCTCAAGAACGAGACGACCAACTGACACCGCCAAAACGAGAAATTACACGACCAGGAATATTTTCATGTAATAACTGAATTGTATGGCGGGCTGTGCGACTTGTGGTCACTGAAGTTAATATTAGCCAATTGTAGCCACAAAAAATCTGTTATAATAGTTTGTTAATTAAACGCCTAATAAAAAATGGGCCATACAATTTTGACTGTGAGATTGTCATTCCGTTTGTAATTTCCTTAATATTGGCTTAAAAACCAAAAGAGATATATATTCTGAATCCTTATGAAATTCTAAGACGATTCAACGATGTCCGTCTGTCTGTCTGTCTATCTGCCCGTCTGTCTATCTTACTGTCACTAAAACTTGGCAAAGAAATTCTTCATTTCTGAGAAAATTTTGGTATTGAAGTTAGGCAAAATCGGTTAACATTTGACCATAGCTCCCGAATAACTTCGTATAAGCTAATCGCTTATTTGCTAATAAATGACTATGATGATCGAATTTGGTATATAGAAGTTTTACATAAGTATATACAATTTAATCGAAATCGGTTCACATTTATGGAAACCGCCTAAATTCCACCTAAAATACACTTAAACGGCAATAAATCTAAAACTTTGATACTATTATGACCACTAAATTTAGCACCAGGAAGTCTTATGTCAATGCTAGCCAGTTTTTTTCACAATCGGTCACCATTTGACCATAGCTCCCATATAAAGAATTTACGGAAACACAAAATACCAAAAGAGGGAGTTTCTGTTAATTGTTAAATTTAAAATTTTCATTTTAAAAATTTTACAATATTTTACAAAAAAAAAATGTCAAAGGATGACAGCTTAATACTGGAAATTTCGCCATTGGGCAGTTAATTTACTTCCTAACCTCAAATTCTTTAATTTACTTCCTAACCTCAAATGGTGTCATAGATACCACAGATAAACAGTGAGTAACAATGTATATTTTTTTATATATCCCTAGTTGATCACAAAGTATTTTTAAGTTCCGATGATATATTGAAATCGCTCTTAAGAATTTTAGAAAATCAGATCATCCTAAGAATCTAAGGCTAGCATAGATTGACAGAACAATACCTCTCAAATTAAGAACTAGTGTAAATCATATCATTGATAACAGAGATATACGTTAGTAACCATGAACTATTTCGATGTAGCCCTAACTAATTACTAGCATTTTTTATCGATGATAAAGAACTAGTGTAAATCGTATCATTAATAACAGAGATATAAGTCAGTAACCATTAACTATTTCGATGTAGCCCTAACTAATTACTTGCATTTTTTATCGATGATAAACTAGTTCCAAAAAAAAAGTGATTTCGAATATGTTTTGGAATCGCTCTTAAGAATTTTAGCATATTTTGCCTTAAATATTTATAACATATTTTTAATCAGATATCATCACTTTTTGTTACACCCTTTTTTTATATATATGTATATTATATAATCTCATTCCAGCTTAAGTGTGATACATTTTTTGAGATAAAAATTTTGAAACATGATTCAAAATATTTAACAATTAAATCAATTCATTGAACTTGTTCTAGTAGTTCCAGAGACAAAACAACAAGTTATTTCATATTATTTTTCCGCATTGTAAAAATAGTTGATAAAATATTATTTTTAAACATCTTTTTTTCATAATTACAGTTAAAAACCAACCCTAAACAGAAAACCCTTAGATGGCGCCAAATTCCGATTTGAACCCGATAGACGAAAAACCGGTACAACAAATGGCCACAAATGAAAATAAATTCATTGTGAAATATCGTAAAAATTATTATGACATCTCAGAGTTTCTACACAAACATCCGGGCGGAGTTAATACCCTAAAAGGTCTTAACAATGCCGATATGACAGGACGTTTTATGAAAGCTCCCCCACACTCAGATGCTGCCATGTATTTAATGCAGGAATATAAAATCAAAACGCCAGCCTCGCAAAATAGCAAATTAACGGGTATTAACATCGATTTAAAGGAAAATATGGAAATTATTGAAGAACTAGTACAAGATGACAATAATAATAATAATAAAGCCAGCGATGGTCTAATTGATGAAAGCATGGAGGTAAGTTTTTTTTTTTAATTCTTATCAAAAAATGATTCATAGTAGAAACTTTATCTAGTTATTTTTTAACATTTTTGTTTGCTGCCACAATTTTATGTTAACACTTTCATAACAAATGTTTTACTTACTAAGCAAAGGCATTTAATTACTATAGATAAGATATAGTTGGCTTTTTTACTTAAATATTCAATATATGTACTAAAATTTATGGTATTCTATTTTAAACAAATTATTTATTACTACAACTAAGTTTAGGTTTTCTTTTTTGTACTCTACCTACATAAGACGTAAAAGAGATAAGATAAAGTATAGTATTGCAAATTTAAGGTTGGTTGGCACGTTAAGCAGTTTGGAATATAGATTACAAAACTTCAGTATAAAATGTTGACTGAATTTGTAATATTCCAAGAAACATAGTTTAACATGTTTTAAATTAAAATATTATACATTATAAACAAACTACAACATGTGGATATCAATATTTTATCTATTTAGCATAGATTTTTTTAGGACAGAAGTTTATAATAGTTCCAGTTCAGTTCTAGTTCAGTTCTAGTTCAGTTCTAGTTCAGTTCTAGTTCAGTTCTAGTTCAGTTCTAGTTCAGTTCTAGTTCAGTTCTAGTTCAGTTCTAGTTCAGTTCTAGTTCAGTTCTAGTTCAGTTCTAGTTCAGTTCTAGTTCAGTTCTAGTTCAGTTCTAGTTCAGTTCTAGTTCAGTTCTAGTTCAGTTCTAGTTCAGTTCTAGTTCAGTTCTAGTTCAGTTCTAGTTCAGTTCTAGTTCAGTTCTAGTTCAGTTCTAGTTCAGTTCTAGTTCAGTTCTAGTTCAGTTCTAGTTCAGTTCTAGTTCAGTTCTAGTTCAGTTCTAGTTCAGTTCTAGTTCAGTTCTAGTTCAGTTCTAGTTCAGTTCTAGTTCAGTTCTAGTTCAGTTCTAGTTCAGTTCTAGTTCAGTTCTAGTTCAGTTCTAGTTCAGTTCTAGTTCAGTTCTAGTTCAGTTCTAGTTCAGTTCTAGTTCAGTTCTAGTTCAGTTCTAGTTCAGTTCTAGTTCAGTTCTAGTTCAGTTCTAGTTCAGTTCTAGTTCAGTTCTAGTTCAGTTCTAGTTCAGTTCTAGTTCAGTTCTAGTTCAGTTCTAGTTCAGTTCTAGTTCAGTTCTAGTTCAGTTCTAGTTCAGTTCTAGTTCAGTTCTAGTTCAGTTCTAGTTCAGTTCTAGTTCAGTTCTAGTTCAGTTCTAGTTCAGTTCTAGTTCAGTTCTAGTTCAGTTCTAGTTCAGTTCTAGTTCAGTTCTAGTTCAGTTCTAGTTCAGTTCTAGTTCAGTTCTAGTTCAGTTCTAGTTCAGTTCTAGTTCAGTTCTAGTTCAGTTCTAGTTCAGTTCTAGTTCAGTTCTAGTTCAGTTCTAGTTCAGTTCTAGTTCAGTTCTAGTTCAGTTCTAGTTCAGTTCTAGTTCAGTTCTAGTTCAGTGCTAGTTCAGTTCTAGTTTATTTCTAGTTCATTTCTAGTGAATTTCTGGTTCATTTCTAGTTCATTTCTAGTTCATTTTTAGTTCGGTTCTATTTCAGAACTATTTCCGTACAAGTTTTATTATACTATGTTAATAAATGTATCAGCATTACTCGTATCAGCCACACTATTTTACAAATAGTAATAGGTATCAAATAAAATTGAGTTTTTGCTTTATTTTCCTCCTTCGATTCCACTTGTCTTCAAGCTTTACGATTTTATTTCTTTAATATACATTTCAGTGTTTTTAAATGTTAAAATAATCTACATACAATAAATGCTATCTAAATTAATCAAGGAAAAGGTTTAAATCTATATTATATTTCATTGCCATTTGTATTTCCTTAAGGGAAAACAAATAAATAATATTTACATGGATTAAAGAAACCATTAAGGAATGATGTTTTGGAATGATTGATTTACTAAATACCTTTATTTAGCATTCTTGCTTATTAATCTAAAGTTGTTTCGGGAACATAAACCTTAGTTTTCGAATATATACGAATATCCAGTTCGAGTTGAGTTAATTCTCGCTCGATTTCAGCTTTACGTTGCCGTATGCGTAAAGTTTCAGTGGTCATGGGCATATGATTGAGTTCATTAATAAGAGAAGTCATTTCTGAAAAGAATGTTCATACATATCAACAGATACTTTTAAGCACAAATTATTTATTACATACTTTGTTGAGCTTTATGTAAAACTTTTAAACGTTCTTCTTCATCCATCGCATAGTGACCTATAGGACAATTGGGATCTTTACTTAGGGAACGCATATGCTCTTCCTTTTTTTCACGCTTCTCCTTTTCCAAATAACGTGGTAAGCGTATGTCGTCTCGTGCTATTCCATAAAAAAAAAACAAATATGTAATATGAAATCATATTTAAGGAAAATTTTTTATATTGTTCTTACATCCCAATTTATGTGGATTTCTTCTGCTGCTGGTGGAAAATATAGTCTGACGACTTCTGGCACTTGTTTGTAAATCAGTTTTATCATTAAATCTTAAATTTTGAAAGTTTTGTTCTAAATCTTCATCGTGACCATTATACATGACATCTTCTTGTCGCTCATTATGGTGGTGTCCATTTTGCATGTCGGTATTATGATCTCTTGTAGAGAACTGTTGCATTTCGTGTTGATGTGGATGGAATTTATTGTCTTCATTGTGACGATCTTTGTAAATTTGTTCTTGTGAATGTAAAGATTTTATTTCTTCTTGATCAAAATATTCTAAATTGATATTGTTTTCTCTATCACGTAATTGTTCGTTAGATTTTTCTTTATTAAGCTGTTTATCTTCAGGATAACTACACCTGAAAGTAATTTTAATACAAAGGATTAATTTAAAACTTTTCATTCAAAATTAACGGGGTGTTAAAACTAGCATTGAAGAAACATTTAAACTTAAGAACTAGAACTGAATTAGAAGTGATCTTTAACTGAACTAGACTGTTTAAATGAAGTTACTACTTACTTTCTTAAAGCATTATACAAAAAGTCTTCATCATATATATCTTCGGTTTGTATTTCCTTATCACAGGATTCAGCTTTGGATAATACCGACACAGCACTTGAACTTCTTGGCATACGTTGACTATATTGTGTTTCTCTATTCTGATTTTTCTGTTGTGATTTATTATGGCAACAACACGATGAACAATTTTGTACGTTATCCATACTTTGTCTCTGTTGGCTATAGGCTCTTCTGCTGTCCAAATAATTAGGCCTTACTCTTACGGCTCCCTCTCCTCGTCCGCCGCCACCAGCAAGTACATTATTTCTACCAGCTCTTGTTCTTGATTCTCTGCCGTCGTTGGGCTCAACAGTTCTTTTTTGTGAAGCCGATCTGCGGCCTAATTGGATTTCATCTTGTGATTTTTGAAATTTTGGTAAATATTTATTTTGAACCTTTTCAATTTCCTGTTTCTGTTGAATCAATTTGTGGGTTGTAGTCTTTTGCAATTCGCGTAAATTTAATTTATTTTCCCTTAAAAAATCTCGTCTATGATTCATATCTATTTAAATAATGAAATAAAATTGTATATTAAATTTTTTTAGTGATAAGTTTTTCTATTCCAATGTTTGGTTCTAAGTCGCTATAATGGTTTCCTTTGGCAACCTACGCTTTCAAATGTCACCTGTGGTATTTACTTACTGGGCAGCTCAAATACTCCTTTCAAGGTTTTTAATGAAATTTTTGAGGTCTGCGAACTGGTCATTATCTTAAATAGTCTTGTAATATATTAGGAATAATTAAAAAATATATTATTTCGTCGTTTTACAGTTTTTAAAAAATAGTTTAAAAATTTCCTAAGTGACATTTGGCATTTGTTTTGGTTTTTCTTTTGACACGCAGTTGCTTTTGAAGTTTTAACACAAGGTTGTAGCAAAAGGTATTAACATTAATGGACAAGGTAAAGTTAACAGCAATGTTAAGAGAAACTGTTATAAAAATAACCGCCAAAACAGGTAAAATGTTAATTTTACAAAATTTCTGCTATTAGGAAAGTGTTAATAGAAAAAATATGGCAAGAGCTTAATTGTGAATTAATTTTTTCTAATGATTTGTAAAATATGGTTATTTACATAAATTCGAGGAAATTTTAGAGCTGAACTAAAACAACAAAAAACTATATTTGGCTATGACGAATCTTTAATACCTTTCACTAAAACAAAAACTCCACCTATCTGTCACTTTTATCTGGGCATTAAGTCTTGGATCAGCAAGGAAACAACAAGGACATGGGGAAACATGGCTTCGTGTAGGACGAATCTTTAATACCCTTCACTAAAGCAAAAACTCCACCTATCTGTCACTTTTATCTGAGCAATAAGTCTTGGATATGGGGAAACATGGTTACGTGTAGGACATCAAGAGCTCTATGGCCTAAACCGGACATTAATTTAGGTGTAATTAAAGATATTTTATATATGTTTTGAAAGGATATTTAGGCTATGTATGATTCGACTTTTATCAAGTTATTATAAAGAATTAGATAAATTTTATGAGCTACAATAATTCTGTCAATGTCTGAAATCTTAAGATTCTTAGAAGTTATACGGGCTGTTAGATTTTTATACATACAGTAAGATATATAGGTTTTGAACGGATAATATGTCTATATGTGAACCGACTTTTCAGAATTGTAATGAGTTATGTTTTTCAATTTGAAAGAATTACAATGAACCCAATGGGTCTCCAAGTAAAGGTGGTACTAACTTTCTTACCTAACCTGCACATATTTAAATCTGTTAAATTCTGAAATGATTCATTTTTTTTTTCTTCCTAATTTCAGCATTTAGTTGACTGGTCTCAGGCAATGTTACCCCAAATTCCCAAAATCACCCAATATTATGATGAATGGGTGCATAAGCCTGTGGATAGGCCGTTGCGATTGTTTAGTGCCTGGTATTTGGAAATGTGTACAAAGACTCCTTGGTGGTTGGTGCCAACATTTTGGCTACCGGTCATAACAAAATTAATATACGATGAATTCATACAGGAAATAAAAAACCAAAATGTATTTAAGGTTAGTTTTAAAAAGTTTTCATTTTTATTTATTTTTTAATTATTTTCTTTTAATTCTTTCTTTCAGCTTACCTTTTTAACTCTCTACCTTTTTGCGGGCATTCTATTTTGGACCTTTCTCGAGTATGCCTTACACCGTTATGTCTTTCACATGCAAGTCAAATCAAATACCCATCCCTGGCTATGTACTTTACATTTCGTAATTCATGGCCTTCACCACAAAGTACCCTTTGATCCCATGCGCTTGGTATTTCCACCATTGCCGGGTGTTATAATTGCCACTTTCATATATGCCCCCTTGTCAATATGTTTGCCGCGACCTCGTGTGGTTTTGGCGGGAGCCCTTTTTGGTTATTTGTGCTATGACATGATTCATTATTATTTACATTATGGCAGTCCTAGGATTAACCGTCACTTATATCACATGAAACGTTATCATTATCAACATCATTTTTCACATCAGGATATGGGTTATGGTATATCGAGTCCTCTGTGGGATTTTGTTTTTAATACAAGAATACATTTAAGAAAGTTAAGATTTCATTTGATATGGAAATAGATGATCGTTTGTAAAATACAAAATATTAGCTTAAAATCCATATTTTGTGTAAGCCCTTTTAGGGTTAAAATATCTAATAATATATCATTGGAGATCTTATTGACTTTATAATATATAATTTTAATATTCAAAGTCAATTTGTTTTTTAACTAGTGTCTAGTTTAGTATTAATCTAATACATCTTTTTTTAATGTTTAGTTTTAAATGAAACATTTATATTTATTTTTAAAGAACAATTTTTATGAACAAATTATGATCAAAATTATTTTGTATATCATTAATTAACCAAAGAAAAATAAAATTAATATTTGTATATAAAAATCATTTTGTTTGCGTTACTGAAGGAATCACAAGTATCCATACATGGTATCCATAATGTTATCAGCTCTGGAGCAAAGATATTGATATTGATACTATAAAGATATCGCGCTCCATACATTTTTTTCTATCCAATGTGAAATTAAAGAGGATAAAGAACAATGAAAAACACATAAACGTGTGCCTCAGCTTTCTATCATTGGATAATCGTGTTCATCAGAGTAGGAAAACGACCATACGGCAAATCAATGAAGTGCAACATCTTTATATTATAGAGTCTTGGTCTGGAGAAACACTTTATTTCTGTATTTTTATTACAGGTCACGCTGTTACAACAAAAGCGATAAGCGGGTAACCGTCGCTTATCCCTCAACATCCGTTTTTGTAGTGGTTGCTTTGAAGTTTTCCTGCGCTGTAGTCATAGAATAGGATTTATTGATGGAGTTAGTTTTGAGCAAGAAGAAGCTAACCCTGGAATTTTTTTTTTTTTTTTATTAAAAATCACCTTCCTGGAGTACTTTTGACGATTAAAAACTGATTATTCACATAAAAAAGACTCGAAAATGATTTAAGCTTATGCTAAAAAATAAAAATAATAATCGAATATAATAATTTTTTTCATAAAATTTTTGTAGGGTAAGACTAATAGGTCTTAAGTCCTTAGTATGGGTAGCTTTAACTGTTTTGGGAATAAAGACTCGTTCACATCTGATACAGAATTTAGGTACCTATATATGAGAACCTTAAACTGTTCGTATTAGATCTGACTATTTAGAGTCCGTTTAACTTTTCCTCTAAACATTATAAAAAGTTTTTAAATTGGTGGCATTGTTTTCACATTATTCCTTAACGGTATAGGGTATAATTTTCAGTTGTTTATGTATCCTCTACAAAATACCTTTCATCCTTAAGGATCAGTTACAGATCGATCCAATATTTCATAGCACTCATGAGAAGAGTAAAAGTTATAACGTTTTTTGCTTCTCCAGCAAAAAATACTAGAAGTGTAATTAGGGCCTTTTGCATTTTAGAGCATTAAACATTTTTCGGAATCTATCGAACCTAAAACCACTTCGATCGGAATTCAACTACGGAATGGTTTCAATTCCGAGCCGAATTTGTAACATGCCTGTATATTTAGAAATAATTTTGTTAAAGGAACAAAAATTCAAATTAAATACAACAAAATTTTCCTTATTTTTCTAGAATGGTGTAAGACAGTAATCAAATTCGAATTCGGTATTCGAATTTCATTACTGTCGTTTCGTTTTGTGTCTTTTTCGAAATTGCGTCGTTTTAATGGATGCATTAGATAAATGATATTCCGTTTATTGTAATTAAAATGAAAATTTAATTTTGTAAGTTTTTCTTTTTTGATAAGTTTATTTTATTCTCTTTGTATTAACACGATTATATTTAATTCTCTCTAAATACGTTTTATATTATTCCATAATTTTATATTTAACACATACACAATTATACATACATACATATATCACTTTATCCTCGAAAGTGGCTCCTCAAATGCACATCACTTTGTTTTATTTTGTGTATAGAAGGGCATATCGTAAAATTGCCAAAGTTTTGGACTCTTCTTATCCGTTGTATAGCGTACACACCTCTTGCCAAACGAGCCCTCCATATAATGTTTACACTTAACTATAGGATGACCTTCGAAAATACAAAATCTTCTGGCGCTATAGTAAATACGACCCACAGTATTGGAGAGCCTAGTATTGGCCTCTTGTAAACAATTAATAAATTTCTGTTCACAACTGCATTTTAGACTAGATTTAAAAAAAGATAACATTAGCTAAAAATATTTCCATTCCAAAACACTTCCTATATATATTTACGTACATAGGAAACCAATCAGTATTATTAAGTCCATGTAATGTACTCTTGGCCTCTAATATAACATCACAGTAATCATGATCGCGACAACACATATCAGTTTCACGCTGAGTACCCAAATCATCATAACTCGTAGAGGTATTACCAGGACCACACCATTTGGTACCGGGAGCTGTCATGCCCGTATACGAATGCTGTGCTGGCAAAGCTTGACGATAAATATCTTCATCTTCAAAGATAGATTCTTCAAAGGCCTTAGTTTGGGAGATAAATAGTATTACGATTAATACTACTTCGATTGGGGTATTAACTTTTAAAGAGCGCTTCATTTTGCTTTGTTTAATTTTATTTAGTGTCTGCGTTAAGTGTTTTTAAAAGACTGAATGAATGTTTTTTTAAACAAATAGAATTATTAAAAAAATGTTGTAATTAATATTATGACCTTTCAATTCGTACATTTACTGATAAGCTTAGCCGTTAAATAATGAAAAAAATAAAAAATTTAATATAAGATTTAAAGCTTAAAAAGGTATTATTATGATTTGCACGAGATATGTTTGTATAACATCAAGGGAATTTTTTGTACTATTTATCAAGTAAACAAACATCATCAACGTAAGATTGTAGGGGCATCAAATTCTACCACCATCGTCATGACTTCAGTGTCTATTTAAAGTTCTTCATACTTCACTCCATTTAATCTCCTAACTATTTACACCCCTATATCCGACCGAAAATGGAATACAACTCTCATGTATGGGTTGTGTTACACTGTTCTATCGGTACTATTTACTTTGGCATGCACTAATGAAATCAGAGAACTCCTTCCTGAAACTCGGAGACCCAAGGAGTCCATTGTGATCCTTCACTAAAGAGAGAAGAAGAAAGAGAAAAAGGAAAGTATAGAGGAAGAAGAAGAGTACGCTATCTAAGCCAACTGAGACCAGTGGTAAACACTACAATGTCATGTAATTTGCACTGTTGCAGATTCTGAAGTTCTACATGGAATCTACTGCCTAGAGGCAGTCGAGGCAGCCGTTAACCACGTTTTTTAGAAAGTCAAAAGACCTCGCATTATCGCAGTTAACGATCTTCACTGCCATTCCGCACCCTCGAATGATAAGGCATCCTTTGGCCCCTTAAAATGACCACCAGTCGGGCTTCAATCAGCTCACATAGATCATTTTAGATCCTGCAATAGGGATCATTGTGATCTAGAACAGCTGCCTGAATTGTGTCCCGGCTGACTGACTTCTTGATCTTTTTAGATGTCGTTGTTTGCGTGGAAATATATATTAATCAAAAATAAAACACAATTAGAAAGATTGTTTTTAAACAGATATAAAAATCTTCAATTTTTATTTACCTTTGATATAATATTTGAAATATAAAAGGCTTTATATTTTGCGGTAATGGCGGTCACTCAACAAGTAATTAAAAAATAGTTGAAGACAACTATAACTAATAAAAAACCGTTAGATTACTCGTTAGAACTTAAGTCTTCCCATCAAAACACCCAAAGGTGATAAAAGAGGGTAGTACATTTAAGCCCTAAGGAGTAAATACACCTAACGAAACAAATAAATGTAATTTATTAAATTGGACTTAAACAGTCGTGGGTAGCTCGTCTCCGGATCTTTCCCTCTTTACGCTCTCCTTTCGGGGACGCGTATGAGAGGCTAGATGCTCCATTTTTGCCATCTTACGAGGAGTAGCTGATTTTTCGGAACAGGGTCCTTGTTAGGTACTGTAGAGCTTCCAGTAGACTAATTGCTATGTGCCGCGGAGCTTCCACTGATTTCCCTACAGGTCCTTTACTGGACGCTGCGGATCTACCAGCTACGCCTCGCTTGATAAAGCTGGAGAAAATAGCCATGATGTCTTTGGTAGAGCCGTAAATTCTCTCGAATTTAGCTACGTTCTGCCTGTGCTTCTTGAGTTTCCTTCTCTAGTTTACATCGAGCAGCATAGGATCCTTGTCGGCCATCTTTTTAACATAGGCCAAAGAACTCCTAGTTCCGCTTTTCGCCTTGGCAAATCTAATCTACTTCGGCCGGGTTTTTGCTTAACCAGTGGCGGTACATACACCGCAGCGTCCTGCCGAACTAATTGTCCCATGGTAGGTGGAGGGGTACACGAGATTAGATCGGCCTGGCTCTCCTTCACCACTGAAGATAAAAATCTTTAAGAGGAACTTGCCCTATCCTAACCAGAAGTCGATATCACAGTGATATCGTTTTCTGTGTCAGATTCTAGCTAGATAACCGCAGAGACTTCAGTGACTTCGGTGCAGTCAGGCTGACCTAACTGGGCTTCCGGAACCAAACCGGCCTGGCTCTTATTCACCACTGATACCAAAAATCTCAAAGGGGATCTCGCTCAACCCTGACCCGAAGTCGGTGTCACGATGACATCGCCCTCCGCATCCGAATCCAGCGAGACAGCTGGTGAGCATCGAGTGTTATTCGTGGAGCCGGTAGAGCCAGACTGTTCTTTCTGGGTCTCTCCGACCAACGGAGCCGGAGATCCTGAAGGAAATCCCGACAGAGATCAGCGGAATTTGAGATTACAGACTCAAGCGAAACGTCCACCAGAATCTGTGAGGCTCCGGTGGTATGAGAGTAGTCTAGATCGTCCAATAGCCTCCATCTCCTCCAAGTCCATCAGTATTTGTCTCTCCAGTTCGTCAATATCGACCCTTCGTGGTATGTCCCGTCTTGCCCTGAAGCTATCCTCCAAGGATGTCCCGTCCGAGTTAATTTTGTTTTTGTTGATTTGTGTGTTAGATGAAATTTTGATCCCATGAGTATAGGGAAATCTATGTAGCTCATGTCATAGCCCTTGATAACGTGAGAGCGACTGGATACTAGCCGTATTCACCAGACAACGCTCAAACACGATCTAACGTTTGGTCCTACCTGTTTGGTTCGCGGGAGATATTTGATTTTTATCCTACCACCCACGCATTGAAAGGGGTTCCTCGCTACCTATTTATGTAGCTGGTTCTGCACCCATGAATGGGAAGCATTCCTCTATCCGCCACCCCGGGATTAGATTCCTCCGAGATCGATCGCAATCTTTTATATGTTCTCTAATAAGTAAAAGGGAAATGTCTTTCCCATTTTCCAGAAATTAACCCCTATTTTAAGACTTTCTCTGCTTGGCCGATAATTATATCTTCTTTGGAGTCTATATTCTTAGATTCTTGGAATATATGATTAAACTTTTTGACTTATGTCATTTATAACCCAATAGAGTACACATGTCTAGTGAAGCGATGCGGAAACATATAGCTCGATTGATTTCATGTCTAGTCATAGCTAAATAGTTTTAATCTTAATTCACTTTAAATTTAATTAAGGCTTTTTAAAACACATTTGCAGTTAAATTAAAAAAATTTTAAACTTAGTGTTAGCAAACGCGTGATGACGGAAAGTCTTTGGAAATTAGTTTTATCTTTTTAAATTTTAATTTGTTTTGCTAACACTTGTATATAAAACAATTAACCATTTTTGGAAAATTTTAAAGCTAATTACTGTTAGTATTAGATAAAACGGAAGAAGAGAAGGTTGACAAATCTCCACACCTTTTTCATAACTGTTTCTAAGGCATCGTCATAAAAGTTTTTCAAATCTTACATATAAAATTTTTCTTTTATTGGTCTCATATAACTAAAACTCATATTTTCAATTTATTATATCCTTAAACAATTCTTGGGCCTTTGACTCCCTTTGATGTCTGCTCGCCTTCCACTGATCCGCTGACAAACGATACGTATCGACACGTAACTTATAATTGATCAATTTACCAAAAGGTGAACCCTTTAATTTATTTGACTTATCCGCTAATTCCTTAACGATTTTGGCTTTTTGTGCATCCTGTGCGGCAGCAAAACATGATTCAACCACACGAGAACCAAATTTCGTTATGGCCAAATCCACATAGAAACCTTCTAAATGCTTAAGGAATTTCTCTCGTGATTTTTCACCAATAAATTTACTTTTTAGAAAAGCATCACAGATATGAGAACCATTGGGTGTGTTCAGTACATTGATAAGGTAATCGGGAGTTGTTTCTAAAATACAATTGACCATAAAAATGGGTTTGTTAAAGCATAAAATATCCTGGATAATTAAAGAACCATGCAAGTGCACGAAATTAGATTTATCCTGTTGTAAAACTTCAAAGGGTTTTAGTTTAAGCAGACATAAAAAGAAGGATTTAAGGCGCTCCTTGTCACCACTTATGTGTAAAGCTGTTTGTAGAGCCACAATTAATTGGGCTTGTTTGGTTTGTAAACGCAAGCAGGCAGAGCTGAGAGAAGATACTACTCCCGTATGACCAATTTTTAATAATTCTTCCACATGATCTTGCAATTCTTGGAATATATTTTCAAAGTCTTCTTTTTCCTTGATATTAGACAAAAGTTTTTGCACAGCAAAATTTGTTAATGGCTCCTTAGCTAAAGTAGCTAATTTATTGGTGAATAACATGGCATAGAGTTGGGTTAAAAGTTTAGGTCCAGCCACTGTTAGTAAAGTCTCCAATAATATAATAGAAGATTGATATTGAAATACCGTAGGTAACTTTATGGCATTATTTTTAGAAGACTCTTCTGTCATTTCCACATCATCTTGTGGCTTATCAGTTTTGGCTTGCTCCTCCTCTTCATCATCTAAGATTTCAATCTTTTGCTTTTTCTCATCTTCGTCCTCAACGACTTTTAGAAAAGCCTCCATTAAAATCTTTTTGCCCAAATGTTTTAACATGTTCTTATCGATTACCTTTAAGGCTATGCATATAACGCTCATTAAAGCCGATGAGTGTTCCTGATAAGGGAAATCACTAAATTGTGGCCACATTTCCAAACGCTCGGCAAACTCCTTGGCTACGTCATGCCATTCGGTATCTACTTCGTAAACTTTGCGATTTTTAGCCAAGGTAGCTCCTCCCTTTTCGAAGGCAACTTTGGCAACATGTATGCCCGAAAGGCAAAGTATACAGGTACGCATGATATGACTTGCACAGGAATCCCATACAAAATCTTCCAAATTGTTTAACATAAATTTGCCTACCCTTAAAACAAACTTGCCACAATTTGTTTTGTGCTCCAAGGAGAATTCTGTTTCCAAATTATAATTTTCCTCACTAAGAACGTCTTTATTTAGTTTGGGCTTTTTGGCGGCAGGTTCGTCCTCCTCCTTTTTATTACCATTTTCTTTTGAATCTTCGGTTTCCTCTTTTTGATTATCGTCTTTTTTCAACTGATCTTTTCTTATGGCTCTAAGGAAAGCAATTTCTACCATTTTTTGCAGCACATGAGAAGCAAAACGGTCAGAGCAAATGGGACGAAAGCTATCGGCAAATGCTTCAAAAAAGGATTCCAATTGTGTGGCCTCCACAAAACCCAATAACGATTCCAAAGCCTTACAGACAATTTGATTTGAGGCCAGATACACTTCCTGGCCCTTGGCTTGCTCAAAAACATTGTTGGCCATGTTAACTACAAAAAAAATAGCATTAGATTTACATTCCTTCCTAAAATCCCAACTAAACTCACCTTTCTCTTCCACATCATCAAAACCATTTTTCATGGTGTCCAATATATTGATAAAATAATTGTACTGGTCGTCTTCTATGTGGGTACCACGACCATAAATGCCCTGCTTAGCAAAACCTTTGGCATTGCGTAAAAATCTGGAGTTTTTCTTCTTTTTCTTGTTTCTTTTAAAGGGCGCCTGTCCTTCATTGTTTGTTATTTCGGAGGACATTATTGTTGAATGAATAAATATAATTTCTTTAGTTTTTAAGATATTTTCAAAAAATATATTTTTTTCCTTAAGAAAACGTGCTCTCTCTTTCAAAACAAATACAACTTCTTCTTTGTTGCTATTATTCACTAGGAAATGATAACAAATATTATTAAGTGTATACAGTACTTTTGGTGTACACAGTACTTTTTTTTGGATTAGACATACCAGATTGTCAAATTATTTTACGCGACTAAATAGAATTATTTATAAAAAGTTAGCGAACACCTTTAAAATTACTTTTTAATGAAAAAAAAAAAAATGACTTAATGAACATACTCTACATTAATTTAGAAAGCGCCGAACAAATTTCAATTGGGCGGTAACTTTTGGCTTGTTCGAGATTTGACTTTACATTAGCAACTGATGATACAATGAAAATCAACCGACATGGTACGATAGATGATAAAATGATGGTGCTAAAGTCAAAAAGCAACGTTTCAACACCTGTACTGTTGGAATACCATCTGGTCTAGGAGATTTATTTATTTTGAAGAAAAATAATTTTTGCATATTAGTTTCCAAGACTCTTAATTGATTGGTTACTTTTCAGAAGTTTGAATTTTTTCAAATGGACAATGGTTATAGCGTCGGGTTAGAAAAAAAATGAATACAATTACTATGAAAAATAGCCCGACTGAAAAATAAAGCTGGGAGTGGCGATTATAAAACGCATATGTTTAGAAGAACGTTTGCATAACGACTGGAACCTCAGTAAAGACTCTCGGTCATTTCTGTCCAGTGCGCAAAAAAAAGATAAAACCATATAGATATATATGTATATATGTCTCTTTTCTATTGCATATAACATTCTATCAGTCATACTGTAAGAAAGACTAAAAACCAGAGCTACCGAAATAATTGGAACTTGCCAATATGGCTTTTGACTAAATTTCTCACTACTTGAAATCCTGTACATGATTTAAGAGAAAGCTGCTTTTGATAGCTCAATATTAATGAAAGTGCTTAAAGCGAGCTAATAAGATTGTGTAGTTGTGATATAAGGAACATATCGGATCCCTTCATAACTAAACGGGGATTCAGACATGGCGATAGTTTATCATGCGATCACTTTAGTATCGTATTAAGGAAATGCCGCAGCTTATCCAACTATGTCATTTTCACAGAAATCACATGCTAATTGCGTTTACCGATGGCATTTGTATCTATTTCTTCTAAAAATGTGCTAAATACCCTACACCACTAAGGTTAACAGACCAATTAAATGATTGATTGTCAATAGTTTATTAATGCTTAGAAATGTGTGTGTATTTCATTTCGAGATTTTTGTATATTTGAGACAGATATTGTTCCGTCAGATTTAATAACATAGAACTGAAACTTTTGCTATAGTTAAAACAAGGAAACCGGAAAATTTAACATACAGTCAAATTCAAACTTTTAGTGGAGGTTGTATCTTCTCTGAAGCCATGCTCGAGATAACCGAGTAGAAAGTGTAACTTTAGTCTTGATTACAGTATAAATACTAAAGGTTTTGATACATACCGGAGTTGAAAAATCGAGGGTACAATGTAAAACTCTTTATCACACAAAAAACTTGTGTTAGCACGACTTAAATGTTTTATCCATTCATTATTGCACTTTTTATATTTTACATATAACTCTTTTGAAGCACTTTCACCATATTTTAGTTTACAAAGATCTTTAGATGACTTAATTATATGAACCGATATTTTTTCCCTTAAATTGTGTGACTTTATTTTTATAGATTATTGGCAACTCTTTATTTGTTTATACAATTGCCATTGGCCGTTGCTACACCCCAATAACAACACAAAATACAACCCTGTAATAACATTGGCGTCATTCTCAAAAGTTGTCAAACACAAAAAACAATTTTCCGTTGAAATTTTACAATAGAGGAATTTTCACATAAATATTAACAAAATCACGACAATTTCACAAAATAAAATGGATTTTCAATTTATATTACCATTAACAAATAGCGATTTGCTGAATTCCAGTCGAGACACCTACTATGTGAAGTATTTATACAGCCCGGGAGAAATACCCGACAAACTAAGGGGTAAGTAATTAAAATATTTTTAATGGAAAATGGTTAATGTTTGATATTTTGTATGTGGCTAAAGCCTGCAAGCAAATGCTGCATCAGGGTGATCCTTTCTATCTATTCGATCATTTCGACACTTATTATGCTGTGATCGAAAATAAAAACACGGATTCCGTGGCCATGACCAACTTAATGCGTAGCTTTGATTTACTGTACCTGACGGTCGATAAGCTGGGTAACAAATTGGCTCCGTTTTTGGCGGTCAGTGAACCTCCATCGCAGCAGGATCGTAATGCTCATTTGAATTTAACCAAAATGTGTTTATTTCTTATTGTCAATGTTGTGCGTAAGATTGATGCCAACATTCTGCGTCTGCAGCAGACACAGCTGACCAATCAACAGAAAAAAAGAGGCAAGCAAACTGATACTGTTGAGCAGTATCCGGACTGGGAACATAAAAGAGGCAAGTTTTTGGTACAGTTATATAATGTCGTACAGTTTCCATTGGAAAAGCTATGGAATCCACCGATGGCGGAGGAGAATTTTGTCAAGTGAGTAAATTTTGTTTCGTTTAAGTATTTATGTCCAAATTGGGCTTAACATTTATGTTATGAGTAAAAAATTTTGAGATATTGTAAATCAAAATAATGTATTTAATGTTTTTATATCCACCATCAAAAATTGATATTGTTATTCCGTCAGTAATTCCCAAAACTCTTCTGTTATCCTTGATTCCCAGTGGAGCCTAGGGCCTTCTCAATTTAATGAGTTAAAAAGCCGCAATCTTTGGTATTAGATCGGTAGCGTTCAATGTGCGAAAGACTTCTGCCCCTAAAACACTACACTTATCCGAAAGCCTGTACGATCACTGGTTGTTTTGCTTTTAAAGAAAAACGCCCGAACCGTGCGGGTATTCATCTTAGAAGCACCTGCGAAGATCGGTTAACAAGTGAAGTACGACCCTCCCATTTTGGGACCATATTGGATTACGACCTTGTCGGAAATTGTCAAAAAAAATAACGCTTTTGAGTAAGTTTGGGTTGTTTAGTTTAAATAAAGAAACACACAAAATATATTTGTTCCCTTACTCGTAACGAAACTCTTAACAGAAATTACTCAAAAAATAACAATTTGTATTGAAAATTTTGTACGGGAGTACTTGAGTAAGTTTGGGTTGTTTCGTTAAAGTGAAGGAACACACATAATACAATATATTTGTTCCTTTATTTAAACGAAACAACCCAAACTTACTCAAGTACTCCCGTACAAAATGATCAATACTAATTGTTTTTTTTTTTAATTTCTGACAACTTCGGACTGTTTTGGGTAGTTTCGTAATATAACAATAATTTGAAAGCAATTGTATATTGAAAAAGTTATTCCATCAGAAACATTTATTAATTTAGTACATTTTGATGGTGGGTATATAAGATTTACCCCTTAGTTGTTCATATTTGCAATCTTTAACTAAATTCAAAATCTTTTCAACTTTAGCTTATTGTGCGATATTTGTTATCGTACTCTTGAAATTCTACACGTACGTCAAGACAATCGTCATGTTGTGGAAACAATTTTTCAAATTTTCGGTACCGCCATTAAACGTTATCAACATGCAATGAACTTTCCTGTGCGTATATTACAAATTTTACGTACCACAGAACATGCCGCTGTTTCAATTGCCAATGGCATTAATGTTCTCCACGAAGAATACGGCATTACAAGCATATTTTCGGTTTTAATAAAAGAAATTGTAGAATGTCTAACTTTAGACTCAGCAGATACTGTAATATCACGTAATTTTTCAAATTTCCTTATGGAATTAGCTTCCATAGCACCGAAATTGATGATACCTCATCTTTCGACGTTGTGTGATGAATTGTTGAATTGTGAGTCTCATGTTTTGCGTAATTGTATATTGCAAATAATGGGCGATGCTATAGTGGGAGAACTAACCTCTGAAGAATTGTCGGAGGAATTAAAAGAGGCACGTAATGAATTCTTGGAAAATTTGTTAATGCATATAAATGATGTTTCTGCTCATGTTCGTGGCAAAGTTTTACAAATTTGGCATCACATGAAGGAAGAACAGGCTGTTCCTTTATCATTTCAAACAAAAGTATTATGCGAGGCGGTGGAGAGACTGGATGATAAAACCTCTTCGGTAAGAAAGCATGCTGTGCAATTGATAAAGGCTTTTCTGGAACGAAATCCCTATTCAGCTAAATTGACTTTGGCCGAATTAATACAGAAACATGAGGAAGAAGTGCAGAAAATGGAAAAACTATCAGAATTATTGGGTGAAGAACGAAAAAAGGCCGAAGAATTGGAAGAACAATGGGGTGTGGTGATACCAGAGATTTTTCCCTTTGTAGAGGAAAGCATAAAATTAAACAATGCTCCACCAGAAACACAGGAAAATTATGAAGATTTAGTTCAACGTATTTCCACAATGTTGCTCCAAAAGAATTATAAAGAGGCAGTGGTATTGGTAAGAAAAGCAGATCATGTAGCGGGTAATTCAGAAATAAGATTATCTTTGAAACATGAGGAACAATGTGCCTATTATATGGCTTTGTTAAAGTCCTATATATTCTTGGCTAATGGTTGCAAGGATAGTGTAAGTTTATATTTAATTATCAAGCGTGATTTCTTTATATAATAAGTAATTTTATTTCTTTTTAGAATGAAGAATTAGGCACTCAAATAAAAACTGTGCAATTTTTACAAGATTCTATAGAATTTTCCAAAGTTGTTTCCCGGGCCATGCCGAAATTACAAGAAATGTTACTATCCAAAACCAATTCAGATGTTTATGAGGCCGTAGATCTTTTTACTACAGGTTATATGTTTGGCATTAAAGGTACCGAAAATGGCATGCGACAAATGTTGTATTTGGTTTGGTCTTCAGATAAAGAAAAACGTGATGCAGTTTCAGATGCTTACAAAAAGGTCTTATTTACTACAGATCAAACTGGAAGGTAATTAATTAGATTAAAAACAATTTATACCAAATTTCTAATGGTTTATTTTCTCACAGAGCCCATGCCTTAAAGGTTGTACAAAATCTTTCACGTTTCTTGGAAGGCTTAGAGTACGGTCACTATACAGCCATGGAATGTCTTGTTAAGGAATGGGTTAGCAACGAAGATATTGATGGTCTTATCATTCAATTGCTTTTTGAAAGATTTACCCTAAAACTTGAGGGCACAACAGAAAACGAATCACGTTTGGCTTTGCAATTGCTTATAATGTGCTCGTATGCCAAATCATCAATAGCCTCGGCTAATATACAAATTATAGAAACCATAGGTTTGGGACCACGCGGTAAAACTGATCCCCGAATTTATGCCAGTTGCTTGGAATTTCTTCTTAACTCCATTGATCAATCCTCCAGCACCAAATATTACAAGCGCTATGACACCGATTCAAACATAGTGTTAAACGTAACAAATATGTTTATGAAATTCTTTTTTCATCCTCGAGTACCCGACTTCGATAAATTGGCGATGAAAACTTTACAGTTCTATTATACCATGTGTCAGACACCAGATGTGATAGCTCAGAACATAGTCATCGAGTTGATGAAAAAGTTTAAGGCCTTCTCGATGAAGCTATGTGAAATAACAGCCTCACAACAGGCTCAAGCCCATGAGACACCATTCTCACAGGTTATACCTGAAACACAACGCGAAACACAACGGAGCACTCAAGCCACACAGATTTTTCCCAATGCAGATGACAATAACACCCAAATGCGAATGCCAGTCTTTTTGTTAACCCGTTTCATTTTCATTATTGGCTATATGACTTTAAAAGAAATGATCTTTTTGGATATTGACGTATACAATAATATGAAATATCGTCAGGAGCTGGCGGAGTGTGAGGAAAAGGAAAAGAAGAAAAAGAAGAATGCCTTAAATGCTTTCAATCACAATCGTCGTAAAACGGGAAATTTAAATATGTCCGCCACAGAATCGCTAAAGAGGTTGTCAGGAGCAGCCGCAGAACCTCAGCAGGAGGTAAGTACATTTTTCTCAAAATGTTTTTTTTTAAAGCAGTTTTGTTGGCTGCTTGTTTTGCATCAATACAAATTTTTGGGATCGAAAGAAATCATATTTAGAGAGTGAAATTTTTAATCTAAGGTTTTTGTCAAAGATGTTTATGACATGGCGTAGTAATATCTTCTATATACTAATTCTGACCAACTATTTCAATTTGATTAGTCTAATCTGGGCTAATTTTTGGCTAGGACATCATATAGGCTTTTGGATGAGTGTAGTGTCTTTCAGGCATATTTGGAATATGGAAATCTACCAAGTTAATACTATATCGTTGGTCTCATGTAGAAAGTCCCTAACTCAAACTATTTTGAAATTGATTTTTTTGGTGATTCTAATGCATTTAACGCAAATACACATTCTTACAAAAATTTATTAAAATTAGCGTTTATTTAAGTTATTTTCTAAAAAGCCATAACTTATTGCTAAACGAAATATATTTATTAACAAATAATAGAAAACTTTCGAATCTTAAAGCTTTCGGTTGGATTTATAATGATATTTATACCCTTCACCACCATAGGTGGAGAGGGTATATTAGGTTCGTCCTGATGTTTGTAACGCGTAGAAATATTAGTCTGGGACCTACCTTTTAGTATACCAACCGACTTAGAACCTCTCCTTAAGTTGTTTTAACGGTGTCCGTCCGGCTGGCTGGCCGGTTATCCATGTAAGCTTATTATCATTCTATGGGTCGTAACTTCAAAGATAATTTGATGAAATTTGGCACAGGCTCATGTTTGGTTCCTATACTTTTTGGGCGAAATCGGATTACTATTTCAGGTATCTCCCATAGGGATGCTTTTCCGGAATAGGGTTTTTGGTCCTTTACAGCCAATTTTAGTTGTTTTTTGATAATATTCAACACAAATATTGCTCATCATAACCTTAATCAGTGTTCCTAATTTTGTAGAAATCGGCCCATATATGACCATACCTCCCATTCAAGACACATTTTCAAAAGACGTTTATATGCACATTAAAGCACAAAAACGTTAATAACTCTAAAGATAAATGCATTTGATTACTTAAACTTTGCACAGATAATTATTTTGTAAATATAAACCAATAACCAAAATTTGGTAACAATCGGTCCACAATTGACCCTAGCTCCCATATCAGGCCCTTAACCGGAAATGATATATATAAATCCCGAAATTTTGGAAAAAAAATACCACAGTATATGTATGTATGTTTCCAAGACTTAAGGAAAACTTGTTTAATTATTGGCCATTATTTGACCTTAGTAGTGAAGGGTTTGATATAGTCGGGCTTGACTGATAGAAAACTTTTTATATAAAACTTTCCTATAGAAAAATTTCAATATCAAAAACTTTTCCTTTAGATAACTTTAATATCTTAAGCTTTCTAAAAAACTGTTTATATTAGAAACTCCTATATAAAAGTTTCGATGTCGAAAGGATTCCTATAATAAACATTCGATATCGAAAGATTTCTTATATAAAACTTTCCTATAATAAACTGTTAATATCAAAGTTTTTCTATAGGTAACTTTTGATATAAAAAGCTTTTAACTAAAAACATTCCATATCGAAAGCTTTCGATGTCGAAAAGTTTCCTATAGAAAAAAACTATTGATATTGAAAGATTTTCTATAGAAAACTTTCGATATCAAAAAATTTCTTATATAAAAATTTTGTCGACAAAATATTTCGGATTGAAAAACTTTTATATCAATATATTTCCTAAAGGTTACTTTTAATATCCAAAGCTTCCTACAAAAAACTGTCCATATCAAGAGCTTTCCAATATAAAAGTGCCAATATTTAAAGATTTTCTATATATCGTTACTTTAATATAGAAAAGCCCTAACTAATATTTTTCTTAATTTACAGGAGAGGAAAAATAAACTAAATAAAATCTTAAGTTTTGAAGGTACAGACATTTTTTAAACGCAGTTTTTTACTTAATTCTCTGAAGGATTTAATGCCACAATAATGTTTTTTGAAATTAAAATATTTTTATAAAATTACATAAGATAAAGCTTTAAAAAGCAATTTGAATGAAAAACGACTTAGGGCTTTTCTAAATATATTAAAGTAACAATATGTAAATCTTTCGATTTCGAAATGCTTCCTTAAAATAAACTTTCGATATGGAAAGATTTTCCATAGAAAACTTTTGATTTCCTTTATACAAATTTGAATATCGAAAGATTTCATATAGAAAACATTCTAAGTCAAACTTTTAATATCAAAAGCTTTCCTATAGAAACAATATCGAAAGCTTTCCTAAACTTTGAATACCGAAAGATCTCTTGTAAAAAAAGCATTTACTATCGAAAGCTTTCCTATAGAAAACATTGGCTATGTAAAGCTTTCCTTAATATACATAATTTGTTTCGAACATAACTGAAAACTTAGACAGTTAGGCTGTTTTGAATGCCCCGAAAGTTTTACATCCAAACTAATATGGAAATGTAGATTAGGTATAATTTACTTATTGGTCAAGTATAGGGTCAGGTAATGTTGGTTCCCAGCCATTAGTATTAGCGAGAAAACCACAAAGACTTGGAATAACATGTAAAATAAGTTTTATATATTTTTTTATGAATTTAATTCAGTGTACATAAAATATTCTAAGTTAATGAAAATAGTTTGGGAAATTGCAGCTACTTTTGTGGAAATTGGGATTTTTGTTATACAAATATTTAATGTAGATATCGTGGATTTAAGAAAGAACAAACAATTTTATAATTCTTTAATACATTTCTAAGCTTAAATTGTATATTTTTTTTAATTTCTCCTTAATCAGCCCGATGAAGATCTTGTTGGTGCCACCGCTGAGGATAATATTGCCGAGCTTATCAATCACATTTGTGAAGAGGTCCTCCTATACGGGGATAATTCTTTGCTGGCCAAAATATTCCCCTATGTCATGGAAATTTGTAAATATCCTGCCAAATATCGTGATGCCTCGCTACAACAAGCTGCCACACTCGCTCTAATACGTTTTATGTCAGTCTCATCAAGATTTTGTGAAGCCAACATGCCTTTCCTAATGAACATTTTAAATCATACAAGAAACATAAAAATCAAATGTAATATTGTCATTGGTCTATCAGATTTAACATTCCGTTTTCCCAATATCATAGAACCTTGGACGGGACATTTCTATTCCACTTTGCATGAAGAAGATAACGAGCTAAGATTGACGGCGGTTAAAATGTTGTCACATTTAATTTTGCATGAAATGATACGGGTCAAGGGTCAAATAGCAGATTTGGCCATGTGTATAGTGGATAATCATAATGAGATTAAGAATATAACACAACAATTCTTTAAGGAAATCGCAAACAAATCGAATATTTTATATAATGTCTTACCCGATATTATATCGAAACTAAGTGACACCAGTTTAAATTTGGAAGAAGAGAAATATCGCATTATTATGCGTTACATTTTGAATTTGATACAAAAAGATCGTCAAGTGGAGACTTTGGTGGAGAAGTTGTGCCTGCGGTTCCCTGTGACACGTGAAGAGAGACAATGGCGTGATATTGCCTATTGCCTGAGTTTGTTGTCGTACAATGAGAAAACCATTAAGAAATTAATAGACAATATACAATATTTTAAGGATAAAGTACAGGTCGATGAGGTTTATCAATCTTTTAAATTGATTATAAGTAATACCTCGAAATTGGCTAAACCAGAATTGAAGACAGTGGTCCAAGAGTTGGAGACACGTATCAATGAGTGCCTGCAAATACGGGAACCCGGTGATGAAAAAAGTAATGAAGAAAATGAAAAGGAGAATGCTCCAACTGGCAACAATAACAATCACAATAAGACAAGAACTCAAAAGAAAACCTCCAAGCCCTTAAACAAGACATCTAATAGAGGTAGAGGCAGGGGTGCAAGAAGAGTAACCTCCTCCGATGATGATTCAGATGATGCACCCACGAAAAGGTCCTCAAACAGATCAAGAACGGCCGCTCGTGGCAGGAAAGCACAATCTTCGGAGAGTGAATCAAGTGAGTCTAGTGAATCTGAAGATGAACGTCCCCAGCCTACCAAATCTAGTAAGAAGACTTCATCTCATAAATCCTCATCAAATAACACATCACGACGGGGTGCGGCGGCGTCACGCAGCAAAGTTATTCAAGAGACTGGCAGTTCAGAAGATGATATACCACTACGTAAACGTGGACGTAATAATAAATAGTTTTAGATAAAATTTATTGTTTTAGGAAGTATATATCTTCATCTAATTGTATTAAATTGTTTTATAAATAAATTTTTTTTATGTCTTTTGCTAAACTAATTACATTCTTAAAGAAAGGATCACAATGGACCCGAAGGTCTCCGAGTGAAGATGCCACTTACCTGGCATTACCTTTTCAACCTAACCAACATTTTTAATAGTTTAAATTTTAGCTTTTTTCAATTCCGATTCTAGTAACAAAAAAACATTAAAGTTTTTTGTCTGAGCCGATGTGAGCGAGCGCGCCTTGTTGTTGTTGTTGTTGTAACTGCGATATTTTTGGTAATATCGCAGAAGTGGCAGTCCTTGGTCGGAATCCTAAGATTTCCGAGTCGTTCCGGTACGAAGAACCGACTGCCTTGTCGTTGAGAATGAATCGCCTTAAGCGATTAGTTTTTCTTATTTCTCCTAAGACTTCTGCAAACAAATGGTTGTGTACTAGACAGGTAAAGTTTTTCTGTCTCGAAAACTTCAAATGGTCGACTTCTGTTTATTTTCTAGCATTTTCTGTAGCAATTTTGTTTTAGCGATTATCGAATTACGTTTCGTCCTTCGCAAACAAATTTCGTTTACATCCACTGTCACATTCAATACCGAATTTAACTGACCCCTCTAATAGTATAAAAAACTGCGATAGTTAAAATATTGTTCTATAACTTCTATACAAATCTAGTTGCATTTTAATAATATTCAGCATAAATATTGCTTTTGGTAACCTTAATCAGTGTATCTAATTTTGTAGGAATCGGCCCATATTTGACCAAACCTCTCATTTAAGACACATTCTCAAAAGTAGTTAAAATACCAATAAAAGCACAAAAACGATTATATAGATAAAAATTTTCTAATTACAAACCTATAACCGAAATTTGGTAACAATCGATCCACTATTGACCCTAGCTCCCATATCTACTTAAACCTCGAAATTTTAAAAAAATTGCACATAGTATATTTATATCTCTAATACATACTAAAAGAAAACTTGTTAAATTGTTGGTCCATATTTGACCTTATTAGTGAAGGGTATCATGAAGTCGGGTTTTGACCGACTTTAGCTTTTCTTACTTGTTTTTTTATGAGTTAAGTACAAAAACACCAAACATTTTTTTCAACAATTTGGGATTTTTGAAGATTTTATCCTTTTTAGCCCCAAGTTTCATTATATTTTTAAAAAATTTAGAAGAAATATGACTTTTATAAGCAAAAATCACTGTACTAAATTTTTTTTAAATCGCTCTATATTTTCCCATAGTTTCCGTACAAGACCTTGTGACAATAGCAACTTCAATTCCTCGAAATGTATGACTTCTGCTCCCATATAAACCCAATGACGAAAATGGCTTAAAAACAAAATTGGATATTTTCACTTCATTTACTTTAATGTTAATAAATTCTTAATTTATTCGTTGATTTTTATGAAATAAGGATTGTTTTATATATAAGTATGTAATACAGTTTTAAGATCATGTTATATAATGGTTTGTTTTTGACATCTTTGTTTTTTTTTAATTTTTAAAATATAAAAAAAAAATTGAAATTTGTATTAAAAAAATATTTTTTTACCTTATGTGCAAATTACTTAAAAACCGTTAAACTTTAAAAAAAAGTTTGAAGCGACTTAGAGATAATTTTATTTGCTTTTTTATTCTGCGACTTTCAACAAAATCGAACAAACAGTTCCAAAGATATATTAAACTCGATGGACCAGCCTTTTTAAAAATATCAAATAAAGTAAAATAAAAAAATCAAACAATTGAAAAAAAAAAAACTGGTATGTGATGGAAATCGATTGATTTCAGATATATATTTTTAAGATAATTTTCTTTTTTTTCTCCCCAAAAAAATTCAAATTATGGCTTCAATCGTTTTGAGTAATATATATCTATCATTTGGTTATAATTTATTTGTGAAAATAGAAAAAATTATCTCAAAAATATATCTGAAACCGATCGATTTCCGTCACATATCGGAAAATTAGAATATTATAACAAAAAAAATCTGTGGCAATAAATGATAATGTATTAAGTTGACACAAGTGCTTTTTCATTTTATTACACATTCTTTTTCTGTTCTTCAAGATCTATCACTCAGTTAAATTTCATGTATAAAATGCCATTATTAATAAAACTAAGTTTTTATATTTTGACTTTTTATACAAAACCCTTATATCTTTTAGACAAAATACTTAATATACAATACACGAAATTTCGACTTAAGCCATTATTATTTATTGCCACAGATATATAAAAGGTGATAAAATGGCAAAAAGTGATGCTTTGACAAGTGTTATTAATTTACCACACCATTTTCAATTGTAAATGAGAAATTTCCACATTGAATTGAGAAATTTTCATTTGAAATTGAGAATTTACATTTGAAAATGAGAAAATTCCAATTAAAATTGAGACTTTTTATTTGAAAATGAGAAAGTTTCAATTGAATTTGAGAATTTCCATTTGAATTTGAGAAAATTCCAATTGAAATTGAGAAATTTCATTTGAAAATGAGAAATTTTAAATTGAAAATGAGAATTTTCCATTTGTAAATGAGAACTTTTCATTTGCAATTGAGAAAAGTATAATTGAAAATGAGAAATTTTCATTTGTAATTGAGAAATTTGTATTTCAAATTGAGTTTTCCATTTGAAAATGAGAAATGTTTAATTGAAAATGGGAAATTTCCATTTGTAATTACGAAATTTGTATTTGAAATTGAGTTTTCCATTTAAAAATGAGAAATTTTCATTTGTAATTGAGAAAATTCCATTTGAAATTGAGAAAAGTGTAATTGAAAATGAGAAATTTCCATTTGTAATTGAGAAATTTTCATTGGTTTTTTTTAATTTCAAATGAAAATTTCTCAATTACAAATAGAAATTTCTCATTTACAATTACAAATTTCTCAATTTCAAATGGAAATTTCTCAATTACAAATCAAAAATTCTCATTTTCAAATGAAAAACTCAATATAAAATAAAAATTTCTCAATTTCAAATGGAAATTTCTCATTTTCAATTACACATTTCTCAATTTCAAATGAAAAACTCATTTTCAAATGCAAATTTCTCAATTACAAGTGAAAATTTCTCATTTCTATTTGAAATTTTCTCAATTACAAATAAAAAATTCTCAATTTCAAATAAAAATTTCTCAATTACAAATGGAAATTTCTCAATTTCAATTGTAATTTTCTCAAATTCAAATGAAAATTCTCAATTTCAATTGGAAATTTCTCATTTCCAAATGGAAATTCTCAATTTCAATTGGAATTTTCTCATTTTCAAATGTAAATTCTCATTTTCAATTGTAATTTTCTCATTTACAATTGAAAATGGTGTAATTTACTATTAAATGTTCAAGTCTTTGCTAAACGAAAACATTACAAAATGGTCTTAGCTACAACTTAGTGAAGACATCAACATATTTATACCCCATAAGTAAAGACAATCACCAAGAAAATGTTATAGATGCCATAAAATGTGTCGAGGACATAAAAACTCGTCGAAAGATCTCTGTTTTTGTCGTTTTGTTTTATTTCCAATTTTGGAATTTCTCAAACCTTTTTGGAAAACATTTGTCCAATTTCAATAAAGACAAAGTAAGCCAATATGTAACGCATAGAGTGCGATCATATGTTCTACTAAGCACAAAAAAAAAATAGAAAAAATAGCAAAAAAATGTATAATGACATTTCTTATATGAATATGACGTCGTTTAAATGTACTTTTGACGTCTCTTAAATGTACTTGACAGTTTCGTCCACAGTCTAGTTCTGGTTTATGCTAAGAACTAAAATTATGCTCTATAAAACGCTTATACTACCCGTTTTATTATACGGTCCTGAATCATGGGCACTTGAACAGGCAGGTGTGTTTGAGATGAAAATTCTACGAAGAATCCTTGGACCAGTCTTCATCAACAATGAGTATCATCGAATGAACCGTGAGCTGTATGCGTTAAACGCTGACAAAGAAATAGTGAAACGCATTAAGCAATAGCGGCCGTGTTAGGTAGGACATGTTTTGCGAATGGATGAAAATACTCGCGAATGGATGAAAATACTCGTAGAAAAGGGCGTAAAAATTCGATGAGAATTAAATTTTTTTAACTGTATTTAAAAAAAAAATTAAATTCGTCATCGGAGTTTATTATTTTAGCGATATCTCAAGCGTTTTTGGACCGATTTTAATGAAATTAAAAAAAAATTAAATTAAATTAAATAAAAATTTCCTAAAATCTGGTGCATAATTCGTCTAGGTACACCCACCAGGAGCTCAACAAACTTTATTTCAACATACAGACGGACATGGCTAAATCGACTCAACTCGCGATTCTGGGTAGATCGGTATAATTTTTATGGGGTCTAACATGAACAATGAAAAAAATACAAACTGAATGACAAACTTATAATACCCTTTCACCTATTGGTGAAGGGTATAAAAAAAGTTAATACAATTTTAGGAAATCCTTTAACGCAGCAAAAAAACGCTACACCGATTTTTATGAAAAAGCGTGCTGCATACGAAAATTTCCTAAAATCTGATATATTTTTCGACAGGGGCTCAATAAACTTGATTTCAACAGACATGGCTAAATCGACTCTCCTTAATCCATTAATGTATTTTTAAATAAATTTGGGTAAACGTTTTCAATATATGGTAATACAACTAGGACAAACTCTTTAAAAATCCTAAATTTATAAAAGCAAATTGAAAAAAAACCGTAAAAAAATTGTGGGTGTTTTTGTACTTAAAAGTAAACGGAGCCAGGATATTGTGACTATCACAAAAATTGTATATTAAGAATACAGAAGTCAACATTCGGCCATATTCCCGTTGGCGTTGTAGTTTTAAAACGACACAAAAACGACAATTTGCCATCACCGTAGGCGTTATCGACAATTATCGGAATTGAAACAGTATTCTCTAATTTGAAACGAAAATAATAACGACAAAGGAACATTTACTTTTTGTCGTCGCCATTTTAAGTAACGAGGTTATAACGACTCTGCACAAAATAAATTAAAAATGAAAATAACATCAACAAAACAATTTGAAATTTTAGTTTCTGAAATGGAAAAAGAGCTAACTTACGCAAAGGGTTTTCGGAAGGGCATAAAACCCTTCAATTTCGACAGCTTTTGGAGAGAAATTGGAGAAAAATTTAATCCGCTTGGACCTCCAGTTCGTGACGGTGATGGTTGGCACAAAGTAAGTTAGAATAAAAGAGCGACAGCAAATAATTAACATTTTATCAACGAAATTGTTTATACAACTTAAAGGTGTGGAAGGACTTGAAGTTCAAGGTGAAGAAAAAGCTGGTAAATAACAAAGCAGAATCTAGAGCAACAGGAGGAGGAGTTAACAAAAAAAGGTTCCTTCCTTTGTCTCCATTGGAAGAAGCTGTGGCTAACTTGTTGGAATTTGAAAAACAAGTAAATCCAATAGGCGATGAACTAGGATTCGGAGAAGAAGTGCAAGTTGAGGCGAACACGATTGAAGATTTAGTAATGACATCAACTACCGAATCCAACATAAATGATGATATACCTTCTGTTTCAACAAGAGTTCGGTCCACAGCTAATTCCAAAAGTAATGAAAAGGAACGGATACAGTTATTAAGGACGCAGACCGAAGTTCTACAAGAGAGATGCAGCCATTCTAAATCCATTAAGGGATTTTTAAAAGATATATCTGTTTATCAAAAAAGGAGACTACTAATAGAAGAGGAACGTCTTAATATATATAAAAGAAAAACAGAAAAAGAAGAAAAACTCCTGGTCCTTGATGCATCCATAAAGAAGAAAAAACTGGAGTTACTGGAAAATCAGTTGAATAATATTGGAAAAAAAGAGTAATTAGATTATTTTTATTTTAATTTTTATTTATTAATTTTTGTATTTTTTTGTTAAGCCGACCCTAGATCAGCAAATGAATCTGATAAATGAAATTTGATCGTCTAGAGACTTGAATTTGGCAGTCCTATAACCATTTCATCAAAACCCTAAAGATGTCTTACCATTTTGCTGATAAAATGACAAAAAATCATTTTCTTAATATATTTTATGGATTAAACTTCGTTAAATTAAATAATTGTTTTCTTATTTTTAGCTTTTAATAAATATTTATATTTGAATTTTTATTGATTTTGTTTTTTTTAAGTTTAGGATTTTTCAATGGGGTATTTTAAAACTAATTGATAATTTTAACTTTAATTAAAACTATTCCAAAAAAGAGTTTTTGATGGAATCTCTTATTCTGGCAGCTTCGGTAGAATCACCTCTTCATTTTCATTACCGATATTACTCGTTTCCCTTTCCTCTGAAGGAAACTGGACATCACTATCGGGAGATGATGTATTGTATTGAATACAAATGTTGTGGAGAGTTGCACAGACGTTGACGATTTGGGTAATTTTTTCAGAATCATAGTGCAATTCACGTGCTCCAAGTAGACAACGAAATCGCGATTTGAGCACTCCTATTACCCTCTCAATAATATTTCGGGCCTTTGCATGTACGGAGTTGTAATGACTTTCAGCACTATGTTCATCCGCTGATCGATAGGGTGTCATCAAAAACGGTTCTAGCGGGTAACCAGCATCCCCTTAAAACTTAACTGTAATACTAATTTTACTTTGTTTGAAATTTCATACCTAAGATCCACGAATTGCGTTCACCAGTATCATATTTTTCCTTTAAAAACCTTTTAACACGACTGGTGTTCCAAACTAAGGAATCGTGAGCAGAGCCTGGATGTCTTGCATCTATATATTTTATTCGCATTTTATGATCACAGATCTATGTACAAATAATAAAAAGTAGTTATCAACTTAATTATTTATATTTTTTTATTAATAGCTTGTACTTACAATCATTGCATTTATGCTAAAGAATCCTTTCATATTGTAGTATAAATGCTGAGAACTTTTGTTAGGCCCTACCATCTTGATGTGCGTCCCGTCTACACACCCTATGATTCCAGGAAAACCAGTACGTTCATAAAAAAATCTCTTGCATTCTGTTTTTTCATCTTCCGACATTTCAAATTTTACCCAAGTTTTACAAATTGTAGTACTCATCGCTTCCAAAACTTCGGACAAAATTTTACTTACCGTAGGTTGAGCTAAGGATAAGTTGAAGTCGTTCCCAACGCTTAGTTGATATGACCCTTGGGCAAAAAATCTTAAAGCTGTGGCCAGTTTTATTGTTGGGGTTATTGCTGACTTACGCATACTGCATTTAAATTTTGGACCGATTTCTTCCAACACGTATTTAAATGCAGTTTTGTTCAGCCTAAATGTCTCCACAAATCTAAAAATATAAATGATTTTATTTATATGTATTTAAAAACGTACTTTTTTTAATAAATTGTCTTACACTGAATCGGGAATGGAGAAGATGTCAACCTGCTGACGTAATTTCTTTCGATGAAGTGACATTTTAATTATTTCTTCATCCTCACTTGAACTTGTAAAATAAAATTCTGTACTCTCCATTTATCATTTGTAAATTTTAAATAAATATAACAAAAATGACCGAAAATGTAAACAAAAACGTAAAATTTGGTAACACTATAATAGTGCTGCCAAATTTTTTTGCTTCTTTTCGATAACTTCTCGTCTTCGTTTCAATATGTTTCAAGAATGCCAGATTAGAAACGAAGCGACGATAAAAACGACAACGATATAGAAACAACAATAAAAACGACAACGCCAACGGGAATATGGCCGATTATTTTTTTAATTGATAATTTATTGTACTTTTTCGTTATCACGAAAGATCAAGTATCACATACCGAAGACCTTGATAATAGGTCTCATGCATAAAAACGAGTAAAAGCGCTGAGTTGAAGCAGGTGAGCAATTGCTCATGAAGTCGAGTTCTATCAAACTGCAACAGCTTTTGCTCAATTTCGTATGCATAAAAAAGAGTTCAAACCAATTGCAATTAAATTTTTCTTGCTAAATTTTGCTTCTAAAATTTTCTTGCTTTGGCAGATATAAGTTTCGCAACTTCCGCAATAGTTCGCGAAACAGTTGATTGATGAACTCCAATATCTGTGGCTATACCATTTTGTAATCCAGGATCGGCAAAAAGTCTTAAGCACAGTTTAATTTTATCATAGTTGCTGAGGGCACCACCACGTGTTTCTTCTGACTCCACAAAAAAGTAATTAGCTAACCAGCAGATGCTACTATTATCAAACCTATATATTTATCACTTTACTATTAATTAAATAATAATAAAAAACAAGTAAGAAAGTGCTATAGTCGGTCAAGCCCGACCATAGGATACCCTTCACCACTAAGGACAATGGTGTTATTTTTCCTGTATAAAGACAAATATTTGCTAAATTTTGCCATCATATAAACATTTTCTCAAAACTTATATATTTAAGTTGCTCCCGACATTTGGACTTATATGAGAGCTAGGGTCAAATGTGGACCGATTATGTATGCAAAAAATAAACTTAAAATTTCCATTATCTTCAGATTAACGAGCGTTTTAGTGATTATA
Source organism: Stomorhina lunata (assembly GCA_933228675.1). Classification (NCBI taxonomy): domain Eukaryota; kingdom Metazoa; phylum Arthropoda; class Insecta; order Diptera; family Rhiniidae; genus Stomorhina; species Stomorhina lunata. Next base: position 87,778,743 of record OW121744.1, on the reverse strand, counting down.
CCCTTCACCACCATAGGTGGAAAGGGTATTATAAGTTTGTGCTGATGTTTGTAACGCATAGAAATATTTGTCTTAGACCCACCTTTTAGTATACCAATAGACTTAGAATCACTTTCTGAGTCGATTTAGCGATGTCCGTCCGTCCGTCCGTCTGGCTGGCTGGCTGGACCCCCATGTAAACTTTGTAATCAAACTACAACAATTCTAAAGATAATTTGATGAAATTTGGCACAGATCATTTTTTTGATAATGGGACCATGGCTATTGAAATTGGTCAAAATCGGTCCATTATTTATGGTACCTCCCTTAGGTCCCACTTCCCGGAATTGCCATATTGGCCACAAATATCAATATTTTTTCATGAAATTTAAAACAAATACTGCTTATGTAAACTTAAATCACTGTACCAAATTTCGTTGAAATCGGTCCACATTTGACCATACCTCCCATACAAATTCTTCTTTAAAAACGCACTAAATGAGACAAAAAATCACTAAAACGCTCGTAAATCTAAAGATAATGGAAATTTTGACTCTATTTTTTGCATACATAATTTTTGTAACAACTGTAATCAATCTGCCAAATTTCGAGATAATCGGTCCACATTTGACCCTAGCTCTCATATAAGTCCAAATGACGGAAACAGGTTGAATATATAAGTTTTGAGAAAATGTTTGTATGATGGCAAAATTTAGCAAATATTTGTCTTTACACAGGAAAAATAACACCTTTGACCTTAGTGGTGAAGGGTATCGTATGGTCGGCTTGACCGACTATAGCGCTTTCTTACTTGTTTTTGTCTCATTTAGTGCGTTTTTAAGGAAAAGTTTGTATGGGAGCTATGGTCAAATGTGAACCGATTTTAACGAAATTTGGTACAGTTATTTAAGTTTACATAAGCAGTATTTGATTCAAATTTAATGAACAAATATTGATATTTGTGGACAATATATCAATTCCGGGAAGTGGGACCTATGGGAGGTACCATAAATAATGGACCGATTTTGACGAATTTTAATAGCCATGGTTCCATTATCAAAAAAAAATGATCTGTGCCAAATTTCATCAAATTATCTTTAGAATTGCGACCTGTAGTTTGATTACAAGGTTTACATGGGGTCCAGCCAGCCAGCCAGACAGACGGACGGACGGACATCGCTAAATTGACTCAGAAAGTGATTCTAAGCCTATTGGTCTAAGACAAATATTACCATGCGTTACATACATCAGCACAAACTTATAATACCCTTTCCACCTATGGTGGTGAAGGGTATAATAATAATTACGAATACAAACCTGTACAATTTTTTATCCTCACTTGCTAAATTTTTTTTACGCTGTTGATAACATTTTGTATTTCTTTGCGGTACAAAATATTCCATGATTCCTTTTTAGTGGACGCGAGTCAGTTATAAGGCATGGTCAACATATGAAAATGAGCACATGCTCTTCTAACTTAGTTCAAACCGAGAAGGAGGAGTTCAAACGTAAGCAGTGAGTAAAAGCAAATTCATCAAATTTTTTTACGCATGCGACAAGCACCTTTTACTCAAAAAAACGAGTCAGAGCTCTAGCTCACGTTTTATGCATGAGGCCCAATGTTTAAATAGCTCCGCAGTGACATTTATTTACAGCCATGACTAAAGCTTTAAGTTTTCTTAGAGAAACGCCTTAACAATTTCCATTAAAAATTCAATTAATATGATTTTTATTAAAGAAAAGCCACCAACTCCTACTTTAAAACTAAATGTATCATTTGATATAACATGTCAAAATATTTTGTAATGTGATATTGAGTGACACGTGCCTTTAATTATAACAACACCGGCAGACGACTTTCTAAAAAGTTCATCATCATCATCATCGTCTTCAAAATTGATGTTAATTTTATTGAAATAATAAAACAAGACTAAAAAGTTATGTTTACATCTCTAAGTAGATTAACACTTAGATACTCGAAAGAAAAATATATAAAATGAAAAAAAGGAACCACCAGTTTGGTATTATAATACATTTATCACACGTTTCAATATAAAGTAAAGAAGTGTATCACTAACAGAGCATGCTATGGATTTTAATCACAGAGACAAGAAGGCTAAGGCATTGGTTGGTTGCTAAGTGAAAAAGGACCACCCTCTTTTGTGCCTTTTTTTGCCTGCGTGGGGAAATCTTAAGGCTATAGAGACAAACTGTTGCTATGAGAGAGATTGTGGGAAATAAAACATGCGTATTGATGTAAAATATGTATATAAAGCTGATGTAATGGATCCTAATAATATTTACAGTTTTTAATTTTAGCTTTAATCTGATGCTGCTGGTGATATAAGTAAGTACACAGAGAAAAGAGCTATGTTGCTATGAATAAGTAGCTTAATTCAAATCAACTCTAAAAAAACATAAAAGTGCCTCTGTTTTTTGAACATCGGATTTAGCTGTCCGAAAATTAACGGATTTAACTAAACCCATGAAAACAGAGTCCAAGATTTAAAATTCTCGGCATAGTTACGCAAGTCTTGGGGGTTCCAATCAGTGTTCGTTTCTTCGATTTCTTTAATCTCATTGCGTCACAAAATTAAACTTTAACAAAATTTGATATTTTTGTATAGGCTGGTTCATCGATTTTATCATATCTTTCGATTTTGTTGAAAATCACACAATAGAAGAGGAAATAAAATGATCTTTAAGTCGATTTAAAATAAATTTTTATATGTTCAACGAATTTGCTTACTTACTTACTTACTTAAATGGCCTATTTTTACAATCTACACTCAGGGAAAAAACGTGCTGATAATAAGATTTTCTGCTTGAAATCGAAACTTTTTCTGCTTGAAAGTAGAGTAAATACGAAAAATCTTATTTTGAGAATAAAATCTTAATTTTTTAAGATTCTTTGTAAGATCGCAATCTTTAAAAAAATCTAAGCACAGGATCGATAACTAAGAATGTGTTCTTATTAATTAAGATTAAATTCTTAATTTTTAAGAATGCACTCTTAATTAATAAGAACATAATCTTAAATAATAAGAACGCATTCTTAATTATCGATCTTGTTCTTAGAACTTTTTCAAGATTGCGATCTTACAAACAATCTTGAAAAATAAGATTTTATTCTTAAAATAAGATTTTTCGCATTTACTCTACTTTCATGCAGAAAAAGTTTCGATTTCAAGCAGAAAATCTTATTATCAGCACGTTTTTTCTTATTATAATATTCGTATTTGGTGATAAAATAAAACACATTTTTTATTATTTTTTTCCCCCTTTTGAGGAATGTAATAGTATTCCTATATTTTAAAATTTTGATTTATTTATTTTAGATTATAGGTAGTTAGTGAAAAATTTTATCCTAAAAATACCTTGACTTCATCTTCCGTTGGAAAAAGTGTGCATACGAGTATTTCTGTCAATATATCTTGGAAATCGTGAGGATGAAGTGCGAGATCCTTTTTTAGAATTTGATGTACTATAATCTGGATCAGCTCATCACGGTAGTTATTGTTTAAATCTTTGTGTGAATCATAAAATTCTAGGATGCTTTTGTCACTTACTGATTCATTCAATAACACAGTGCAACAAGAAAAACCAGCCTCAACAATTCCAATGGGAGATGAAAGTAGACCACATGGTGAATAGAACTGCCAAAGGGTTTTGAAAAGTTAGCTCGGATTAATTTTTTATGGCCTCTTGAAGTTGGGCCAATTTTGATCATTTTTTGTACTAAGAGTGAAAATTGAAAAAAAAAAGTTTTGAATAAATAAACATATTTAATGGAATGTAATTGTGCATACTTATTGCTGCGTAGAATTTAATGTGAAAAAATATATTTTTTCCTTTATTTCAACAAATAGTAGGCGGTATAGGCGTGGTCAAACATGGAGAAGCGATCAATTTTGAATTAAAATGCACTACATGACATTTATCGTCTTTTTTAGAAAAAATTTAGAACTATTCTAGGTCAAATGGATCTGAAATTGTTTTGAATAAACCAGCGAATAGTAAAATAGGAATATTGTGGGACAGGGCGTTAGTCCACAGTTGTTATTTCTTTACTTACATACTGCAGATGATTGTTATTTATTGTGTACACGCATGAAATCTCGTTTTAATATTTTTGCTTTTTTTCATTTAAATTTAGATAATAACAACATTTGTTGCGCACCCTACATTCAGCTTCTAGAGCGCTGGCACATAGAGCATCAATAGTGAACATTAAATGAACTAAATAAGTAAATATCATAGTCGTTACTGCCTTACACTTAACAATATTAAAACATAACTGTTATATTGTTGTTTTAAATTTTTTTTAACAAATAAAGAAAAGTTATAACAATGTAATTTGAATTAGTTTTTTGAGAACACAGATGAAAGTTTAAAATATCGTGAGAATTTGGCTTCAGTTAATTTCGTTTAAAATAAAAATTGTGTTTTTTAATCTTAAAATCTGTAAAATAATTTCTTTTAAAGATAAAATGGATTGTAATATCAATAATTTTTGTTACGTTTGTGGCCACTTTACTCCACAGTTTGCAAAACATGGATATTTTACGGATGAATTTAAGTGTGCTTATGAAAAATATTTCAATCAACCCATCATTTTCAATGTGTCCTGGGCTCCTAATGTGGTTTGCAAAAAGTGTTACAGTGATCTTTTAAATTGGATGCATAAACGAATTAAGTGTTTACCATTTGGAATACCAATGATCTGGAGTGATCCAATTGAACACAGTGAATCAAAATGTTATGCGTGCAAAAACTCTGTTGGAGGTATGAATAGAAAAAAAATGAAGAATAAAGTATACGTTGAAGTTTCAAGTGCTCAGACTCCAATACAACATTCCGAAATCATTCCAGTGCCAAGACCTCCGAGCCCGGAGGTGTCATCTGGTATTACTATTGAAAGTGATTTCATAGAATCATTTTCATTGTGTGAGTTTGGCGAAAGTCTTTCAAATACTCCAATATTAATTACTCAAACCCAGTTAGATTTTATTGTTGCTAAGTTAGAGCTTTCACAACGAAAATCAGAAGTTTTGGCTCAATTTCTAAATACGAACCATCTGTTGGCACCTGGGACAAAAGTTACAGCATTTAGAAAACGCCAATCAAGTCTCCAGAATTGTTTCGTTGTGAATGATGAGAAAACATATTCTTACTGCAAGGACATCGAAGAACTTATGTCCGAAATTAATATCACGTATAAAGCAGACGAATGGAGACTTTTTATTGACAGCTCCAAAACAAGTTTAAAAGCAGTACTGCTACATCAACATAATTCTAAACCGTCGGTACCAATTGCGTACAGCACTGAAATAAAAGAGAACTACGAAGTATTGCAAAAAATTCTACAAAACATCCAATACAACAAACATAAATGGAAAATTTGCTGCGATTTAAAAGTTGTCGCAATTCTATGTGGTTTGCAAGCTGGCTACATTAAACATATGTGTTTTATATGTGATTGGGACTCAAGATACAAAGGTGACCAGTATTCAAATCATACATGGCAAGAGAGAGAATTAAGCAAACACGGAAATAGCGGTGTCATTCAAAAGCCTTTAGTTCCACACGACAAAGTTTTATTGCCACCTTTACACATTAAACTTGGTATTGTAAAAAACTTCTTAAAAAACGTGGCAAAGCGAGAAGAAGTTAAGGTAGTTTTGTCTCAAATTTTTCCTCGTCTCAGTGAAAGCAAACTAAAAGAGGGTAAAAAAGCAACATTTAATTAAATTTTTTAATACAATAACATTCTCTTTTTTTCCTTTCAGGCGTCGTAAATGGCCCAGATATACGAAAATTGTTAAAGAGTCAAGCATTTAATAACGTTTTAAATGAAGATGAATTGATAGCTTGGTGCTCAATTGAAGAAGTAATAAAGGGCTTACTCGGAAAAAATAGATCTGAAGGCTATCAAAGATCCGTACAGACAATGATGACTGCGTTCTCCAAAATTGGTGTCAATATGTCACTAAAAATTCACTTTTTGCATCATCATCTTGACTATTTTAGCAGGCAGTTAGCTACTGAGTCAGACGAACAAGGTGAACGCTACCACCAAATTGCTATTCCATTTGAAATAAGGTAAAATATTTATTTATATTGATTACATACGATGTATTTTAGTAAAAAAAATTACAGATACCGAGGGAAAAAGTCGCCTGACGCCGTTCTAGCAGAAATTTGTTGGTGGAGTAAGAACTTGTTTTTGGACCAAATAGAAAGAGATGAAGATAATGGAGCTAGCTTAGAGAATGAGGCACAAATGGATTCGACCTCGAAAGATGAGGATGAAGATACCCAGATTCTACAGCTTCCATCAACATCAAAAAGACTTCGAGTTATATAGTCTTAAATATTTGTGTTGTTATTGCAATAAAAGTTTATAAACCCATTTTTAATAAAACAAAAAAATTTTATAACTTTTTTTTTTTCAAAATACCTATTTAGGTTACTTTATGAAAATATGTATAAATATTGTACACATTATATATACATATTAATTACATACATTACAGATACATATTAATTCCCATCGATACTCCTATTCAAGTATAGGGAGACTTATCTCAGTCAATAAGCTGCACCCGATTTAATTTTTAAGCTTATTGAAAGGGACCTATTGTTTAACGCCGGCTCTGAACGGCTAATACATTAACATTAGTAAATTAATAATACAAGTTTTTCATAGCCATTTTACTATTTTCATAGTCGAATTACTCATTGACAGTGGCTAGCTGTGTAGTAAGGTGATACCGCCTTTTTTAAATCTCTTGAAGGTGTGGGATTCGAACCGGAGACCTTCGAGATACTACTAAATATAATTTCAGATTCATTTAACATAGAATAGTCCTAAATTTTTTCTAAAAAAGACGATAAATGCCATGTAGTGCATTTTAATTCAAAATTGATCGCTTCTCCATGTTTGACCACGCCTATACCGCCTACTATTTGTTGAAATAAAGGAAAAAATATATTTTTTCACATTAAATTCTACGCAGCAATAAGTATGCACAATTACATTCCATTAAATATGTTTATTTATTCAAAACTTTTTTTTTTCAATTTTCACTCTTAGTACAAAAAATGATCAAAATTGGCCCAACTTCAAGAGGCCATAAAAAATTAATCCGAGCTAACTTTTCAAAACCCTTTGGCAGTTCTATTCACCATGTGGTCTACTTTCATCCCCCATTGGAATTGTTGAGGCTGGCGGCGATGACCCGATATTTGCTGCACAGTGTAATGAAGCTAAATCCTATATAAATAAACGAAAATATTTTATGTTTTGTACACATTTTAATGTATTAAGTAATTATCTAATACTTTTACCTTGTCAAACACTTTTTTGTTAACTTCCACATTTACAGAAGACGATGAAGTGGAAGTTTCATCTGGACATTTTTGTAGCCACTGACCTACCTTCGACGGCATCGAAAGTGTATCTTCATCTATTTCAAACTAAAGGACAAAACTATTAGTGGTTTAATTTACTTTCTAAATAAAATATTAAAACCTGTTTATTTTTCCAGACAAATAATTTTTCACTGCTTTCATATACTGCAGACTTCTAAAAGTTATATTTGAGCCTGAAACAAATTAAATTAATATAATTTTTTATAAAGAAATTTACTAATGTATTTATAAATATGATGAAAAACTTACGCTGCAGGTACGGAAAAACGCATTCCAGATCGAATTATTTCAAAAGATTTTTCAGCAACGCGTCATCGTCCAAGAAATCTCATGAAATTTCTTGTGAAGGGCAGTTCATTTCATACTCCCCATCACACACCGGAACTAAATTGCCTTCTATTGGAATATTTAGAAGGATCACTTCATTCAGATTAAGGTTTTCCATTTATATTTCTTATTAAATTTATATTTTTTCTCAAAAAATTAGTTTTTCACATTTTCGCAACTACTTTGGTCGGCGGATTACAATTTATGACAAAATTTCCCTAAAACAAGCACACAAATCTAGAATGCGATCTTAAGATTAGAACTTACAATCTTCAAAATAAGAATAAAATCTTGAAATCAAGATCACAATCTTAAAATAAAGAATACGATCTAAAATTAAGATTTAAAATCTTATAATAAGATTAAAATCTTAAAAGCAAACAAATTGCATGTTATTTTTAGATTGTATTCTCATAACTAAGAATTTATTCTTAAATTTAAGAATATAAATCTTACTGGCTATATTTTCAAGATTGAAAATTCAAGATTTCGCAATCTTATATTGTAGATTTTTTTTTCTTGAAATCAGATCGTCATTTTTCTCTTAGTGTATTAAGGTCAAAGGCCGAGCTTATTTTAGAATTCCATGCTCTTTGATCTTGTGCGCATATTCTCCAATTTCGTAGGCCAAGCTTTGAAAGATTTTCCTCTACTTAGTCTTTCCAAAGAAGTTTCGGACGTCCTATTCTATGCGTTTCCTCGGGATTATTTTCGAACGCTTTTCTTGCTGGATTATTTTCATCCATTCACATCCCAAAGTTTTCACTGCCTTTTTTCTTCCGGTGTATAATTCCGTGGTTTTTCATTGCGCACTTACAGTTAAAGTAATTATACGATGGCAGGATTAAATCATTAAATCTGACCAAAATCCGTATTTAAATCCGCATGCAAACAAACGTGTGTGTTCGTGTGGCGCTAGCGAGTTATGTCTACGTTAAATTCATATTAACGTCATTTATTGCCATAGTGTCATTAACATCATCGTCATTGTCAGAGGCATCATCATTATCATTGACGCGCCAGTCGCGTGTCTATTCGCTTACAGGGAGTCTGTCTGTGATGTTTTTTTTTCTTTTTCTTTGCATTTTTGGCATTTAGTTGCGGTTGGTTGTTCGTTCGTTCATTATTATTTATTATCATTGTAATTATTTGTTTACCTGTCTGTGGCTATGTCTGTGTGTATTTTACTGTCCATTTATTAATACGTTTTTCCACAGTTTGTTTTTCTCCCTGGCCGTTTACTAAATGTTTAAAATAATCATAAAGTCTTTTTACTACTTTGATCCTTGTTTTCACAAATAATCATTTGTTTTCATTGTTAATGCGGCGTACGAGTAACTATGGAGTGGTTGTGGAGGGGCGCGTTGTGCCTACTTTTTGTATTTAGCTTTGGTTTGTCAATTATTTTTGGTTCTCATTTTTGTGTGGATTTTTAGTGGCTTATGATAATTAGTAGTTTTTATAATTGCTGTGATTATTTGAGGTGATCACACAGCAGGTAGCAGTCACCCTAGGATTTTTTTTAAGAACTTACACTCAGTCAAATGCTGCCTTTACCATTGTATGAACATGTGTAGTGTATATACGAATTGGGTTATCTTCTTTGGAAAGGGGTTAGTAGAGATGTGAAAATAAGAGATAAAGCTTTGTTATTTAACACTGTAATTGCACATCATGTTAAAATAACAGTGAAGTTGCGCCATCTACATATAGTTTTATTTCTTTTACATCGACGGCGTGTTATTTCTGTAGGGCTAATAGCTGATGAAGGATACATACATACATCCCACGACATTTAAATTGGAACAAGGGGTACTTCTCTCAGACAATGAACTGCATCCGATTGTATTTTTAGACTCATTGAAAATGAACTACGTTTTAACTCAGGCTTCGAATGGCAAATGCATTAGTAAGAGAAGTTTTATATAGCCTAATACTCAATAACCTGTGGCTAGCTGAGTTATGAGTTGAACGGCTTTTTTTGAAAATTTATTTCTTCATGTAGGTCTGGCCGGTCATCAAACTTGGGACCACTGCCATGCTAGCCGGATGACTAACCTTCTAGACCACGGCGGTTCACGGCGCTGATGAAGGATGCTGTGGTATTTAACAAATATACTTCTCAAAATTAAACTTTATCAGGTATGTGATGGAAAACGATTTAGATTTCAAAAAGATATAAAATCAAAATTAGATGTGATAGACATTTTCGTTTTGATTTATATTCGTTTTCATTTAGAGAATTTTTTTGTTTCATTTTCATTTTATTCTTTGAAAATGTCAACAATAAATGGTGTGATGGAAAAAGAATTTTTGAAAATGTTCTGGTTTTCAAAACGAAATGTATTTGCTTAGCGGTTTAAATCATTTTTTTTTTTTACTTCTTAAATTTTGTATGCGATTATTCAAAATTAACTAAAAATGTAAGTATTTGCAGCAAATTTGTAAACAAATTAAATTGTGTATGTTAATTTAAGGGGGAAACATATGAATACACAACAGGAGGAAATGCTAATTGGCTTCATGGAGAAGAATCCACAATTAGCTAAAGGTTTTGTCAAAGGAGATCGAGTAGAGATTGAAAAACTTTGGCAAACTCTTTCTGAGAATTTGAATAGTGTTGGCCCCCCAAAAAAGGATTCTAGTGGTTGGAAAAAGGTATTTCTCCCGCGTTTTTATTTGTTTTTCATTTGTAAAGGTTTTTAATTTTCAGGTTTGGAGTGAGAGAAAATCCAACGTCAAGAAAAAACTTGCAACCACCAAAAAAGAATCTCGAGCTACTGGTGGCGGTCCTAACAACCAGATATTCCTAACAACCAGATATTCATCTCAAGTAGAGATGAAACTGTAGCCCGATTATGTGGACTCTTCTTTTCCGTAGAAGGCATTGAGGGTTGTGAACCTCTAGGACCTCCAGCTGTTACTGAAACTGAAACTGTTTTTTCAGAAACAGAAAATGAATCTCAGGACAGTCCAGTGGTTATCGACCAATCAAGAAAAAGAAAACTGCCATCTCTTCAAGAAAATTTAAAAAAATTTATGATCAATGAAGAAAATACTAATGAAGAAATATCAAAAAATTTATTGGAAATAAGCAATTTTCTAAAAGCAAGCATAGAAATAAGCAAGAATTTGGAATCAACTATCAAAAGTGTTTGTATATCGTTAGATAAAATCGGGAATGGAATTGTTGAACAGTCAATAGCTATTAAGAATCAAACACAAGCTATTGTAGATCAAACCAAGGAAAACCAATGTCATAATGCGCAGATAGAAAAGTTGTTGTATGAGAAAAACTTACTTAAAAGGCAAATATTAGAAATACAAAAAAATCAATTAGATGTATTTACAATAAATTATATATATTCGAAATCTATATTGCAATCGTATATATTTTACCGCTGATTTTTAGGTAATGACGGCTGAAGGATATTGACATGAGTTTAATTTTTGGAACTTAACAAAACACATGTAAATATCGCCCAATAAGCACTCGTCTGTAATTTAAAAACATTTACCTTTAATAAAACATAGCAAAAACAAGGTTTCTATTGAATCTTTTTATTTAAAATCAAATAGTTAACTAAAAACCATACTTTCGGCTGTATTATTTCTGATTCTAGATGCATTAGTATTTAATATGACATCAGTGACAATTTCACCAGGATCAGACTCATCAAATGGTAGATCATTTGGTAGATCTGCTTGAACATTAAAAAACAAGCACATATTGTGAAGTGCACAACATACGTTTATAATTTTTGCCACTTTTTCTGGCTTATACCATAATATACGTTGCAGGCACCTAAACCGGCTTTTCAACACCCCTATGGTACGCTCTACAATGTTGCGTGCGGATGTATGGTGCTGATTGAATTTATGGTAAATTGAACCTGCATCCGGATCCCTATATGGTGTCATTAGAAATTCCTCAAGGGGATAGCCTGAATCCCCAAGAACCCAAAAACCGCGTTCTCCGCCATCATATTTAGATTCATAAAAATTTCTTAGGGTACTTAATCCCCAATTAAAGGAATCGTGGCTAGCTCCAGGTCTGCTGGCATCAACACCCATAATTTGCATCTTGTAATCACAAATCTTAATTAAAAATTTAAATTTATTAAAAAAGTTGTGTTGGTACTTTCTGTTGTGGCATTGGTACTTACTATTGTGACATTAATACTATAAAAGCCTTTTCGATTGTAAAATAAATAGTCTTGTCCTCCAGGTTTTACAATCTCGACATGGGTGCCGTCAATGCATCCCACAACACCAGGAATACCAAACTTATTTGAGAAGTGCCTTTTTGAATTTTGTATTTCATTTGCATCCCTTTGAAGAGTTACCCATTTCTTACAAATTTTTCTCTCCAAGAGAAGCAACAATTTTGAAAATGATTTGCAGAATGTTGTGCGATGCATAGCAATTGATGAATCATTTCCAACAGAACGCTGGAAACTACCTTCTGCGAAAAATCGTAAAGTGGCAGCAAGCTGTATGCATAAAGGGATGGACGATTTTAAATCATTACTAATTTCTTGAAGGATCCAAGAAAATGCATCCTTATTTATACGGAAATATTCCGTAAAGCTACAAACAAAAATTTAGAAAATCTCGCATATTTGTCCGTATGAATAACTTACCAATTTTCCGGCAATTCTAGCGGATTTGATGTGTCACGCAATTGTTTTCGTTTAACATTTTCTTTTTTTGAGTTTTCATTCATTAAAATTAAGTTTGTTGCAAGAATAAATGCAATTTTTTTAAAATTAAATATTTTTTTAATAAATATGGATTTAAATTTATTTTAGATATAAAAAATTGTTTTCTTATTAAAAATAATTTGGAATGAAATAAAAATGGAAAATGAAACTGTTCGTTTTCCATCACACTTAAAATAAAAACGATCTTTTTGGATTTTCGTTTTTGTTTCAAAAACGTTCGTATTCCATCACATGCCTGTATATGTTAAATCGATTTCACAATATTTTTATACCCTTCACCAATAGGTGAAAGGGTATTATATGTTTGTGATTCCGTTTGTAATTTTTTTTATTAGTGTCTACGATCAAATTATACCGATCGACTCAGAATCGGGAGGAGAATCGATTAAGCGATGTCCGTCTGTCTGTCCGTCCGTCTGTCTGTCCGTCCGTCTGTCTGTCTGTCTGTTGAAATCAAGTTTCTGAAGCCCCTGGAGGATGGACCTACATAAATTATATATCATATATTTTAGGAAATTCCGTCCATTGCGGGACGCTATTAAATTTCATTAAAATCGGTTTATAAACACCGAAAATATCGAAAAAATACGAAAAATTAGACGAAAATTTTAAAATTTTTGACTGAAACACACTTTTAAATAACAAGAGCAAAAAGATAATCCTGGTGTACATGTGATAATATATTATATAACAGATTGTAGGAAATGGTTCCCCAAAGCGCTCTGTAAAATTTTATCAAAATCGGTCCATAAACAACTGACATATCGCCAAAAATCTAAATTTGATATATCGCAAATTGCCCAAAGTACGCATTAGGGAATGTTTGTTGAAAAAATGAAATGCAGAAATAGGAAAAAACCATCCTCCTTTAGCACAGACATACATACATTTTATATCAGATTTTAGGAAATCCCCCCGTCAAGCACGTTATTAAATTTTATCAAAAGGGTTCCATTAACAACTGAGATATCGCCAAAACACTTCTTGTGATGTACACCAAATTACCCAAAGTACGTGTCTAAAAAATTTTGTTTACACACCATTGGTGAAGGGTACTTCAGATTCGGCAAAGCCGAAGTGGTTACTTGTTTTTTATTCCTTTTGGTCTCGTGATTTTAAAATTGTTTTTTTTTAGTTAGTTTATTTTTTTTTTAATAACCCAGCAAAACTTTTCATTACCAAGTAATGAGTTAAACAGCTAAACTATTGAACATGAACTACTTACACATTTACTGTTTAAGTCATTACATTAACATGGGGATGTCATTGGAGCCAAGTACTTACCAATTGCAGAAAAGTAACGACTTGGGTGAAAAATATATATATTTTAAAAAAATATATATTTTTAAACGAAATACAAAATTTTTTTTTATGACCCAATGGGGGCTCGAACCCAGACCCTTACGACTTCTAGGCGGAGACTCTTCCACTGAGCTACTTCATATGTTGAAAACTTAGCAGCTTATAATTAATATATACAATTTTTATTTTTAGATCCAAAATCATGTGACAATAACTTTGCTTTTCCCTGCTTTTTTGCTTTGTTGTAATTTTTAGAAAAATATTTCTATACGATTTTTTTCAAATGTTTAATGCATTTAATAAAAAAAAGAAGTTTTTTTTTTTAATTATTTTAAAACTTAAATAGTTTAAATCTTCCTATTTGGTTTTATAACATTGACTCTTACTTACTTAAATGGGCTATAGTTACAACCTGTTTAGGTCAAAGTCCGAGTATATTTTGGAATTCCATGGACTTCGATCTTGTGCGAATATTCTCCAATGAAAAATGTTCCTCTACTTGGCCTTTCCATGGAAGTTTCAGACGCCCTCTTCTAGCATTAGGTGGTGGAACATTTTAATTCTAATTTTATCCTCTTCATAGTAATTATTTTTTCCAAGAGAGGGTTATTAGCCCGTCGTTTTAAGCCATTTTTATTGATCTTATGGGACAACTCTCGGTACATGTTAGCTCACTACATTAAGGGGTGTTAAATTAGTTCCCTGGGTGATACCACGAGGAGGTCAGTGTCCGCAGTTGAGATGACCAATCAGAACTGTGTTTGGTATCCAACATCCCCTACATAATCAAAATTAACTCAAGATGGTATTTTTTCATTACCGTGAGTTAGTTTTCCAAAATTTTTTTTACAGAAGTTAATATTTAAGTTCTTAAAATTCAAAAATCATTTAAAAAACTCTTTTAATAAAAAAAAATTTAGAAAAAAATGTTGGTCTTGGTGGGATTCGAACCGGGGCCATTCAGTTTAAATTACCATCTTAATTACAAATAAGTACTTCTGTAATAACTTATTAGTTATTCGGAGGGTATGTTGTAGTCATTACAAGGTAACCAGTTACCAGAGTACTTGCCATTACCAAAGTTTTGCTGGGAAAATTTGAAATTCTTGAAAAGGCTAGACCCATTATTTAAGCTTTTTTGTCCTATATCCAATTTTATTATTTTACATCCTCGGCGTGTACTTCACAAAATTATACCTTTTGCCTGGCATTTCTAAAAAAGTTCATTATACTGCTCCTGGAATCTGGACTCAATCTCCTAAGAATTCCATTTTGAAAATTTTCACATAACAGCACCAAAAAGCGCTCTGTTAAAGATTCTAAACATTGAATATTAGAGTGGGTCGATTTGTATGGGAGCCAAAAAACGCAACAATCGTATAGCAAAATCGAAATCTGCACCTGATTCTAAGAAAGTTTCCCTAAGAAACCAGGTGTCTAAAATGAAATCCTAGCTAGCGCCGCGAGGCCTGAAAATATTCACTTCCTACACATTGAATAGAATTTTGGAAAAAAAAAATAGTTTTGGATATAAATAATTCGATATTTTGAGAACTAATAAAGGTATCTTAATGAAACTTCAGGTGGATAAAGCCCATTGCATTAGCCCATTGCAAAACAAACTTTTTCTGGTAAGGTTACCACTTATTTTTCGCACAGTGTATCAGATGAAATTTTAGTACGATCGTCCTCTTAGTTCCTGAGACGCTCGACGGTCATTCAAAGTTCACTGTTGCACCCCCTTAATTTTTTGTCCAGGCTTGGAACCGGCTGATCATAAAAATACGACCAATATAATTTAGGAATAATGTTCTAGCAAATAATAAAATTGTCGGGATGTAAATGTTATTAAAAAAAAAAAAATAGTTCGCACTTGATCCCAGTTTATTACATTTATTTATTAATGTAATAGACAATTGATAAAATCCAAAAATAGTTTGTGGGGACAACCAATTTCGCGACGTGTTTCGATGGTTGGTTAGGCCATCATCTTCAACAGATGAACTTTTAGACAGATCGAAAACCTCCCATTTTTACCTATTTAACAAATACAATAATTACGATTTATGTTTGTAAATCGATAATCTGAGCTTTTATCTTTGATTTACAAACATAATTCGTAATGATTGTGTTTGTAAAATGGGTAATAAAGCGAGGTGGGAGGGATACTCCTCCTGAAGATGATGGCCTAACCAACCATCGAAACGAGTCGAGGAATTGAAAAATGAAATAGACTGGGATCAAGTGCGAATAGTTTTTCTTTTTTGAATAATAACATTCTATCCAAAACTTCAAATTTGAGGGTTAGCTGGAAAACGTTAAACCATTATATGTTTGTTACTTTCTTTTAAGAGATTTCTTTAACTTCTTATTACATGTGCCTTTCTTTAAACTCTTTCTAATAAAAGGGAGGTGTTAGCAATTTAAAATGATATACAATAGTTTTCATAAAATAAATCCACTTAAATTTTCAGTTCCCAAAAAATTGTCAATATTAAACACTTTTCCTTTTCACAGACGGAAGTGGATGAAGTGTTAAACAGAAAAATGTCTTTTTATTTAAAGGACCTTGAGAACATCTCCTTTTTAATAGGGAATTACTAGTAACTACTTGTACCACAACTTCTCTCTCCCACTTTTGTTTTCGAAATTCTAATCCCTATTAAATATTGATAATTTTAAGATGAAAATAGGATTAAAATCGTTTTGTGTGAAATAAGAAAAGACAATTTCAATTCTGAAATGAAATGAAAATTATTTCAAAAGTCTTTTGTGATTGAATAAAGGCAGTTAATGGTTATTTGACAAGACAATCGGCTTAATGATTCTTTTTTTAAGAAATAAATGTATTAAATGGATTAAGACATTAATGACATTTGTTACTTTTTGTTTGAATTATGATTTAATTGTCAGTTAAAATTTAAAGCCGAACCTAAAACCTTTTCTTCAATAAAAGGTGTTTTCCCTCATTCTATTCTTTTAATAAATAATAACACTTTTTTGATTTTTAAATTTAATTTTATAGGTATTTTTTTTTATTTACATTAAATTTTATTGATTTTTTTAGATGCTTTAATATTTCTTTAAAAATTTATTTATTTCTTTTATAAATAATTTAAACATTTTTGTTTAAGAAGTAATTTAACAAAATATTTAATGATAAAGGAAAAAATAAAAAGAATTTTTAAAAGTTCTATAAACTACTTAAAATATAATAATAAGTTTTTGCACATTTTTGTTTTGAATTTTATTTTTCAGCGTTTTTTTTCTATAATATTTACATGCTTAAACTAAGTTATAACCTCAAATTTAATTTTGAAATCTGATTTTTTGAGGTTATGTTTTATGTCCTTGTTATTTTGCTTTTTTTTACTGTAATTGTAGTTTAATATTTTAAGGTTTTTGATATATTTTTTTAAATTTGTTTTATGGAGTTTTGGAGAAGAAAAAAGGAAAAAAAACTTAAGATTTAATTTGGTAGATTTCAGTAAAGAAACGATTAAGAAACCTATGATGAGGCCGAGTTTGATAAAGGTCGACTTGGCAGCGAAATTATTAACATTATTAAGGGAGACCTAGTGGATGGTAATAATTCGAGTACGCTGAATTCAATGATGCTAACCTTTTAGGTTAGCTCTAGTTTTCGAGGTATAGAGTAATTTAAAAAATGGAGGAGGTTGCCCAATAAATAGTCGAGTAATTCGAAAACTGTTTATTTTCTTGAACTAATTAAAAAAACCGAAATTCGTTAACAAAATCTTTCAAAAACGCCAATTATTTTTTTAATCCGAGCAGAAAATACATCTTTTTATTCGCAAAAAAATTTTTTTGAAAATGGAAATTTTTGTAATTTAAAAAAAAAATTTTTTTTTTTGCAAACAAAAAAATTTGTGTTCCTGAAAGATAATTTTGTTGTCGATTTTCGACTTTTTTACTTAGTTCAAGAAAAGGAACAGTTCTCGAGTTACGCGAATATTTATTGCGCAACTTCCTCCTCGGATTAAAAAAATAATAAGTGTTCCTGAAAGATAATTTTGTTGCCGAATTTCGATTTTTTTACTTAGTTCAAGAAAATAAACAGTTCTTGCCTTACGCGAATATTAATTGCGAAACCTCCCCAATTTTTTTTACAACGCTATATCTCGAAAACTAGCTTTAACCTAAAAAATGGTTAGCACTATTGAATTCAGCATACTCGATTTATCTTTACCCACAAGGTCTCGCTTTTGTTGCCAAAATCTGGGACAGTGTAATCATTTGGGACATTAACCGGATCTGATTTCATATTTAACATATTGAGCCATTTATATGCATATGTGGGCTACGTAACAAAGAGTTATTGTAGAATAGAATGGAGGACTACCAGTGCTAACCAAACTTTATAAGAACGTCGGTTTTATTAAGCATCTCTAATGCTTTTCGTTCTAAATAAGTATTTGATTTGTATGGGGTCCTACCAAATATGATCCAAACTTCCACTATTGAAAAAAAGGTGGCAGACAAAAAATTTGAAATCGATATCTTCATGTAAAGACACTCGAAAATAGGTTTTACATGTGTATTAGGGGGAGAAGCTTCCCTTGCTCTAATACTTCTCAATTTTGTTTAAAATGCGGCTATTAGCAAAACCAAGTTCTAGCTCTAGTTTATCAAATATGCCCTATTTTATCCTCTATTTAGACCTTTTCCTGGTTCAGATTTTAAAATGTGACATAGAAGCAATTTGCACCTTGAGTTCAAATCGGTAAACCCGTTTAGACCTATTATTTTTGAAAAGGAAGTACCCTTCTCCAATCCTTTTATTTTTTTTCTAAAGTACGGCCTTACTTCAGTTTAAAGTTTATAACTGTTCTACTTTACGGACCACTCTTTAACAGGGCATAGACTATTGGATCTTGTGTTTAAAACTTTATCCAAATTTCAAATTTCACCAATCGATATCTTCATGTAAAGACACTCGAAAATAGGTTTTACATGTGTATTAGGGGGAGAAGCTTCCCTTGCTCTAATACTTCTCAATTTTGTTTAAAATGCGGCTATTAGCAAAACCAAGTTCTAGCTCTAGTTTATCAAATATGCCCTATTTTATCCTCTATTTAGACCTTTTCCTGGTTCAGATTTTAAAATGTGACATAGAAGCAATTTGCACCTTGAGTTCAAATCGGTAAACCCGTTTAGACCTATTATTTTTGAAAAGGAAGTACCCTTCTCCAATCCTTTTATTTTTTTTCTAAAGTACGGCCTTACTTCAGTTTAAAGTTTATAACTGTTCTACTTTACGGACCACTCTTTAACAGGGCATAGACTATTGGATCTTGTGTTTAAAACTTTATCCAAATTTCAAATTTCACCAACGTCCATTAACCCCTTGAGGCCTATTATTTTTGTAAGGAGGTGTGGACTTCCCCTGTTCCGATATTTTTTTTTTTAAATAAGGCCATTGGTAAGAAATTGCCTTAAGTTTCATGTTTTTAACTATTTAGTCCATAAAAATTAATATTGCCCTATTTAGTTCTTTGTTAAGACCTTTCTCGGACCAGGTTACGGTACAATAAAGAGTCTATGACACCCTTATGGTAAAATTTTATCTACATTCCAAACATCCGTTAACCCTTTTAGGCGTATTAATTTTGTAAGGAGGAGACGTTTTCCCCTGATCCGATCCTTTTTTTGTTAAAGTATGGCTATTGGTAAAAAATTGTCTTAAGTTTCATGTTTTAACTATTATAGTCCATCAAATTGAATACTGCCCTATTTAGACCTTTGTTTAGACCCTTCTCGGATCAGGTTTCGGAACAAAAAAGAGTCTATGATGACACCCTTATGGTAAAACCTTATCTATGTACATTTCAAACATACGTTAACCCTTTTAGGTTTATTTTTTTTTTGTTAGATGGTGGGGACTTTCCCTACTCCGATCCTTTTTTTAGGAATGGCCATTGGTAAGAAATTTACTGAAGTTTCATGTTTTTAACTATTTTAGTCAATATAATTTAATACTGCCCTTTATTTAGAGCCTTCTCGGATCAGATTTCGGAACAAAATAGAGTCTATGATACCTTTATGGTAAAACTCTATTTACACTAACAACTTCTTTATCTGTAAAGTCGTTTAGGCGTGATTGACCTTTAAACTTATAAACAAACTTACAAACATTTTTTTTTAACTGGCAGCCATTTTGTCAGCAGTCAAATGATTTATTAAAGAAAACTTCTGCTTCCGAACCCGTAAATTGGCCTCCAAGATCGTGTGTTAGTCTATTTTCTGTAGGGATATGTGAAGTCTATAGGGTAAGCGGATAAGCGGATAAGGATTTGACTGCTTGAAAGACAACATTAGCCGCGTCGCCGTCGATTTACGGTTATAAATGTTGTAGACTAAGTCCGAGCCAGCTATGGCTGTCAAAGTCTTACCCAAATTATAATGCCAGTGGATAATCTTTTACTAAAAATCTTTTTTGTTTTATTCTATTTAAAGTTCTTTGTCTTTAAAAAAAAACTCCCGGAAGTACGGGTACAATTTGTATCGTTTGTCCCGCATTTTTTCCAGACGAATAATTCTCACAAAATCTATTTTCGCAAAGTTTAAGAAAAAAAATAAACTTATAAAAAATACTAAACTTATTTAAAAATTGAGTTCTCTTTGGGACACCCTTTTTTCAGATTTCTGACATTTCTGGTGTATTTAGATTTTAAGACTTTTGAAAGAATATACTTTATGGTTTAATATAAACTATTTTTTTTATACTAGCAATATTTTGTCGTATTTTCATTGATATACACTTGAATGTGTGGTTATAAGTGACCAAAATCTTCAAACCGGGTGGTCAGTCCTATGGAAAATATCCAAAATTTCTCCAACCTAAGCTATCAGTATTGATATCGATCAAATTAACTTTTGAATAATGCCAGAGGGATTCTATTGAAGCATATCGGAAAATGCAACACGGATAAGGTTAACATCCGGACCTATTAGGGAAGATGTTTCACTTGCTTAACCTTTAGATATTGTGGGAGGGCTCCATGACTACAAGAAAACTGTTATATGAAATGATTAATGAATTTCATACTCTAATCAAAAATGGTCGATAATATTTTGTAATGACGTTTCTGAACCTTTTCTATTGTATTTCGGTAGAAATATTGTGAAGTAATAAATTGCAAATATACACTGGGTGTTTTTTTAGAGGTATAGAACTTCGAATTGAAATAAAACACAAGAAAATCGTTTTAATGTCCATCAATTTGGCTTTATTGGAAGGATAATTTTATGCCATTAATGTTTAAATATGATTTCGGGCATGTGGCCGCCGCGGCTGGCTCGAATAAAGCCAATTCTACAGGTCCAATTTTCAACAACTTTTTCTAGCATATGGGGCCGTATGTTGGCAACAACGCCACGAATGTTGGCTTCCAAGTCCCCTAACGTTTCTGTTTTGTTGGCGTAGACGAGCGACTTCACATATCCCCAAAGAAAATAATCCAGTGGTGTCAAATCGCACGATCTTGGTGGCCAATTGACACGTCCATTCCGCGAAATTATGCGCTCATCGAATGTTTCCTTCAATAAATCAATTGTGACGTGCGCTGTGTGGCATGTAGCGCCGTCTTGTTGGAACCACAACTCATCCACATTCATGCCATCCAATTGGGGAACAAAATAGTCGGTTATCATGGCTCTATACCGGTCTCCATTTATGGTAACTGACTCTCCAGCATTATTTCGGAAGAAGTATGGCCCAATGACTCCACCAGCCCATAGAGCACACCAAACAGTCAGTTTTTGTGGATGTAATGGCGTCTCAAGGGTCTCATGTGGATTCTCTTCACTCCAAATGCGGCAATTTTGCTTGTTGACGTAGCCATTCAACCAAAAATGAGCCTCATCACTGAACAAAATTTTGCGATGAAAATCAGCATCGAGATCAATCTCATTTTCGGCCCATACACCAAAATCACGACGCATTGCATGGTCTCGCGGCTTTAATTCTTGCACAAGCTGGATCTTGTAAGGTCGCAAGCCAAGATATTTGCCCAAAATCTTCCATAAAGTTGATGGACAAAGCTCCAATTGCTGTGCACAGTGGCGAATCGATTCATTCGGGTCCTCTTCAACACTTTGCTCTACAGCGGCAATTGTTTCTTCGGTGCGCACTGTTCGACGTCGCTGCGGATGCGTATTATCACATAGAGTAAACGTAGTGCGAAAACGATCCATGGTTAACCGAATTAATTGCTCTGATCGACGATTATGTCGACCAAAAAATGGACGGAGCTTGCGGTAAACTTCGCGAACTGAACCATTATTTTCGAAATAAATTTGCACGATTTGCAAGCGTTGTTCTTTTGTCAACCTGTTCATGATGAAATGGCAAACCAAACTAAATATTAATCACTTGACAGTTGACAAAATGGCCGCCAGTTAAAAAAGTGATGCCAACTTAAAGTTCTATACCTAAATAAAAAACACCCGATATATGATATTATATCATGATTTTATTAAAAAGTAAAAAGGTTTCAGTGTTAGAAATTGTTGTTGTCATTTTTATAATTTATGCTGCCCATCACTGTTTTAAGCCCTAATCTCCAATATTTAGGAACATAAAAGTGGGACTTTTATATTTTTTTATGTCTGAATTTTTCAGACTGAAAGATTCCTAAAACTTTTAAAACTTAAACCTTCAATGTTATTTATAAGAAAAAATCTCTCCCAAAAAATCTGCTTCAGGCGGCGCGCCGTTGACTAAATAATTACCCCGCCGATTGAGCCTGATTCCTCAATTAAACCTTAATCTTTCCTTCTCCTTTTTCTTGATTTTAGTTCTTTCTAATTTACTATAACAAAAAATTGTAGCCTTTCTATTAAAAATAATAATGTTGCTGTTGATAGTGCTGATGTTGTCTATTATGCGTAGCCATAGCCGTTGCAGCAGCTAACGGCTTTGGCGACGATGAAGTGGAAAATGTTGATGATAATATGGTTGATGATGAACAAGTTACCGATGATGCTATTGCATTAGCTGATGCCGCTGCTGTTGCCGGATTAGCCGCCGCTGATGTCATCCATTCACTATTGCCCGTACAAATGGCATCTAACTAAAATCATAAATGTTGATATTCACTCATATCATAGATGGGCATTGAATTCATAACACTGTGCAAATGTGAATAGGCAACGGCCGCCGGTAAGGGAGCCATTTGTGCTGCTGCAGCATTGCCGGAACCTTTCACTGAACCTATGGCAGCGGCTGCAGCAGCTGCGGCAGATAAAGCAGGTCCACCCACCAGTTGAGCACTTAATGTATGATCGACAGTGGTGTGTGCGGAAACATTTGCTGAACTATGATGACTTTGTTGTTGTTGTTGCTGCTGGTGATGATGCGAATGATGATTGCTGAGCGTTTGATTGTTGGGTGATTGTTGTGCTGCCTGATGCTGTTGCTGGGATATAGACTGTTGATGATGGTGATGATGTTGGGTGGTATGATGATGATTATTGCTATTCGTTGAGTTATTGTTGTTGTTATTGGCGGATGTTGTGCTGTGGTGTTGCATGAGAGCACCTTCCATTTCAGAATCACTCGATGAGTCCAGGTGTTGCTTGTCGGAGTTGCCACTGTAACAAAAGAAAATTGAGAATTAGATTAATAATTTTGAATAAAATGATACATATGCGGAGAGAAATATATAGATATCATGGGAAGGCTGCAAATGACCATGGAACGGAAAACAGAGCAAGAATACCTTCAGAAGAATTATTAAGTTTTCTATAGAAAAGTTGACGATAGGACAAGTTTTCTTAAGAAAAGTTGACGATAGGACAAGTTTTCTTAAGAAAAGTTGACTATAGGACAAGTTTTCTTAAGAAAAGTTGACGATAGGACAAGTTTTCTTAAGAAAAGTTGAAGACAGGACAAGTTGTCTTAAGAAAAGTTGACAAGGATAGGACAAGTTTTCTTAAGAAAAGTTGAGATAGTATAAGTTTTCTTAAGAAAAGTTGACGATAGAACAAGTTTTCTTAAGAAAAAATGACGATAGGACAAGAAGTTGACGATAGGACAAGTATTCTTAAGAAAAATTGACGATAGAACAAGTTTTCTTAAGAAAAGTTGACGTCAGGACAAGTTTTCTTAATAAAAGTTGACGATAGGTTTAATTTTCTTAAGAAAAGTTGACGATAGGATGAGTTATCTTTAGAAAAATTGACGATTGGATGAATTTTTTTTTAGAAAATTTGACGACAGGATTAGTCTTCTTTAGAAAAGTTGACTATAGGACAAGTTTTCTTAAGAAAAGTTGACGATAGGACAAGTTTTCTTAAGAAAAGTTGACGATAGGACAAGTTTTCTTAAGAAAAGTTGACGATAGGACAAGTTTTCTTAAGAAAAGTTGACGATAGGACAAGTTTTCTTAAGAAAAGTTGACGATAGGACAAGTTTTCTTAAGAAAAGTTGACGATAGGACAAGTTTTCTTAAGAAAAGTTGACGATAGGACAAGTTTTCTTAAGAAAAGTTGACGATAGGACAAGTTTTCTTAAGAAAAGTTGACGATAGGACAAGTTTTCTTAAGAAAAGTTGACGATAGGACAAGTTTTCTTAAGAAAAGTTGACGATAGAATAAGTTTTCTTAAGAAAAGTTGATGATAGGACAAGTTTTCTTAAGAAAAGTTGACGATGGGACAAGCTTTCTTAAGACAAGTTGACGATAGGACAAGTTTTCTTAAGAAAAGTTGACGATAGGACAAGTTTTCTTAAGAAAAGTTGACGATAGGACAGGTTTTCTTTAGAAAAGTTGACGACAGGATTAGTCTTCTTTAGAAAAGTTGACGACAGGACAAGTTTTCTTAAGAAAAGTTGACGATAGGACAGGTTTTCTTAAGAAAAGTTGACGATAGGACAGGTTTTCTTAAGAAAAGTTGACGATAGGACAAGTTTTCTCAAGAAAAGTTGACGATAGGACAAGTTTTCTTAAGAAAAGTTGACGATTGGACAAGTTTTCTTAAGAAAAGTTGACGATAGGACAAGTTTTCTTAAGAAAAGTTGACGATAGGACAAGTTTTCTTAAGAAAAGTTGACGATAGGACAAGTTCTCTTAAGAAAAGTTGGCGATGGGACAAGTTTTCTTAAGAAAAGTTGACGATAGGACAAGTTTTCTTAAGAAAAGTTGACGATAGGACAGGTTTTCTTAAGAAAAGTTGACGATAGGACAGGTTTTCTTTAGAAAAGTTGACGATAGGTTAAGTCTTCTTTAGAAAAGTTGACGATAGAACAAGTTTTCTTCAGAAAAGTTGATGATAGGACAAGTTTTCTTAAGAAAAGTTGACGATATGTTTAATTTTCTTAAGAAAAGTTGACGACAGGACAAGTTTTCTTTAGAAAAGTTGACGATAGGATAAGTTGTCTTTAGAAAAGTTGACGATAGGATGAGGTTTCTTTAGTAAGATGAGTAAGACCCGCTAATATTTTGAAATGAATAGAAGATAAGGCAAACTCTACCAAAATAACCTGGACCAAGTGTTTTATGTGAAATTTAACAAAATAGTGGTGACATTGATAGGCGCTACTCTAACCTCATTTATTCTATTCTATCTATCCAAGTTCAAAAATGTCAGTCTCAATCATAAAGAAATTTCTAAAAACAAACTAATAAGCGATAATAAAATGAAAATAAAATTACAATTGACATTTTAATTGGTTGGTGTTGCATGAAAGCAACAGCACAAACAACAAAATATGTTAACAAAAAATATTAGATGACAAATATGTTAAGATATATAGTTCAACAACTGTTTTCACTTTCAAATAAAACAATTTACACAAAAATCCGGAAGGAAACAAATATTTTTATAATGATATTTGATGGCTAAAAATAGACAGAAAACAAATTGTATGTAACATATTAAGGTTTCAAATTCACCATAATATGATCTTTCCACCTCTCAGGGGAGTTTTCATTTTGACACAATAACAGCAACAACAACAGCTACAACACGAAATAAATACAACTCTTGACTTTCAACACCAAAAAAAAAAAAAAAAACAACAAAATGTTCATGTTTGTATTTGAAAATATTGTATACTCTTGAGAGTTAAGTCTTAAATTTAAAAGCACTTTAGGTGTTTGATTTCAAAATTGTACGACTACTTTACAAGTACAACCGAGAATAATGGAAAGAAAATATGTATGTATAAGCGTAAAATTCAAGTGGCACTAGTCGTATGTTTATGATGACACTTGAGATTAAATAGCTGTGTTTTTAGATCATTTTGATGATATCTACTCTTAACTTATGTTTATGCATTTTAAGTACAAACATATCCAACATCCACCCTCTGTCATTTGGATTTTTTCTTTTTTAGAGAAGAATATTTCTCTATAGAAGAAATACCAGCTTTGGGGTTGAAGTCTATTGTTTTGATATTAAAAAGTCATTTGTAAATTGAGTCGTTAAAAGTTGAGTTGACATTTAACAGCTGATAATAAGTTTATGATGGAAGGAAACAAATCTTATTACCCACGTTGAGGTAAATGCGGTAAGGAATTTAATGTATTTAGTGTCTAACAAACGTTTTTATTAAATTAACTGGTGGTGAATTGGATTAAATGAAACCAGAACGTAAACTCAAATTTTTGATATTACAACCGAAAGACCCATATGTTGTTATTTGAAGAATAGAAGCTTCAAAGCATTTATCAATAACCAAAATTACACTTAAGTTAAACTATTTTTTATGTATTATGGACCCCTTAGTATAAAAACTAACAGAAATTTTCATTTTTTCATAAAGTTTTTTTTTTCTAAAATTTGAGGTTTTTGAGGAGGTTGTCTTAGTTAGTTTACCCTAACTTAAAAACGACTTGTCCAAATTTACTAAAAATTACATCAGTCGATTAAGAACAAAATTGCCCTTCAAACCTGCTAATACAAGATTTTTGTGTGATCAACGGTTTTAGAGTTATTTACATCAAAACATAAAAAAAAATATTTTTGTGTCTAGTGGTGAATTGGATTAAATGAAACCAGAGCGTTAACTTAAATTTTTTGACATTACAACAGAAAGACCCATATGTTGCTATTTGAAGAATATAAGCTTCATAACACTTGTCAATTACCAAAATTACATTCAAGTTAAACAATTTTTTAGGTGTTATGGTCCCCTTAGTACAAAAATAACAGAAATTTTTATATTTTTTATACATTTTTTTTTCTAAAATTTGAGGAGGTTATCTTAGTTAGTTTACCCTAACTTAAAAAAGACTTGTCCAATTTTATTGAGAAATACTTCAGTTGATTTAGAACAAAATTGCCCTTGAGACTTGCTAAGACGAGATTTTTGTGTGATCAACATTTTTGGAGTTATATACATCGCAATGTAAAAAAAATGTTTTTTTTTTTGTGCAAAATTGAAAAAAATTGAATTTTAAAAAATGCATACCAAATAGAAAATCCCAAAATACATCAATCGATTAAGAACAAAATTACTCTCAAGACGTGCAAACACAAGATTTTTGTGTGACCAACGGTTTTGGAGTTATTTACATCACAATGTAAAAAATATTAACTCACAAAAAATGTCAAAATGTCAAAAATTCTCAAAAAGTCGAAAATTCATAAAAAGTTGAAAATGGCAAAATACTTTATTCGAAATCCATTAGTAGTGATTTTATTAAGAATTACCTGAAAATTGGATATTATTTTTAGTGAAAAATTTTTTCATATAAAATATCTTAAAAACGGCTCGAAATGGTTTCCATGCTAAGCCCATGGGTGCGCAAGGCTTGATTTGAATCAAAATGTAATAAAAGACGCCTTTGAACAATTTTTTAATTTTCATTGAGATATAAGGTTGTTTATTCGTTATTAATGTTTACTCGATTAATCGAAAAAATTTAATCGATTAATGCTTGCTCGATTAATCGGAATAATTAAATCGATTAATCGCTCGAGTAAACCGCCGTGGTATAGCACGGCGGTTTACTTTGGAAAAAGCTGAACAAATCGCTGTTGGGCAGTAATTTTCAGGTTTGTTAGCCTCACCCTTTTTAGGAATTGGCGCTACATTAGCAACCTTTCAACAAATAGGAAATTCACCGACATGGTATAAGGTACTAAAAAGGTTTGCTTAAGGACGAGCTATCGTCAAAAAGCACTACTTCAAGAGTAGTGGTGGAGACCATCCGGCCCTGAAGACTTGGTAATGTTGAGATTGGATAATACCCTCTTAAGTGCACGAGCTAGAAAAAATATCTTTGGCATAGTTACAGATACTCTTTCATGTCTTGGCTGATCGCTTTCCGACAAGCGCGAATTCTTCTGTTATCCTTGAATACCAGTGGAGCATAGGGTCTCAATCATCCGTTCATATCGAACTCTATTGCGAGGCATATTTAGGCATACATCATACCATGAATAGATTTCTGGTATTGGCCTTCGAAGTGTGTGGCCTTTCCACCGCCATCTCCGTTGACATACTTTTATAGAAGCAGGGATTTGGTTTGTAGCGCTTTTTTTTTTATTTTAGGACCAGCACTCAGGGGATAACCCCTACTTATGAAATGCATTGTGTTGGAACTAGGAAAATAGGTTATGGGAGGGGGGATAGGTGGAGTAGTGTTTGTGGACATTTGATTTGAACTTTCCTATATTGGAACTGACTGGGAAAACTTTTGCAGGAAGTAAATTCCACATACGAACTGTACGGCTAAAGAACGAATTTTCTCTGTAGTGTGTTGTTCTGTCTACTGGCCAATCTACTACAGAGGGATGAGCTCTAACAGATAGACGTGTATTGCGTAAGAAAGTTCGAGTATCGGGAACAAGTTCCCTAATTTCGTTAGAGCACATTCCAAAGTAGTAACGATAGAACAGTGTGACACAACCCACATTGCGACGGTGCTCCAGTGAATCAATATAGCTGGATACCCTACTGTCACCGATGAGCACTTTCGCTCTCTCTTGCACTCGGTCGAGAAGCTCCAAAATAGACTTTGAAGCACCGGCCCATACATGAGAGTTGTATTCCATTTTTGGTCGGATATAGGTGGTGTAAATAGAACGGAGATCAGTTGAAGTGAAGTATCTCTTACACCGTTTTAGAAAACCAAGGCACTTGAATGCTTCTTTCGACACTTGAAAAATGTGATTTGTCCAACGGACATCACATTGGATTCTCATGCCCAGAACATCAAGAGCATCTGATTCCTCTATATTTACACCGCCTATTAATACAGATGAAGTAACATCATTTGCCGTGCGTTTATGCGTAAGCATACAACATTGAGTTTTCCGCGCATTAAAATCAACTCTATTCGCATGACCCCATTGTAAAACTGTTTCTAAATCGCGGTTTAATGATTCATTCATGTTTTGTCTCATAGCGCCAACCTCTAAGAGGCTTGGTCTATGATTGAATGAATATGAATGGCAAATGTTACTATCATCTGCAAAAGAGTAGATAGGATTGAAAGTTTGACGTAGAAGGTCATTTATAAAGATAAGAAATAGTGTAGGAGAAAGAACAGAGCCTTGCGGTACCCCTGAATTAATCTTGAACTCGTTTGATGAGATCCCATCTATAACGACTCGTATAGTGCGATCTCTGAGGAAGCTCGATATAAATCGAGAAAAGTTATTACCGACACCAAAAGCAATAAGTTTTGATAGAAGTGCCCCGTGCCACACTCTATCAAACGCCTTGGAAATATCCAGAGCCACAATTTTACTTTCGCCAAAACGGTGTATTGATTGACACCATTTTTCCGATAGGAAGGCTAGCAGGTCTTCCGTAGAGCGTCCCCTACGAAATCCATACTGGCGGTCGCTTAGTAGGTTGTTAGATTCTAGATATTTAACAAGATGGTGGTTCACTATACTCTCCATAACTTTGGAGAGTGCAGAACAAATTGCTATTGGACGGTAATTTTCAGGGTTCTTAGCCTCACCCTTTTTGGGGATTGGCGTAACATTAGCAACCTTCCAGCACCGAGGAAATTTACCGTCATGGTACAAGGTGCTGAAGAGATTAGCTAATGGACTCGCAAGCGTCGAACAGCACTGCTTCAAGACCAGCGCTGGAATACCATCCGGCCCTGGAGACTTGTTTGTGTTGAGTTCCGCTAAGGATTTGCCGCAAGCATTCGTTTGCGAAGGTTTGTAGGTGCTTATCGATGGCATTTGTGCGTTTCCAAGTTTCGCAACAGTAATACAAGATGGACTTGACATTCGAGTTACGAGTAACGTAACTTAGTTGTTGTTTATATTTGCCGAGATTTCCAAATATTTCGGAGAATGCCGAATGCAGATTTTGCCTTATTAATACGCGATTCAATATCCTCGTCGGCGCCACCTTTTGTAAATACCAAACTACTAAGATGTTTAAAGGTACCTACACATCCAATAACCTCGTTATTTACATTGATGTATGTCGACGAATTTGCGCCATAGCCTCCAGGCATAATCTTTGTCTTGGATGTATTGATTTCCAGCCCAGCTGCCCAAGATTCAACAGTGATAGCGTTAGCGTTTTCTTGAAGGTGACCTAAGCTTTGGCTTAGAAGATATACGTCATCAGCGTATTTCAAGTCCTCGAGTTGTTTAAAGGTTGAGGAAACTGCATTGGATATTCTGTTCAAAATTACTCGACTTAGTTTTTTGCTCGGTATTGGAAGAAGTGTTTTACCCCTGTAGTAATTGCAGTCTTTAGAGTAACCCTTTTTGAAATTTTGACTAATATACCTTTATTTGGTAGAGTTTCTTCTTTCCATATTTTACCCACAAATGGTTGCCACAGTCTCGCCGATCCTTCAACATCACATAAAAGCATCTCCGCTGAGATATTGTCATTGCCCGGGGCCTTGTTGCACTTAAGGCTTTTAGTGGCATTCTTTACTTCTTGTATTGTTGGTGGACTGTCTGAAAATCCATCATGGTTGGTTTCATTATGCACTTTCGTCAGTGCTTCTAACCCAATAGCATTGTTTAATTAAAAAGTTTTACTGTAGTGTATTGCACTAGGATCCAATTTATTGCAATTATTTATTATTGTAATAAATATTTATTTGATAAAACTGAAAAATGTTGGTGTTGACTTAAAGTGTTCCATCCAGCGTATTATTTGTTCATCCGGGGTTGAGAGAAGTGTACCGCTACTACTTAGGATGGGACTGTTGGTGTAGGTAGGTTTGCCACACAACGCCCTCGATATATTGTATAAGGTCCTAATTTCGCCTTTACTTGCGGCTGATTCAGCTTGCGCAAGCTGACATTTTTGTTATTTTCTGATCATATTTGACTCTTTTTCGACTGCCGCGGACGATTAAAACAATCGAATATGCTATCATTTTCGATTCGAAAAAGACTGTGCCTTCGGGAGAAAATGGTACCCTAGCCGCAACTCCCTTGAGAGAATCTTTTATGAACACCTTTATGAGTCTTTTACGAGTCATTTTTGATTATTTTTTCAGTAACATTGCCTTTAGAACTGAACATATGTAGAGTGTGTTTATACGAATTGAGTTATCTTAGAGAGAGAGAGTAGAGAGGTGAAGTGTGGTGAAAAGTCTATTTTTAGAACACTGAAGAAAGTTGCGCTATTTCTTGTTATTTTACTTATTTTCTACCGACGGCCGCGACCTGGGATCGAACTCAGGCTAAAAATGATATCTTATGTTTAGTAATCGGCGTGCTAACCCACTTAGCTACAGCACCCATTACCTATGCGTTAGAAAAAATATTTCAAAACCAACACCATAGGAGTAAATTTTTTATCATCTAACTGTGCAAAATCTGTTTGCAAAATAGCGTTACAAACTATCGAATTTCAATCCCTTAAATGTTTGATTTTTAATGAATAGGCTTTTTGTTATTGTATTTTTAAATAGTAAGTTTTAAGGCATAAGCGCTAATCTACTTCGACTAGTTTTTTAATCGCGCAGATGACAAATCGTTTTTTGGTCTTCCAAACTGGTTAAGAAAGACTCATTTGGGTGATTTTTCAAAAAACAATCTTCTCAATGCTATCCACATCTTTTTCTCCCTCCTTGCAGACCTTTTTATTCTGTTGGATAGGTCACGGTATGTTGTACTGAGCACTTCAACATCCGCGAATTACTTGCAAATAATTCAGCCGGATTAGTAAATACTTGGTCATCTGTTGAAAAAGTAGGAATTGAAGAACGAGCGCTATTCTAAATTTTTTTAAGGAACCGACCGGAGCTTTTCGCTGCCCCGAGGAGCATCAAGAACTTTAGTACGAAGACGCTGCTCGTACAAAGCTTTCTCGGCATGTTCTGAACGTTACAAGTTGAGTTATGTGACTTACATGATCAAAATTTAAAGATTTCTGGATTTCGTATACAAATTTGGAGATTTAAAAATTTAAATACTTTCGAATTTGTATTTTATTGGGAAGATTACCAGAAGTCATTGCTTTTGACTTAAATTTCTTGAAGGTATTGTATGCAAAAACCTTAATATTTTTACCGTTATCTGGTTTAATGTCCTTTATTCTACTCTCTTTCTCTTGTTACCCAGCAAAACTTTGGTAATGGCAAGTACTCTGGTAACTGTAATGATTACATCATACGACTAGTCGTAGGGATCTGGGTTCGAGCCCCCATGGGGTCAAAAAAAAAAATATGTATTTCGTTTAAAAATGTATTTTTTTAATAAAACAACTGTTGTTGTTGTTTTCCAATTGCTTACCCAAGTCATTACTTTTCTGCAATTGGTAAGTAGTTGTCTTCAATGATATCTCCATCTTAATGTAATGACTTAAACAGTGAATGAGTAAGTAGTTCATGTTCAATAGTTTAACTGCTTAAATCATTATTTGGTAATGAAAAGTTTTGCTGGGTATAAATCAATTTTCATGAAAGAGTATGATAATGAGAGTACGAGTATGTATGATTATTTCTCTTTTTCTTAACTGTTTTAAGAAAACCTGACAATTTTTATTGTGAGTACGAGTACAATTGTTATTTTTTCTATAGCAAACAATCAGCCATTTTTTGTCGGGGTCTGAATTATTTTTTTTTTTGTATAAGTATGTGTGATTGACGGACAGACGGTATAACTCATACTTCGTAATGATAATAACTGATGTTTTCAAGCACAAATATGATGTTTAATTTTTTCTTTTTTTTATATATATTTTTGTAGTGGTTTTATTTTGTTGTTTTTTGGTAATTTGATATCTGAATCCCTCATACTTTTTTTGTGTTTTTAAATGTGTTCATTGGCATAAAATGTGTGTGTGTGTGTTTTCGGAAAAGAGCGCTGCTATGTGGATTTTATATATTATTCATATAAAATATGGTTAGGGTTTTTTTTGTATTGTATTAAAAAATTTATCATAACTTTAATATTAAGTAGATGTTAAAAATTATTTTTATTATTATTGTTAAGAGTACGAGTATTTTTTTTATATGTTTTAGTATTAATTTTCGAATGCAAGGTGTTTTCTAAAATGTTTGTGTTGTTTTTTTTTTGTTTGGTTTTGACACGACTCGAGGAGAGAAACCACAAAAACCAATAATAATAATAATAACAATAAGTGTAGAAAAAAAACCCAGCAGCCATTAACTACTGCAGTTTTTCTTGGCTAAATCCATACATAGATAGGCAATATCGAAAGAGATACATATGTATGAACATTTAAGATAAAAGCACCAATCTCGTAGTTCGATTTTCTAAATTTAAGTTCGAAATTTTTTAAAAACTCCTAGTAGTGTTATCTACAATAAGATAATTTTAAATAAAAACAAGTAAGAAAGTACTATAGTGCTATATATATATATTAGAGCGTCTCGACTTATATGGGGAAAAAATAAAGTT
This sequence comes from Stomorhina lunata, assembly GCA_933228675.1. NCBI lineage: Eukaryota > Metazoa > Arthropoda > Insecta > Diptera > Rhiniidae > Stomorhina > Stomorhina lunata. Next base: position 87,745,143 of record OW121744.1, on the reverse strand, counting down.
CGCCGTACACCACCGAATATAAAGCATTACTATGAGGTAGTTTCGAAAAAAATTTTTTTAATTTTTTTCGTTGCACATTGGGGTCGCCAAAATACATTTTTCCTTATATCTTCGGCATTTACAGTCGGATCTCGAAGTGTGATATATCGATGTTTTTGTCTCGAGGAGGCCAACATTTTTCTTTAATAGTCATTATTCTCAGGTATCCGGTTCTAGTATTTATCTATCAGATCCCTGTTCCTACCACCCTAATGTACCACCCTAATATCAGAAAATTAAAGCTCTTAAAAAATCGTTAAACTTTTACTAAGGAAGTTTTTCGATTTTTCAAACCAATCTATTACAAACAAGGAATTTCTTATTTTGCCGCACATAGGGATCGCCAAAATACATTTTTCGTTATATCTTCGCCATTTACTGTCAGATCTTAAAGTGTAATATATCGATGTTTTTGTCTAACGAAGGCCAATGTTTTGCGATATTAATCATTGAACTTAAATACATTCTTCTACATAGTACCTACCCAAGATATCTTAACTCATACAACAAGAATTATAAAAATTTTAAATCTTTCAATCAATTATGTTTTGAAAAGACTCAAGTTTTCTGTATTTTTGAGGGCTCTCAAGTTCTGTAATGCTTCTAGCAGTTCTTGCGTTAAGAATGGCTGTCACTGGTGAGCAACGCATGGGCCACATTTTTTCAGAACTTGAGAGCCCTCAAAAATACAGCAAACTTGAGTCTTTTCAAAACATAATTGATTAAAAGATTTTAAATTTTTATAATTCTTGTTGTATGAGTTAAGATATCTTGGGTAGGTACTATGTAGAAGAATTTATTTAAGTTCAATGATTAATATCGCAAAACATTGGCCTTCGTTAGACAAAAACATCGATATATTACACTTTAAGATCCGACAGTAAATGGCGAAGATATAACGAAAAATTTATTTTGGCGATCCCTATGTGCGGCAAAATAAGAAATTCCTTGTTTGTAATAGATTGGTTTGAAAAATCGAAAAACTTCCTTAGTAAAAGTTTAACGATTTTTTAAGAGCTTTAATTTTCTGATATTAGGGTGGTACATTAGGGTGGTAGGAACAGGGGTCTGATAGATAAATACTAGAACCGGATACCTGAGAATAATGGCTATTAAAAAAAATGTTGGCCTCCTCGAGACAAAAACATCGATATATCACACTTCGAGATCCGACTGTAAATGCCGAAGATAAAAGGAAAAATGTATTTTGGCGACCCCAATGTGCAACGAAAAAAATTAAAAAAATTCTTTTCGAAACTACCTCATAGCATTGCTTTATATTCGATGGTGTACGGCGAACTTTATTTTTTCGAGACGCCCTAATATATATATATATAGCCCGATCATACACCACTAAGGTCAAAGGTGTTCTTTTTCCTGTATGAAGACAATTATTTACTTAATTTTGTTATTATACAAACATTTTCTAAAAACTTGTATATTTAACCTATTTTCGTCATTTGGACTTATATGAGAGCTAGGGTCAAATGTGGACCGATTATCCCGAAATTTGATTTTTTGTCTCATTTAGAAGAGTTTGTATGGGAGCTATGGTAAAATGCGGACCGATTTCAATGAAATTTGGTACAGTGATTTTAGTTCACATAAGCAATACATAGGTATTTGTTTTAAATTTCATGAAAAAATATTGATATTTGTGGTATACTTAAAGGTGGGTCTTAGACAAATATTTCTATGAGTTACATACATCAGCACAAACTTATAATACCCTTTCCACCTATGGTGGTGAAGGGTATACAAATCGTGAAACTTTATTATATCGTAAAGTAGACAGAATGAGGTTATGTATGGAACAAGATATCGTGCAGATGGCCGCCGTGGCTTTGCTGCCACACACGCAATCTTTTAATGAAATTTTCAATGACCTTTTTGCATAAAATCATCTTCAGTGACGAAGCCCATTTCCATCTTGATGGCTTCGTCAATAGGCAGAATTTTTCACATTTGGGGTGAGGAAAATCCTCGAGTGATTCACGAGAAGCAAATGCATCCTTAACGTGTCACTGTGTGGTGTGGTTTTTGGGCTAAAGGAATCATTGGACCTTTGAAAATGAGGACCTTGAAAATAAGGTAGGTCAAGCGCAAACAGTCAATGGTGTTCGGTATCATGAAATGATAACCAGTTTTTTCTGGCCTATAATTGAAGAAATGAATGTGGAGGGCATGTTTTTTCAACAAGACGGGCGCCACATGTCATACAACCAGAGATTGCTACATCAGTCATTTAAAAATTGCGTTCTACTTGGGACTCCCTTTAATATATACGAATTTGTATGAGAATTTCAATTGATTTGACCACAATTTTGATTACACAATTCTCCTACAGGATATCTATGATTTGTATTTTAATTTCATAATACAATATTCATTATAATTCTTGGGAATTATCCTGACAAATGATAAATTTAATTAATTTCTATTCATTCTCATTTAAACTTCATATCACTCCCTTTCTCAATCTCTCTTATCTTATCCCTCTACTTTACTCTCATCACATTTACCTAATGATATCATCTCAGTTACCACTACCTTCAAATTGTGGCTGTTTCCCTCAATTTCTCTTTAAGTTTATTCATTAAATCATAATTAACAAATACCGTAGACTAGTGTAAAAAGTAGACTACAAAAAAAAAACGAGTCCTACATTATTAAATCATCACACAAATGAACAAAATTGTACATTACTGTTCTGTGTATTCAGACCGTAAGTTTGAAATATGGACAGAAAAAAAAAATTGGAAACGAAAAACATCAACGGCAACCAAAATTCAATGTTATTTTTGCTGTTTCTGTTGTCTTGTCGTCGTAGTCGTCGTCGTTGGTTCAGCTAAAAGATATCAAATTTCGCACTCAACTCTAGCGAACAAACGAACGACGATGACGATGAGAGTAGAAACGATAATTATCATAACAATGGTACGAAATTGTATTGAAAGCATTGAGTACGAAAATAAAAAAACGCAGTAGTAAATGAAAATTTGAAATATACACTTATAAAGTGAATATTCTAATGATGTAAAAAATAATAATAATAAATAAATAAATTGTATAACGATTTTTGTTTAATAAAAACAAAATAATGGTTAAAGGAAAATGTTTTGAGATTTAAGACGTAGAAAAACTGTAACGAATTTGGGAAACATTTAAAGTTTTTTTAAAGTGTTTTATGAAGAGTTTGATATGAAGTTCTTGAATATCTTAGAAGGAATTAAGTCCAGAGCTACCTTTTTCAAGTGGTGTATAATTTAGGGACTGTACTAAATTTTACTATTTACTTATTTTATTTCATATACATATTTTCTATGTTTTTCACAATCTTTGTTCTTCCGAAATTCGATTTTGAAACAGGGCTTGTGACGGAAATTATCCAGAAGAAATTCCGTGCGTTTTTTAACCGTTGTTTACGCGGAATTTTTAAACTAAGCATGAAGACGTTAACTAAGCACGGAGACGTAAATGCCAAAATCCGAAGAACAAAGTTCGGTTGAATCGGTCATACACATCGTAAAACACTAGAATAAACATCTAATCTTGCCCTAGTACATAACCCACGAGGAAGTAGGAAACGGGTAAGATCGAAAAATACCTGAAGAAGGTCTACACTAGCAGAAATTAACTCACTTTCCCATAGACTTCATAGATACTATAGTAATTTTCGGCTATAGTCCATTCCGCTTAAAGGCCAAAAACGGATATAAGCCAATACTGCCATAGTCAATTGCAAGTTCTTGCTTATAAAAAAATCGGTTATAGTCCAAATTTGCTTATAGTCCACAAAAGTTGCGCAACTATAGCTGTGGCCTATATCCGAAAATGACTGTAGCGAAGTAGTTGCCAATTGGCAGAGATTAAGGAATTTATAGATAGCCTATGCCTAATATAGAGGCAGCTCGTAGTCCACGGACGACGGGAAAGGCCTTAATTGACACTATCTTATTTTTCTCTTTATTCACTATAAGAATTGATTACAATGGACCCATATTATTATATTTCTGAGAATTTCTGGCATCATCAAAGCTTGCGTTACAGAACAATTTATAGTAAGCCCTTAAATTTCCCTTGATTTCCTTCTTACCATCCATGAAGTTGAAGCATTCTCCTATCTATCACCTGGGGACATAACTGCTGAAAGTTACAAATACCCTCTAGAAGGACTATTTTATTTATAGTTCATAATCTAGGAACTTAGTAAGGCATAAGTTCAAAAAGAATTCGGGCAGTCCTCCTCGATTATATAGACCATAACAAGGGTAGTTAACACGTTTGTCGGATTTGGCAGCATCAACTGGTCTACTGGTCTACGGCTACCATTGACATTCTCATTTTTGGACTCTAGACATAGTTGCGGCTATAATTTTTTTTGTATTGGACCAAAACCCAAGGGATGACCCCTACATATGCATTGTGATGGAACTATTAAAAAAGGTTGTGTCGTAACATGCCAACGAAAATTCTCAACTTAATCCGGTCAATGTACGTTGATTTTAAATGTCGACTCCTACACAAGGGTAAATTATCAAATCCGTTCGATGTTACTACTGGAGTAAGGCAAGGATGCATCTTGTCACCTATACTTTTTATCCTCGTCATCGACAACATAATGCGCACTGCTCTAAATGGTAGACACGGTATCCAATGAACGATACCCTTTAAATTTCGAGCTAAATATTTGGAAATCTCAGCAAATATCAACAAAAACTAAGTTACGAATATTCAACTCGAATGTCAAGTCCATCCTTTATTACGGTTGCGAAACATGGAAACGCACAAATGCCATCGTTAAACGACTGCGGTGGATACGCCACATGCTTCGAAGGCCAAATACAAACACTGCTCGACAAGTCCTTAGTTGGAATCCACAGGAAGCCGTCGTGTTAGTGCACCTGCTAGAACGTGGAGATGATCAATTGATGCGGAGTTGCAAGCAACAAACTATTGATGGAATGATGTATGCCTAACATCTCGCAATAGCGTCCGATATAAAAGGATGATTGAGGCCCTATGCTCCACTGGGAGTCAAGGATAGCAGAAGAAGATGTGGGAAGAAGGATAAAGGAAGTAGTGTTTGTGGATATTCGTCTTGAACCTTTGGATATCATAATTAGTGGGGAAGACTGATGCAGTAAGTTTATTCCACATTTGTGCTGTGCGGCTCAAAAACGAATTAAATCTATAGTGCGTCGTGCGATCCACTAGAAAATCGATTACAAAGAGATGAGCCATTGTTGAATTGCGTGTGCTACAAAGAAATGTACGGGTTTCAGGAACAAGATGCCGAATTTCGCTTGAGCACATGCCATTATAGTAGCGATAGAACAGTGAAACGCAACCCACATTACGACGATGCTCCAATGCTTCAATAGAGCTGGCTAGCCTACTGTCAACGATAAGCACCTTCGACCTGTCTTGTACACGGTCGAGAAGCCCCAAAATAGACTTTAAAGCACCGGCCCATCATCAGAGTTGTATTCCTTTTTTGGTCGGATATAAGTGGTATAGATTTTGAGGAAATCAGTTGGAGTGAAGTATGTCTTACATCTCTTTAGGAAGCTTCATTCGACACTTGAAGAACGTTTTTAGTCCAATGGACATCACACTAAATTGTCATGCCTAGAACATCAAGAGTTTCTGATTCCTCAATATTTATACCACCCACAATTACAGATGAAGCAAAATGGCCTGTAACGCGTTTGTGTGTTAACACACAACATTGGGTCTTTTGAGCGTTCAAATCGGCCCTATTTAAATGACCCCAATTGTATATTATAGATTGTACGGAATTTAGTGTATCACAATTCGCCTTTTGCATTGATATCCAACATGCTTGGCCTATAGTTGAATGAATACGAATGATAAATGTTGCTATCATCTGCAAAAAAGTAGATAGGATTGGAAGTTTGACATAGAAGATCATTTAGAAGATCATTTAATAAGAAATAGAGTAGGAGAAAGAACGGAGCCTTGTGGTACCCCCGAATTAATCTTAAACTCGTAGGACGATATCCCATCTATAACAACTCTTATAGTGCGATCTCTGAGAAAGCTCGATTTAACCGAGAGAAATTGTTACCTATAACAAAACCAATAAGTGCTTCATGCCACACTCTATCGAACGCCTTGGAAATATCAAGAGCTAAATTTTTCTGAAAAAATTTCTCTGGATTCTCTGGATCAAATTTCAGTCGAACAGGCAGTTCTGAAATTTTCCAATTTTTGTTTATAATTTAGAATTGTGTTGGAACTAGAAAAATAGGTTATGGAAATGGATAGATGGAGCAGTGCTTATGGACAACTTCCCTAAATTACAACTGGTAGGGAACACTTATGCAGAACACATACAAACTGTAGGTCTAAAGAAGGAATTTTCTCTATGGCGTGTTAAATTCCTCTGGGTGATGTAGAGGATGTTGGATACCAAACAACGGTTCTGATTAGTCTTAATTTGGTAAGCCCAGACTTATCTTGGTCTATCCCTCATCTCAACTGTCTACACTGACCTCCTCGTGGTATCACCTGGTTAGCTAGTGAACTAATAAGTGTTGCAAGTTCTCCTATGAGAACTATAAAAATATGGGTAAGGACTATAAAAATATGGTAATCCACTCCTGGAAAAACAATTACTATGAAAAAGCTAAAATTAGAATAAAAACAGACACCTTAATGTAAGAAGAGAACATCCGAAACTTCGATGGAAAGACCAAGTAGAAGAAAATCTTTCAAAGCTTGGCCTACGAAAGAAGATCGAAGCGCATGGAATTCAAAAACATGCTCAGCCTTTAACCTTAACAGGTTGTAAATATAAGTTAGTTAAACTCTTACAGATATCGGGTGTTTTTTATTGAGGTATAGAACTTAAAGTTGGCATCACTTTTTTAACTGGCGGCCATTTTGTCAGCTGTCAAGTGATTAATATTTAGTTTGGTTTGCCATTTCATCATGAACAGGTTGACAAAAGAACAACGCTTGCAAATCGTGCAAATTTATTTCGAAAATAATGGTTCAGTTCGCGAAGTTTACCGCAAGCTCCGTCCATTTTATGGTCGACATAATCGTCCATCAGAGCAATTAATTCGGTTAACCATGGATCGTTTTCGCACTACGTTTACTCTATGTGATAATACGCATCCGCAGCGACGTCGAACAGTGCGCACCGAAGAAACAATTGCCGCTGTAGAGCAAAGTGTTGAAGAGGACCCGAATGAATCGATTCGCCACCGTGCACAGCAATTGGAGCTTTGTCCATCAACTTTATGGAAGATTTTGCGCAAAGATCTTGGCTTGCGACCTTACAAGATCCAGCTTGTGCAAGAATTAAAGCCGCAAGACCATGCAATCCGTCGTGATTTTGGTGTATGGGCCGAAAATGAGATTGATCTCGATGCTGATTTTCATCGCAAAATTTTGTTCAGTGACGAGGCTCATTTTTGGTTGAATGGCTACGTCAACAAGCAAAATTGCCGCATTTGGAGTGAAGAGAATCCACATGAGACCCTTGAGACGCCATTACATCCACAAAAACTGACTGTTTGGTGTGCTCTATGGGCTGGTGGAGTCATTGGGCCATACTTCTTCTGAAATAATGCTGGAGAGTCAGTTACCATAAATGGAGACCGGTATAGAGCCATGATAACCGACTATTTTGTTCCCCAATTGGATGGCATGAATGTGGATGAGTTGTGGTTCCAACAAGACGGCGCTACATGCCACACAGCGCACGTCACAATTGATTTATTGAAGGAAACATTCGATGAGCGCATAATTTCGCGGAATGGACCTGACAATTGGCCATCAAGATCGTGCGATTTGACACCACTGGATTATTTTCTTTGGGGATATGTGAAGTCGCTCGTCTACGCCAACAAACCAGAAACGTTAGGGGACTTGGAAGCCAACTTTCGTGGCGTTATTGCCAACATACGGCCCCATATGCTCGAAAAAGTAGTTGCAAATTGGACCTGTAGAATTGGCTTTATTCGAGCCAGCCGCGGCGGCCACATGCCCGAAATCATATTTAAACATTAATGGCATAAAATTATCCTTCCAATAAAGCCAAATTGATGGACATTAAAACGATTTTCTTGTGTTTTATTTCAATTCGAAGTTCTATACCTCTAAAAAAAACACCCATTAGATGTGTATTGCGTAAGAAAGTCCCAGTTTTCGGAATAGGTTCTCTGATTTTGATTTCGTATTCGCCACCGATTTTAGTCAACCTAAACTTGCTTCACAAATTCACCAGCCAAACTGCTCTAAATTCAAAATTCATCTGTAAACATATCTTATTTCCCTCGATTAAACTGATTAGACACTTAAATAATTCCTGGCCTTTCTTGTCTTTGACACTTATCTCCAGATCTTATGATATTTTTGTCTCCATGCCACCACAACTTTGGTGGTCAGTTTTTTTGTATGTTCAAAACATTTTCCTTTGTTTTAAGTTCGCATTTATATATTTTAATTCTTTATAATTATTTATTACTGTTTAAGCATCAGATTTCGTCAAGAAAAAATTAAGAAGGGAAAAAACATTAAATATAAACAAGTTGAAGTATTATCATATTACGGGATTATGTTTTTGTTAATATTACTGACGATTTTTTCTTATTTCAATCATTTTTTCTTTAATACTTTTGGCCCTTAGTTAAGGTTTTTTTTGCCTTAAACGTTTATAAACAAATAACTTTAAATAATAATGAAATAATTCTATTGTTTTTCTTAGATATAGTGGGTTTTTTGTTAATGTACATTTTTTTCGCTTTTAAGAAATTTGATATTTTTGTATAAACAATTTCAATGGCTGGGGACTTTGAATTTAACGGTAGTTTGTGTAAAAAATATTAACAAGAAATTGTACAATTCTAACCTTTTTATTTCATATTCTATTGCTCATTTTCTTATTGAATAGAGACAATTTGCCGACGGCGAATTTAAATATGTTATAAGAAAATATGAGGTTAGAATAGTTACTCTCGCAAATTTTAACATTGATTAACGGTTACTTTTGCAGGCTTACCAGATCATATAGATTATGGTCATCACAAAGCTGCCACATTGTTAACTTTAAAGACTTTCGTTAAAACAAGTGGATTTAAGACAAAATTTTTTAAGACTAGTTGGGCCCGCCCTTATTGCTGGAAGATACTTAATTTGTTATTGCCTGATTTTAGTTAGTTAATTCACGGGAACCCTTGAAGCTAGCATCGCAAATAGCCATGGACCCATTTTTATGACAAAAATGGGTATTAGCAAAATTTTTAACAATAATGATTTATTTTTAATAAAACAGATAATAGAATCTAAAACAGAGCTTTAATTAAAGTCATTCAAATCCATAGTGTAGTTTTGAAGATCTTGCTATTTTCTCTATTAAAATTCTCTCAAAGGCCGGGCATATTTTAGTAATCCATGTGCTTCGATCTTGTATGCATATTCTATAATTGCGTAGGCCAAGCTTTGAAAGATTTTCCTCTATTTGGTATTTCCATCGCAGTTACGAACGTCCTCTTTTAACATTAGGGGAGACCGTTTTTAGTCTGAATTTAACTTTTTCATATATGCTACCAGTTTTTATAAATTCAGAAATTAAAGAATCTTTAATATCGCAGAAATTATTCTAAAAAATTATTCGAAGTGTTATCAAAGAAGTCTAGTATGGATGGGGCCATAACTGTGGTTCTCTTAATTAAAAGATGTTGGAAACGTTTCTTAAAGCATTTTAGTCATTTAAAACAAAATAGCCTATATTTACAATCTGGCAAGGTCAAAGGCCGAGCATAATTTATAATTCCATGCTCTTCGATCTTCTTCTTCAATTTCGTAGGCCAAGCTTTAAAAGATTTTCCCCTACTTGATCTTTTCATCAAAGTTTCGGACGACCTCTACAAACATTAGGGGAAGCCATTTTAATTCTAATTTTATCTCATTCATAGTAATTATTTTTTTGAGGAGTGGGTTACTAACCCGACGTCCCAACCCATATTTTTATCGTTCCTATGGAAAAACTCGCGGCACATGTTAGATCGAAGTTTCGGACGTCCTCTACTAACATTAGGGAAAGCCGTTTTTTTCCTCTTTTAGCTTATTTATAGTAACGGTTTTTTTCAGGAGTATGTTACTAAATCGACGTCCTAACCCAAATTTGATATTGTTATTATAGAAAAACACGCGGCATATTAACATAATTCGCCGATCACAATTTCCCGGGTGATACCACTAGGATTACAGTGTCCACAGTTGAGATAAAGTATAACTAAGATAAGTCTGGGCTTACTAAGCTAAGACTAATCAGAACCGTTGCTTGGTATCCAACATCCCCTACATTACCCAAGTAAAAAAATGGGTTATGAATATTATTGTTCAGTCTATATAGAATGTTCTCATCTACCCGGGGGTCAAAGATCAAATTTTGGACTTTTTTACGAACTTATAGCAAATTTGAATTTATAGTCTATAAAGAATGTTTTCGAAATTGTATGCGCTTAACCCTTTCTACCCCGGGTTCAAAGTTCAAATTTGAATTTTTTTATGGCAAAATTACGAAATTTTTTAAATTTTGAGCGAATTTCGATAAAAAACGCATAAGGTAAACTTTTTTATACCAAGATTTTAAGTCTTTCTTATGAAAAAGTTATATTTAAACCCTTAGTAGAAATGGCTAAAATTTTGAACCTTTTAAATTTTTCATGGCAAGATTAAGAAATTTTATGAACTTAGAGCGAATTTGAATATAAAGTCTATAAATAATGTTTTCTAAATTGTATACGCTTAACCCTTTCTACCCCGGGATCAAAGATCAATTTTTGGATTTTTAATTTTTAATGGCAAAATTACGAAATTTTATAGATTTAGAGCTAACTTCGATAAAAAACGATTTTTTAATATCAAAATTTGAAATCTTTCTTATAAAAAAAAATTATACTTGAACACTTAGTAGATATGGGTCAAATTTTGGATTGAGGTTGAGTTTTTTTATTTGAATGGCAAAACTTCTAAATTTTTTGAACTTGAAACAAATTTTGATAAAAACGCATTAAATTAATTATTTTTTTTTTACCAAGATTTAGTCTTTTTTTGGCAAAAAAATCGGGACATTTAAGTCCCAATGTCTGTTTAAGGTTTAAATCAATTTTTGATTTAAAAAATAACATAATCCTGGTATAAAATAATTACTTTTAATACATTTTTATAAACATTTTTATAAGATACGCTTAACCCTTTCTTCCCCGGCGTCAAAATTTGATTTTTTTTTTATTTTAATGCCAAAATCACGAAATTTTTCAAATATTTCTTATATTTTTATGAAATTTTTCAAAAATTTCTTATTTTTTTTAGGAAATTTTTCAAAAATTTCTTATTTTTTTTAGGAAATTTTTAAAAAATTTTTTATTTTTATTAGGGAATTTTTCAAAAATTTCTTATTTCTTTTAGGAAATTTTTCAAAAATTTCTTAGTTTTTTTAGGAAATTTTTCAAAAATTTCTTATTTTATAGGAAATTTTTCAAAAAATTCCTTATTTTTATAGGAAACTTTTCAAAAAATTTCTTATTTTTATCGGAAATTTTTCAAAAATGTCTTATTTTTATAGGAATTTTTTAAAAAATTTCTTTTTTTTATGGAAAATTTTTCAAAAATTTCTTACTTTTATAGGAAATTTTTCAAAAATTTCTTAATTTTATAGGAAATTTTTCAAAAATTTCATATTTTTATAGGAAATTTTTCCAAAAATTTCTTATTTTTATAGGAATTTTTTCAAAAATTTCTTACTTTTATAGGAAATTTTTCAAAAATTTCTTATTTTTATAGGAAATTTTTCGAAATTTTTTTGTTTTACAGAAAAATTTTCAAAAATTTCTTATTTTTATAGGAATTTTTCAAAAAATTCTTATTTTTATGGGAAATTTTTCAAAAATTTTTTATTTTTATAGAAAATTTTTTAAAAATTTCTTATTTTAAAGGAAATTTTTCAAAACTTTCTTATTTTTATGGCAAATTTTCAAAATTTTCTTATTTGTATAGGAAATTTGTCAAAAATTTCTGATTTTTAAAAAAAATTTTTTAAAATGTCTTATTTTCATAGGAAATTTTTCAAAAAGTTCTTATTTTTATAGGAAATTTTTCAAAAAAATCTTATTTTTATAGGAAATTTGTCAAAAATTTCTTATTTTTATAGGAAATTTTTCAAAAAAATTCTTATTTTTATAGAAAATTTTTCAAAAATTTCTTGTTTTTATAGGAAATTTAAAAAAAAAAAATTCTTATTTTTATAGGAAATTTTTCAAAAATTTCTTATTTTTATAGGAAATTTTTCAAAAATTTCTTAGTTTTATAGGAAATTTTTCAAAAATTTCTTATTTTTATAGGAATTTTTTCAAAAATTTCTTATTTTGATAGGAAATTTTTCAAAAATTTCTTATTTTGATAGGAAATTTTTCAAAAAATTCATATTTTTATAGGAAATTTTTCAAAAATTTCTTATTTTTATAGGAAATTTTTCAAAAATTTCTTATTTTTATAGGAAATTTTTCAAAAATTTCTTATTTTTATAGGAAAATTTTCAAAGATTTCTTATTTTTATAGGAAATTTTTCAAAAATTTCTTATTTTTATAGGAAATTTTTCAAAGATTTCTTATTTTGATATGAAGTTTTAAAAAAATTTCTTATATTGAAAGGAGTTTTGTTTTAAATTTCTTATTTAGATAGAAAATTTATCAAACATTTCTTATTTTTATTTTGATAGCAAATTTTTCTAAAAATTTCTATTTTTTTTAATACTTTCTTATTTTTATAGAAAATTTTTAAAACTTTTCTTATTTTGATAGAAAATTAAAAAAAAAATATTTTTTATAGGAAATTTTTTTTAACAATTTATTATTTTTATAGGAAATGTTTAAAAATTTTCATACCGATTTGTACCTCAAACTTTCATTACGGCGACTTGGGTAGACGTTATCGGCTTAAAATTATTTTTTTATTTAAAATTTCTTTGAATAAATAGGGTTGGGAAATGGGTAAATACCCAATTGGTAAATACCCGGTAAATTGGGTAATTTGGGTAAAAAAGGAAAATATCTTATTTTTAACTTAAAACGGCAATGAAGCATAGAAAAACATACAAGATTTAGTGTAAACATTTATTAACCGTTACTTGGAAGAGTTGCCAGATGAGGAATTTAAACAAAAAGTTGCCATATTGGAAATTTGTATGTAAAACATAAAAACCCATATTAGTAAGTTTATTTAAAAGTTAAAACAAAAAGTTTTGTTTACTTCATTTAACCCTGAAATTTTCACTTTCATTAACATTAAGCTTTTCGTAATAACCAAAACCATCAAAGAACCTTTCAATTAACTGCTTAATAACTTAAATTGCTTTCTATGACTTCTAACTTTATTTTTAAATATTTCGATTTTTTTTTCAAAAGCTCCTTTCACTTGGTTTGGCCATTAACTCCTTTCATTTATAAATAATCTGTTTTTTTTTTCATTTGTTATAAACTTTTTATTTCTCTTATTTGTCTTTTTTTTACTAAAATTCCTTATTAAGTCTAGAGCGAGTAACTGAATCCGCTTGTAAACTGTTGTATTTTCATAATAACATTTCAAAAAGATTTTAAGTTTTCTAAGGCTTCTTTCGTTTGAAAACTAAAGTAAAAACACAAAATTTTTTAGCGTTGTTTTTTTTTATGGGCCCTACATTCAACGCTTATAAGACGAGTAATAAAAAATCAAGTTGAAGTTCATGGTGTGAGCTTAAGTGTCGTAAGCCGATTTATAAATAATAAAATTAAAAAGGAGAACGACGAAAGACTAGAGGAACAAAAAAATACTGTAAAAGTGTTTATAAAATTTGTGGTAAAAATGACAATAATTTATAGATTTATTGGGGGATAGAGGGAGTAAAATAATATGGGGAATTTTTAATATAAATTATTGGTATTTAAAGTAGCATAATTGTTTGCAATATCAAATATTTGGAAAGTTCGCTTAGACTTAAGTATTTACATAATATTTTATTAATGGGTAATGTAGTCCCCTGGATACCAAGCTATGGTTCTGATTGGTCTTAACTTGGTAAGACCTGAATTACCTTGTTTATCCTTCATCTCAACTACATTAACCGTTAATGCAGTGAGCTCAAATGTGCCGCGAGTTCTCCCATCCCACTCCTGGGAAAAACAATTACTATGAAAAAGCTAAAATAATAATAAAAACGGTCCTCCTAATGTTAAAAGAGGATGTACGATATTTCGATGCAAAGACCAAGTAGAGGAAAATCTTGGCCTATGAAATTATGGAATTCTAAAATATGTTCGGCCTTTGACCTTTACAGGTTGTAAATATAGGCTAATTACGTAAGTATTTTATTGATGTTGTGCAATTCAAAATTTTACCACTGTCCACCAGCAAATTACTAATAAGTCGATCTCTATTCGGGCCAACCCAAAACACCACTGAAAATACTTGTCCAGTTTTAAGGCCAACATGGCCCATTTACAATAATAAAAGTTCAACATAATTGATATATCTCTCGCCAACTTAATCGCGACCCCACAGGGCACTGTGCTTTTGGGCTGCATGCTAGAAGACTTACTCCTCATTGTAATGACTACTGTTGTAATTGTCATAACATTGAGACGGAGGTGACAGTTAATCACCTCCTCTTCACTGCCCCACTCTAGCAAATCTAAGGGCTCGCTTGTGGGTTCATTTTTTCTGCACGATTTATCTGATCTATAAAATAGGCATATGTATATATTGTAGCTACTGGTTGGCTCCAATAAGCCTTTTACCACTGTTAGTCCAGAAATCTTTCTTTTCTAATCTATTTCCTGCAGATACCACAAATGAACACCTTTAGGACCTAAGTGACGCTAAATTATCGATTTGCCACCTGCTTAACCTAACGTAACTTACTTAAATGACCTATATTTACAACCTGTTAAGGTCAAAGACCGAACATATTTTAGAATTCCATGCGCTTCGACTTTGTGCGCATATTCTCCTATTTCGTAAGTCAAGCTTTGAAAGATTTACCTTTACTTGGTATTTCCGTGGAAGTTTCGGACGTCCTCTTCTAACGTTAGGGGTGGATCGTTAATGTTAGCTCACTACATTCACGAGTGTTAACGTAGTTCTCCGGGTGATACCACGAGGAGATCAGTGTTCACAATTGAGATGAAGAATAACCAAGATAAGTCTGGGCTTACCATCTTAAGACCAATCAAAGCCGTTCTTGATATCTAAGATCTCCTACATCACCCGATTGACCTAACCTATCTTCGTTATAATTCCAATGTTCCAAGCTTCTACGTATTTCACCGTTCCAAACTTCTATAATACATAGATCCGAAAATCTATTGTAGCTACGAAAATCGTTCACATTTTGATCGTTTTCACAAAAAAACAAGGAGTACTTATGCGAAATTTTCTTCTTCCAAGATCTCAAAAAGTTCCTTAAGAATAGAAAAATTAAATATTGGAATATTCAGAATAATTGCTTAAAATAATGCGATATTTTTTATTAATTATTGAATTTTTCTCAACTCGTTTCCGAACTTTGAATATTCTTTAATTTCGGAGATTATTAAAAACTGGAAGGAAGCAGCTGGATTATAATTGATTTCTGACTTCCTTGAAGTCTAATCTTAGGTATATCTCCAATGTAATGAAACTATGATCTTGCATCTTGCATCCAATACGTACAATAATAGACGCCAAGAGTTTAAGAACGTTTCAACCCAACAGGTTATATTATCGCCGTAACTAAGGATTCACTTAAATTTTAGGGAAGGAGTTTCCCGAAGAAAATTCTATAACTTAATCGCTTTTGGTTAATTTGGACTTATTTCTAAGAATAAATATAAAATTTGTTCTCGGTTTTGGGCTTTTAAAGAGAATTCGGAATGATCTCGATTATATAGTTCCCAAGAGTAAGTTAAAGCGCAAAGTTCTACTTTAAACGTTTTTCTCTCGCCGTAACTTACGATTGGCATGAATTTTAGTGTCGGAGTTTCTCGAAGAAAATCCTATAATAGATTCACTTAATTTAAGAGACGGAGATTCCAGACGAAAATCCTATTATTTGATCGCTTTTGGTTCCTTTGGACTTATTTTTAAGAATAACGATAAAATTTGTTTTCGGGCTTGGGCTTGAGAAATCGGTACAATCTCGAATATATAGTTACCAAGAGTAAGTTAAATCGTAAGATTCTACGGTTCGTCTTCATTTAAGTGTTGGAGGTACTCAAAGAAAATCCCATATTTGAGTATTTAAGTTTATAGAATATGATATATTCGTAATGATACAATTTGTTCTCGGCTTTGGAGTGCTTTTATAAAGAGAATTCGGAATCGTCTCTAATGTATAGTTATTTCATTCCAGATCCCCAGAATTTAAACAACTCCACTTAGTCTCTGTTGAATGGGTATCTCGAATATGTGGTTACCAAGAGTTAAAGATCTTAATGTCGAAGGTTCAACCTAAAAGGGTTTTCTCTAGCCGTAACTTACGATTCACCTAAATTTTAGTGCGAAGGTTCCCGAAAAAAATCCTATAAAAGAGTTTTTAATGTGATGATCGTAGAATTAAGATTGTATAGTTATTCCATTTCAGATCTCCAGAATCCAAACACTTAGTCTCTTCTGAACGGGTATGATTTCAGTTGACGATCTGGGATCAAAGTTTTTATATAAAATGTCGTTTTGACTGCAAATACGCACATTATTATCGAAGATCCTCTACAACAATTCAAACGGGAACTGGCTAAAAGCTCTCTACCTGAAACCTTCCAGATCGGTTTAAAGAGCTTACAAGTTTTTAATGTGATGATCGTAGAATTAAGAATGTATAGTTATTCCATTCCAGATCCCCAGAATCCAAACAACTCTACTTAGTCTCTTCTGAACGGGTATGATTTCAGTTGACGATCTGGGATCAAAGTTTTTATATAAAATGTCGTTTTGACTGCAAATACGCACATTATTATCGAAGATCCTCTACAACAATTCAAACGGGAACTGGCTAAAAGCTCTCTACCTGAAACCTTCCAGATCGGTTTAAAGAGCTTACAAGTTTTTAATGTGATGATCGTAGAATTAAGAATGTATAGTTATTCCATTCCAGATCCCCAGAATCCAAACAACTCCACTTAGTCTCTTATCCGTCAACTGATAAATTCAGTTGACGATCTGGGATGAAAGTTTTTATCTAAAATTTAGTTTTGACTGAAAATGCTGGCGTCCTCCATCTATGTAAGTTAGATCGCCTAGGTTAGTCCCCCTTCTACTTGTCACTGAAGCTTCTGCAAAAGTTACTTGACGTAGTTAGTTGGCATAAGTCAAATAAGAGCCCAGAGTTAGTCCCCTTCTGTAATACACGGCAGATTAGGTACAGATATGATGTTTTGTGGACTCATTCTTCTACTCGTCACTTAAGCTTCTGCAAAAGTTAGTCGTCGCATAGGTCAAATAAGAGCCCAGAGTTAGTCCCCTTTCGTTCGACATGGCAGGTAAAGTACAGATAAGATGTTTTGTGAACTCATTCTCCCACTCGTCACTAAAGCTTCCAAAAAGTTAACCGTCGCAACCTTAGTTAGTTTACATAGGTCAAATACGAGCCCAGAGTTAGTTCCCTTCCGTAACACACGGCAGGTGAAGTAAAGATATGATGTTTTGTAACTAAAGCTTCTTTGTAACTAAAGCTTCTGCAAAAGTAACTCGTAGCAATCTTAGTTAGTTCGTATAGGTCAAATAAGAGCTCAAAACCTACAACACGGCAGGTAAAGTGTAGATAAGATGTTATGGGGACTCCTTCTCTTCAGCGGAGAAATGTTACTCGTAGCAACTTTACCATATCGCACGCCTTCCAAATAAACAATGTCCAGTCATAAAGGCCACAAATATGGGTATATCGGGTCTTGTTAGTGACAGTAATCTGTGAGAACGTTACCTATCTGTATTACCCAGATCTTTCTGAAAATAATACGTTCTCGGCCAACCTATAATTTGCCTTCTCTAGAAGTAGTACCGCCGTGGTATAGCTGGTTAGTCATCCGCCTAGCATACCAGAGGCCCAAGTTCGATCCCTGGCCAGACTCACTTGAAAAAAATAAATTTTCAAAAAAAGCGACGGTTTGCCTCATAACTCAGCTAGCCACTGGTTATTGAGTATTAGGCTATGTAAAACTTCTCTAACTAATGCATTTGCCGTTCGGAGCCGGCGTTAAAACGTAGGTCCCTTTCAATGAGTCTAAAAATAGAATCGGATGCAGCTCATTGTCTGAGAGAAGTACCCCTTGTTCCAATTGGAATGTTACCGGGGAATTATATATATATATATAGAAGTAGTAGGAGTAGTAGTCAACAGATTCTAGTTTATATGGACTTTGTAATAGAGTCTTAATAACTCGTCTACTCTACTCGGTTTTTAGATTATATCACAAGATCATCAAGCAACCCAGAATTAGAGTGATCCTCGACCAAAATTGCCTATGTTCTTGAGATCGCCGAACTAGTATTTTTAATTTACTTTATCATCTTAAAATCAAAGATGATGAAGTAAGACTTTGATCATAATTTACCCTGATCGCCATAAGATCATGCTTTTTAACACTCCTTGATGATCTTCATTTGAAATTCCCAAGGTTTTTACTACAACAAATTGAAATGATCTTAAATAACTAATGAAATTGTATTCTAAAGGTTTTCAAATCCATGTTATATCCAGGTAAATGATCTAATAAACTACATTCATATTTCATTAATCAATAAAACTTTTCCAAAAGGTGTTACAAGGTGTTAAGTAGTAATGCCCAACTTAAAATGGCCCTGAGGGAAGGAGTGTTCTAACATTGTCAATGGTAATGTTAAAGGTAATGATGATGATGTTGATGGTGGTGGTGGAGGACTCATAAAATGGAACATAGAAAAAACAAACAACAAAAAGACCAAAGTAAAAATAAATATTCCCTATATTTTAGAGCAGTCAAACGGCAAGTACAAATAAAAATTAAACAAATATTTGCAAAAAAAAAGAAGAATAAAGACTTCTAGTATATAAAAGTGTAGAGCCAGAACACACGCACAATTTCGTAATGTTCTTTTTGGTTAATGTATGATTTTATTTTTTTGTTCCAACTAAAAACAAGAGCTATAACAGAACCAACAACAAACAACTAAAATGGATAAGTAGTAGAAGAAGAAGCAGAAGAAGACGAAAGGTAATTTGATACTTTCCATAAAATACCCGCCACCCAACCATAAAACACAACTCAACTCCACTCTACAAATGAAGGCAGTCAGGCAGCAGTAGAACATGTACGAATGAATACGAGTACGAATATGCCAAACAAAGCGCAAAAAGTACATACAAAAAGAACAACAATGGAAAATGTACAGAAAAGGACAAGAAGCAGATGAAAACAACAAAAGTAGTGGTAAACTATAATAAAAGCAGTAAAAACAAAAAAAGCGCAAGAGGCGCAAATGTAATGGGCAGACGTTTCGAAGAATTGTTTCATTTAAAACAGAATGTGTTTTCATGATATATTACGACTTAGCACATAGGGGATGGATCCTATTTATGCTATGCTCCCACTTATGATATTTATAGCTTGTGGAAAAAAAGATAGGAGTAGTATTTGTGTACATTTTAATTTTTCTATATTGTAACTGGCGATTCACTATCAGCCAATGGACAATCGACCACTTATGCGTGTGTTGTGCAATAATTTTCAAGTCACGGGAACGATGAAGGGGATGTTGGATACCAAGTAACGGTTCTGATTGGTCTTAACTTGGTAAGCCCAGACTTATCTTGGTTATAATTCATATCAACTGTGGATACAGACCTCCTAGAGGTATTACCCAGAAAACTACGTTAACTCCAGTTAATGTATTGAGCTTACATGTGCTGCGAGTTCTTTCATAAGAACTTCATAAGGACGTCTGGCTAGTGGCCCACTCCTGAAAAAAAATTACTATGAGAAAGCCAAAATTAGAATAAAAACGCCCCCCTAATGTAAGAATAGGACGTCCTAAATTTTGATGGAAAGACCAAATAGAGTAAAATCTTTCAAAACTTTGCCTACAAAATTGGAGAATATGCGCACAAGATCGAAACGCATGGAATTCAAAAAATATGCTCGGCCTTAGACCTAAACAGGTTGTAAATATGGGCCATTTAAGTGAGTATGTCGGGAACGATATCGCTGAATTTGTAAGGTCACATTACAAAGAATTACGATTGTGTTCCAGTAAATCAATACTACTGTATTTTTTCGATCAAATATTCTTCAAAACCTATTTCGCAGATGACAGTAACATTTACCATTCATATTCATTCCATTATATACCGTGTCTTCTGGAGATGGGTCGAGTAAATAATATATTTCAAGGCTTAGTTGGAGCTCGGCAAAAAATGTTACTTTATGTCATGGTTTTCGTTTTACCAAGCTTATTTTTCAAGTGTCGAAAAAAACATTCAGGAACCTCAGTTTTTAAAAAGATATATTTCACTTAAGCCGATATCTTCTTCCTATATCCGAACGAAAAGCATAAAATAATGCTTATTATTATTCCCCTAAAACTAAACTATTATTATTCCCCTAAAAATAAAACGTACGGAAAAAATGTGTTTCGTAGGGTCAATTATAAACGGGTGTAGGTAACAATATACATCCTTGTCTTACTCCAGTAGTAACTTCAAACGGATTAGACAATTTACCTTTATGTAGGACTTTATGTATACAATCCACGTACATTGTCCGAATTATGTTCAGAATTTTCGTTGGCATGTTACGATTTTCTCAAATTCTATATCTGTAGGAGCTACATTCGTTGTTGTTAACAACATCTAGAATCCGATTCCTTATGGAAGTAATAAAGGCATTTCTGATTCCTATTTCCCAACATCAATTTTCCGATCGGCTTTTTCCGTTTCAGACCTCAGAGCAGCTACTTTAAATCGAATTTTAGATACAACTAAATTATGGTTAAATCTGCTCCGCGCCTAGAGCGTACATAAAGTAAAGTTGATCGCCACTTAGAGTTGATCAAAATATCATCAATTTGGTTCTTAGTAACGCAGTTCGGCGATATGAAAGTTATTTAATGGTGGAGCTTATGAGGAAAAATAGTGCCACCTACAACATAGTTCGATTAATCTTTCCGTTGTCGTTTCTTACTCCGACACTGCGCTGTACTGTTCATTCAACTGCTTAGTACATCGTAAAATTCGTCTTTGTCGTTTTAAGATTGGATTTCAGTAGGAGTAGACATTATCAAATTACGAGCTATAGTCTTAAGTTTTATTGCGATTAGTCTCCCATTGATAGGATACCACGCCATCATGGCTATTCTTTTAGTTATCAGAAAGCCCACACATGGGTCTGTTTGTATAGCGAATCGCTCGATCCGATACAAACTGGAGCCGCAACTAACAAACTAACAACTCACGGCAGTCGGTTCTTCGTATCGGAACGACTCGGAATTCTTAGGATTCCGACCAAGGACTGTCACTTCTACGATATTACCAATAATATCGCAGTTACAACAACAACAACATGTTGAACAGACGCAGCATTTTCATACTTTACCAAGTACAATTATGTCAGACCGTTAGACCAAATATGTTGGAATGGCTCTGAGATAACTCTCAACCCTGACCTAGAACCCCACACGGGTTGTTTATCTCCTCTTCAACTAGGTTGCTCAGTTTACCAGGATGTCTCACGAGGAGGTTAGAGTAGGAATTGTATAGCGAATCGCTCGATCCGATACAAACTGGAGCCGCAACTAACAAACTAACAACCCACGGCAGTCGGTTCTTCGTATCGGAACGACTCGGAATTCTTAGGATTCCGACCAAGGACTGTCACTTCTACGATATTACCAATAATATCGCAGTTACAACAACAACAACAACATGTTGAACAGACGCAGCATTTTCATACTTTACCAAGTACAATTATGTCAGACCGTTAGACCAAATACATTGGAATGGCTCTAAGATAACTCTCAACCCTGACCTAGAACCCCACACGGGTTGTTTATCTCCTCTTCAACTAGGTTGCTCAGTTTACCAGGATGTCTCACGAGGAGGTTAGAGTAGGAATTGTATAGCGAATCGCTCGATCCGATACAAACTGGAGCCGCAACTAACAAACTAACAACCCACGGCAGTCGGTTCTTCGTATCGGAACGACTCGGAATTCTTAGGATTCCGACCAAGGACTGTCACTTCTACGATATTACCAATAATATCGCAGTTACAACAACAACAACATGTTGAACAGACGCAGCATTTTCATACTTTACCAAGTACAATTATGTCAGACCGTTAGACCAAATACATTGGAATGGCTCTAAGATAACTCTCAACCCTGACCTAGAACCCCACACGGGTTGTTTATCTCCTCTTCAACTAGGTTGCTCAGTTTACCAGGATGTCTCACGAGGAGGTTATAGTAGGAATTGGATACAGTTCTTACCTGGAGACGCCAGGCAACAGCTGCATCCAATTACATAAGATTATACCCAGTACAAACTAAAGAACTGACTGTTTGCTCGAATGTTTTGAATGGTATCCAAAGAAGTTTAGTCAGGGGCAAGTTGGTCTGATATGGATCTATCTGAACAAGCCTCACAGAACTGGACTAGAGAATAATCAAATTATGTAAACAGATCTTAGATTCTTGAAAAATTTGTTATGTAAACATTTTCTCGAATATCTGATATGTTTGGGATACTTGATCGTTAGTTCGTTTCGTTTTAAGGAGTTTTGTGTGATTATTCGGAATCGGAAGGCTCTATTTTTCAAGTTAATGACAACTGTAATCTTCGAAGAATACATTATAGCGTAATATTGTGGGCTAGATATAACGTTTGAATGAAATTGGTATGTAAGACAGAATTGAGAGTTAGGAAGTAGTTAATTATGAAATAAAGATCCTTGCCAGATTAATGTTTCGATGGCGGAATTCAACAATGAATTTTTAAGGTTTTGAAAACCTTCCAATATAACAGATTTCCAGAAATCACTAAAATCCAGCATGGAACAACTCTTTTAAAGAGCTGTAGACAAAAAGAAGAAAATATGTTTTATAAAAATATGACGATACCTCAAACCTCGTCCGTCCCTTCTTACAAGAGTAACTATAAAGCACTACCATGGCAAATTGTATGAATATATTGTGACTAAATATTCTATATAAAGTGTTTATGCATATTCAAAACTTTTGCATTCACATTTTCGAATATAATGAATGGTTTTTGGGGTCTCCATTATAAACATTCTTACATCTCGTAATACTTATGCGTATAAACGATTGAGTTAGTGCCTCATGGTTAAGTGCAGATGAATAATATACTTTGTGTCTTACGAGTAATGTTGTTGTTGTTTTATAGTTGTTGCTGTTGGAACTTAAGACTGGCTGCCAAAGAAGCATTTTTTGTTACAAATGATACGAAACGGGGCAAAATATGAGCAAAATATTACAAAGTAAACAAATGGCTAAGGCAACGGCAGTAGCATTTGAATTTAGGGAAAGGCGAAATGTTTACAATAGTTTTGAAACCAAATCCAAAAATAAAATTTTGATGACGCGAAGATATGAAGTTTTTTAATTTGATGACAAATTTTGATTTTTTTGGCAATAATGATTCAAAAAAAAAAAAAAAATGAGCGAGGAATAGCAAAAATTATGAATTAGAAATTTGGAGGAAAAGGAGGAATTTTCTTTAAAGTAAAGTTTTTTATATTCGTACTGCAACGACTCGGAAATCATAAGATTCCGACCAAGGACTGCTATGTCTGTGATATTACCAAACATATTACAGTTACAACAACAACACACTAAAGCCTATATCCATCCCTGACTCTAAACTCTGTTAATTTACATTGCAAGCTTCGCGTTTGTTCTATAGCCAATTTTGTTAGTCATATTCCTCTATCAAGCTTCTTTATTACATAATTCATTCATAACGACCAATTTTGTGTTGCCTTCGTCATATAAATTTCATCCAAACTTTATATATTGCCCATAATTTTGTTCTACGTCCAATTTTATTTATTTTACATCGACAGCGTGTTATTGCTGTTGGCTAATATAGATGGGATATTTGATCGTTAGCTCGTTCCTCGATGCCTTTCGATGATTAGGCCATCATCTTAAGGAGGACTTTTAGACAGATCGAAAATCACGCATTATTACCTATTTTATAAACACAATCATTACGAATCATGTTTGTAAATCAAAGGTCTAAAGCAGGGATACTCCTTTTAAAGGTGATGACCTAATTAACCATCGAAACGCGACGAGGAATTTTATGCCCCCACAAACATTTTTTGGCTTTTATCAATATATTGTCTATTACATTAATAAATAAATGTTATAGACTGGGATTAAGTGCAAATAATTTTTCTTTTAAATTATTTTCTATAGGAAATTTTTTGGTTAAAATATTTTTAAGTAAAAATGGGCTATTTTATCGTTAGCTCGTTACGTTTTAAGGATTCTTCGGACGGAATGTTCTATTTCTAAAGTTAGTTAGAACTTTTATGTTAAACATTTAAATTTTCACCTCAAGTTGTCACCGTTTTTTTTTGTATACGAAATTAAAATTTCATTTATGGCTGATTCAAACAAATTTTATTGTTAAGACTCAAACATTTAATTAGTTGTTAAATTTTTATAAAAACCCATTCATTACTTTTAAAAACCAACAAATCTAATCACTAAATCTTAGATCATTTTTCCCCTAATTCCTTAAACAAAAACAAATTGTTAATGTTTTTCAAAATTTTCTTTTCGATTCTGAATGTGTTACATAGTTTTAATTGAAATTTATGTTTTGAACACAATTCGATGACACTTTTGTTCAAAACACCAGCATCAGCACCTCCAAAAACAACAACAACATCATCAACAAAAACAACAACATTTAATGACATTTGTGTTAAAAAATACAAAATTTGAAGAAATAAATTTATTATCTTTTCAAAATCTTTTCATAAACTTATGCTCGTACTCGTTTCGTAGTGTGTAGTCAAGTGTTTAACTTTTCGAGATAGATTTTAGATTAAAATGTTGTATCGAATAAATGTTAGGAAATTTCGGGGTTTCTGTTTTTAACAGGAATTTGATTTGGAAACATTCAAACAAATAAAAATTAAAAAACTATAAAAAATTAGACAAAAATTCAATAGAATTTTGTTGAACATTTTAAAAAATTTTCGAAATGGTTTTCTAATAAACTGAGAATCAATTTTATAGCTTCGATTTATTTTGACTATAAATTGAGGTGAGAAATTTATTTTTTTTTTAGAAATTCTAACCTCAAATACACATTAAGACGAATGGAGAGGTTAACCAATTCTAACCTCAAATATTAGGACAAATGAAAAGGTTAAGCAATTGAGGTTAGTAAAAATTATAAACGAAATAGTATTTATTTATTTGATTCGATTTTCAAGAATTAATAGTATTTTAATTTAGTTTATGTATCTAAATTATAATACTTCAATTTGCAGTCCGCGTTTTGACATGTAAAGTCAGTCTCAATTTACACAAGTGACATTGAGGTCATGACCTTTTATTAGTGAGCGATTTTAGTGAATTTGAAATGATGTAGATCATTGACACCAAAACTTTAAATCTAACTTGGGAGCTCAAGGAGCAGCTAAGAAAACATCGGATTTTTTCATAAAACGAATTTAATGTATTTCTTTAAACTGAAGTTGGTTTAAAAATTTTGGAAAATAGTGGTAGTCTGCCGACGTGACAGAGGTAGACATTTGCCCAAAGTCATATCCTTACTTTAATATAGAAAGGCCCTAAGTCGTTTCTCATTCAAATCGCTTTTTAAAGCTTTATTTAATATAATTTTATAAAAATATTTTAATTCTTAAAAAAGTTATTATAGCATTAATTTCTTTAGAGAATTTAGTAAAAAACTGCGTTTAAAAATTTTCTTTATCTTCAAAACTTAAGATTTTTTTTAGTTTTTTCCCCCTCTCCTGTAGAGTAAGAAAATTATTAGTTAGGGCTTTTCTATATTAAAGTAACGATATCCATAATTTATTGAAAACTAAATTTGTCAAAAATAAAAATATACGTTTTTAAGTCAATTTTCTTCTTAACCTCAAATTTGTCCACTTCTTATAATACAATAAAAAATTTATTCGGTTTTAATTATTGTAACATTTACAAAATTCTTAGATCTGCAACTAAAATCGCCAATTGGTCTATGTAAGTTAAAGTTTAATAGCTTAACCGCATATAACCACTTCAAAGGCCTCATGGAGGTTAGATGCCTCGAATTCAGGGAATACTAAAAATTATAAATATAAGATCCTAACTGAAATATAAAATCCTAACCGATCTTATTTTGTGATCGTATATGTTTAGTATTCGATTTAATATTTGAGACTTATAACCAAATATAGGCAGTCGATACCACCAGAAGCCGAAGACTTTTTGAAATTTTCGTAAATATCACAATATTTATGAAACTCGTGAAAATGAGCATTAAAATCATTCAGTTGAGATTTGGATTTTAGCAAAGTCGGTTGGTGCCGCAAGAAATAAAATAAAAATCCAATTTATAACAACAAAATATATGATTAGAAATTCTAACCTCAAATACACATTAAGAAGAATGGAGAGGTTAACCAATTCTAACCTCAAATATTAGGACAAATGGAAAGGTTAAGCAATTGAGGTTAGTAAAAATTATAAACGAAATAGTATTTATTTATTTGATTCGATTTTCAAGAATTAATAGTATTTTAATTTAGTTTATGTATCTAAATTATAATACTTCAATTTGCAGTCCGCGTTTTGACATGTAAAGTCAGTCTCAATTTACACAAGTGACATTGAGGTCATGACCTTTTATTCGTGAGCGATTTTAGTGAAATTGAAATCATGTAGATCATTGACACCAAAACTTTAAATCTAACTTGGGAGCTCAAGGAGCAGTTAAGAAAACATCGGATTTTTTCATAAAACGAATTTAATGTATTTCTTTAAACTGAAGTTGGTTTAAAATTTTTGGGAAAAAAGTGGTAGTCTGCCGACGTGACAGAGGTAGACATTTGCCCAAAGTCATATCGTTACTTTAATATAGAAAGGCCTTAGGTAGTTTCTCATTCAAATCTCTTTTTAAAGCTTTATTTAATATAATTTTATAAAAATATTTTAATTCTTAAAAAAGTTATTATAGCATTAATTTCTTTAGAGAATTTAGTAAAAAACTGCGTTTAAAAATTTTCTTTATCTTCAAAACTTAAGATTTTTTTTAGTTTTTTCCCCCTCTCCTGTAGAGTAAGAAAATTATTAGTTAGGGCTTTTCTATATTAAAGTAACGATATCCATAATTTATTGAAAACTAAATTTGTCAAAAATAAAAATATACGTTTTTAAGTCAATTTTCTTCTTAACCTCAAATTGTCCACTTCTTATAAAACAATAAAAAATTTATTCGGTTTTAATTATTGTAACATTTACAAAATTCTTAGATCTGCAACTAAAATCGCCAATTGGTCTATGTAAGTTAAAGTTTAATAGCTTAACCGCATATAACCACTTCAAAGGCCTCATGGAGGTTGGATGTCTCGAATTCAGGGAACACTAAAAATTTTAAATATAAGATCCAAAACGAAATATAAGATCCTAACCGATCTTATTTTGTGATCGCATATGTTTAATATTCGATTTAATATTTGAGACTTATAACCAAATATAGGCAGTCGATACCACCAGAAGCCGAAGACTTTTTGAAATTTTCGTAAATATCACAATATTTATGAAACTCGTGAAAATGAGCATTAAAATCATTCAGTTGAGATTTGGATTTTAGCAAAGTCGGTTGGTGCCGCAAGAAATAAAATCAAAATCCAATTTATAACAACAAAATATATGGTTAGAAATTCTAACCTCAAATACACATTAAGAAGAATGGAGAGGTTAACCAATTCTAACCTCAAATATTAGGACAAATGGAAAGGTTAAGCAATTGAGGTTAGTAAAAATTATAAACGAAATAGTATTTATTTATTTGATTCGATTTTCAAGAATTAATAGTATTTTAATTTAGTTTATGTATCTAAATTATAATACTTCAATTTGCAGTCCGCGTTTTGACATGTAAAGTCAGTCTCAATTTACACAAGTGACATTGAGGTCATGACCTTTTATTCGTGAGCGATTTTAGTGAAATTGAAATCATGTAGATCATTGACACCAAAACTTTAAATCTAACTTGGGAGCTCAAGGAGCAGTTAAGAAAACATCGGATTTTTTCATAAAACGAATTTAATGTATTTCTTTAAACTGAAGTTGGTTTAAAATTTTTGGGAAAAAAGTGGTAGTCTGCCGACGTGACAGAGGTAGACATTTGCCCAAAGTCATATCGTTACTTTAATATAGAAAGGCCTTAGGTCGTTTTTCATTCAAATCGCTTTTTAAAGCTTTATTTAATATAATTTTATAAAAATATTTCAATTCTTCAAAAAGTTATTATAGCATTAATTTCTTTAGAGAATTTAGTAAAAACTGCGTTTAAAAATTTTCTGTATCTTCTAAACTTAAGATTTTTAGTTTTTTCCCCCTCTCCTATAGAGTAAGAAAATTAATAGTTAGGGCTTTTCTATATTAAAGTAACGATATCCATAATTTATTGAAAACTAAATTTGTCAAAAATAAAAATATACGTTTTTAAGTCAATTTTCTTCTTAACCTCAAATTTGTCCACTTCTTATATTACAATAAAAAATTTATTCGGTTTTAATTATTGTAACATTTACAAAATTCTTAGATCTGCAACTAAAATCGCCAATTGGTCTATGTAAGTTAAAGTTTAATAGCTTAACCGCATATAACCACTTCAAAGGCCTCATGGAGGTTGGATGCCTCGAATTTAGGGAATACTAAAAATTATAAATATAAGATCCAAACCGAAATATAAAATCCTAACCGATCTTATTTTGTGATCGTATATGTTTAATATTCGATTTAATATTTGAGACTTATAACCAAATATAGGCAGTCGATACCACCAGAAGCCGAAGACTTTTTGAAATTTTCGTAAATATCACAATATTTATGAAACTCGTGAAAATGAGCATTAAAATCATTCAGTTGAGATTTGGATTTTAGCAAAGTCGGTTGGTGCCGCAAGAAATAAAATCAAAATCCAATTTATAACAACAAAATATATGGTTAGAAATTCTAACCTCAAATACACATTAAGAAGAATGGAAAAGTTAAGCAATTGAGGTTAGTAAAAATTATAAACGAAATAGTATTTATTTATTTGATTCGATTTTCAAGAATTAATAGTATTTTAATTTAGTTTATGTATCTAAATTATAATACTTCAATTTGCAGTCCGCGTTTTGACATGTAAAGTCAGTCTCAATTTACACAAGTGACATTGAGGTCATGACCTTTTATTAGTGAGCGATTTTAGTGAAATTGAAATGATGTAGATCATTGACACTAAAACTTTAAATCTAACTTGGGAGCTCAAGGAGCAGTTAAGAAAACATCGGATTTTTTCATAAAACGAATTTAATGTATTTCTTTAAACTGAAGTTGGTTTAAAATTTTTGGGAAAAAAGTGGTAGTCTGCCGACGTGACAGAGGTAGACATTTGCCCAAAGTCATATCGTTACTTTAATATAGAAAGGCCTTAGGTCGTTTCTCATTCAAATCGCTTTTTAAAGCTTTATTTAATATAATTTTATAAAAATATTTCAATTCTTCAAAAAGTTATTATAGCATTAATTTCTTTAGAGAATTTAGTAAAAAACTGCGTTTAAAAATTTTCTGTATCTTCTAAACTTAAGATTTTTTTTTAGTTTTTCCCCCTCTCCTGTAGAGTAAGAAAATTATTAGTTAGGGCTTTTCTATATTAAAGTAACGATATCCATAATTTATTGAAAACTAAATTTGTCAAAAATAAAAATATACGTTTTTAAGTCAATTTTCTTCTTAACCTCAAATTTGAACACTTCTTATATTACAATAAAAAATTTATTCGGTTTTAATTATTGTAACATTTACAAAATTCTTAGATCTGCAACTAAAATCGCCAGTTGGTCTATGTAAGTTAAAGTTTAATAGTTTAATCGCATATAGCCACTTCAAAGGCCTCATGGAGGTTGGATGCCTCGAATTCAGGGAACACTAAAAATTTTAAATATAAGATTTAAACCGAAATATAAGATCCTAACCGATCTTATTTTGTGATCGTATATGTTTAATATTCGATTTAATATTTGAGACTTATAACCAAAGATAGTCAGTCGATACCACCAGAAGCCGAAGACTTTTTGTAATTTTTGTAAATATTACGATCTTTAATGAAACTCGTGAAAATGAGCATTAAAATCATTCAGTTGAGATTTGGATGTTAGCAAAGTCGGTTGGTGCCGCAAGAAATAAAATCAAAATCCAATTTATAACAACAAAATATATAGTTCGAGAGAACAAAGAAATTATTATTTTTGTAAACATTATTTGAAATAAATATGTTTGTTCCCGTACTCTAACGAAACAACCCAA
Source organism: Stomorhina lunata (assembly GCA_933228675.1). NCBI lineage: Eukaryota > Metazoa > Arthropoda > Insecta > Diptera > Rhiniidae > Stomorhina > Stomorhina lunata. Next base: position 87,714,516 of record OW121744.1, on the reverse strand, counting down.
ACTTACCCAAATGTGTTCCCGTACAAAATTTTCAATACAAATTGTTGTTTTTTGAGTAATTTCTGACAACTTCGGACTGTTTTGGGTAGTTTCGTTAGAGGACGGGAACAAACATAATGTAACCAATTTGGGAATATTTTTCAAAACGAAAATAAATGCTAATATTAAACAATTATAGATTTTTCTGAATAAATATTTTTTTCAAAAAAAATATTTTTCTATTGAAAAATATTATTCTCTGGAAAATTTTTCGATAAAAATTATTTTCTATAAAAAATTACAAATATTGTCAGGATAGTAAATATTTATTCAAAAGAAAAATTATTCGCACTTTATCTCAGGCTTTAGCAAAATTTATTTATCGAACATTTTTCTACAGAAAAATATTTTTTTCAAAAATTTTTCTAGTGAAAAATATTTTTTTTATTAAAATATTTTTATAGAAAATTTTTTGCTTAAAAAAAATTATGAAAAATAATTTAGAAGAAAAATTATTTGCACTTAATCCCAGTCTATAACAATTATCAATGTAATAGACAATTTATTCTTAAAAGCCAAAAAATGTTTGTGAGGACAACCAATTTCTCGATGCGTTTCGATGGTTGATTAGGCCATCATCTTAAGGAGGACTTTTAGACAGATCGAAAATCTCGCATTATTACCTATTTTATAAACTCAAACATTACGAATCATGTTTGTAAATCAAAGGTCTAAAGTAGGGATACTCCTTTTAAAGGTGATGACCTAATTAACCATCGAAACGCGTCGAGGAATTTTATGCCCCCACAAACATTTTTTGGCTTTTATCAATATATTGTCTATTACATTAATAAATAAATGTTATAGACTGGGATTAAGTGCAAATAATTTTTCTTTTAAATTATTTTCTATAGGAAATTTTTTGGTAAAAATATTTTTCAGTCAAAATTTTCTCAATAGAAAAATTTATGATTAAAAATTGTCTATAGAAAAATTGTTGATAAAATAATTTTCTTTAAAAAAATTTTTGATAACAAAATTTTCTATAGAAAAATTTTTGATAAAAAAAATTTTTGATAAAAAAATTTTCAATGGAAACATTTTTGATAAAAAAATTCTATAGAAACATTTTTGAAAAAAGAAAATTTCTAAAGAAATATTTTTGATAAAAAAATTTTCTATAGATAAATTTTTGATAAAAAAATTTTCTATAGAAAAATTTTTGATAAAAAAATTTTCTATAGAAACATTTTTGATAAAAAAAAATTTCTATGGAAACATTTTTGATAAAAAACTTTTCTATAAAAACATCAACAAAATGTTCTTAAGGAAAATTTTTGATAAAAAAATTTTCTAAAGACAAATTTTTGATAAAAAAAATTTTTATAGAAAAATTTTTGATAAAAAAATTTTTATAGAAAAATTTTTGATAAAAAAAATTTCTATGGAAACATTTTTGATAAAAAAATTTTATAGAAACATTTTTGATAAAAATATTTATATAGACAAATATTTGATAAAAAAAATTTTGTATAGAAAAATTTTTTCATAAGAAAATTTTCTATAGAAAAATTTTTCATAAAAAAATTTTCTATAGAAAAATTTTTTCATAAAAAAATTTTCTATTGATAAATTTTTGATAAAAAAATTTTCTATAGAAACATTTTTGATAAAAAAAAATTTTCTATAGAAACATTTTTGATAAAAAACTTTTCTATAAAAACAGGTTCTTAAGGAAAATTTTTGATAAAAAAATTTTCTATACAAAAATTTTTGATAAAAAAATTTGTGATAAAAAAATTTTTATAGAAAAATTTTTGATAAAAATATTTATATAGAAAAATTTTTGATAGAAAAATTTTGTATAGAAAAATTTCTTCATAAAAAGTTTTCTATAGAAAAATTTTTCATAAGAAATTTTTCTAAAGAAAAATTTTTGATAAAAAAATTTTCTATAGAAAAATTTTTCATAAAAAAATTTTCTATAGAAAAATTTTTGATAAAAAAATTTTCTATAGAAAAATTTTTGATAAAAAAAAATTTTCTATAAAAAAATTTTTGAAAAAAAATTTTTCTATAGAAAAATTTGTGATAAAAAAATTTCTATAGAAAAATTTTTATTCAAAATATTTGTATAGAAAAATTTTTGATAGAAAAATTTTTGATAAAAATTTTTCTATAAAAAAAATTTTGAAAAAAAAATTTTCTATAGAAAAATTTGTGATAAAAAAATTTTTATAGAAAAATTTTTGATAAAAATATTTATATAGAAAAATTTTTGATAGAAAAATTTTGTATACAAAAATTTCTATATAAAAAGTTTTCTATAGAAAAATTTTTCATAAAAAAATTTTCTATAGAAAAATTTTTGATAAAAAAATTTTCTATAGAAAAATTTTTCATAAAAAAATTTTCTATAGAAAAATTTTTCATAAAAAAATTTTCTATAGAAAAATTTTTCATAAAAAAATTTTATAGAAAGATTTTTGATAAACAATTTTCTATAGAAAAGTTTTTGACAAAAAAATTCTATAGAAAAATTTTTGATAAAAACATTTTTTCCATTAAAAAAAATTTCTATAGAAAGATTTTTAATATAAAAATTTTCTATAGAAACATTTTTGATCAAAAGTATTTTCTATGGAAAAGTTTTTGAAAAACAATATTTTATAAAAAAATATTTTATAGAAACATTTTTGGTAAAAAAAAAATTCTATAGAAAATTTTTTTATAAAAAATTGTTTCTATAAAAAAATTTTCTATAGAAAAATTTTTGATAAAAAAATTTTCTATAGAAAAATTTTTGATAAAAAAATTTTCTATAGAATTTTTTTTTTACCAAAAATGTTTCTATAAAATATTTTTTTATAAAATATTGTTTTTCAAAAACTTTTCCATAGAAAATACTTTTGATCAAAAATGTTTCTCACAATATTTATGAAACTCGTGAAAATGAGCATTAAAATCATTCAGTTGAGATTTGGATTTTAGCAAAGTCGGTTGGTGCCGCAAGAAATAAAATCAAAATCCAATTTATAACAACAAAATATATGGTTAGAAATTCTAACCTCAAATACACATTAAGAAGAATGGAGAGGTTAACCAATTCTAACCTCAAATATTAGGACAAATGGAAAGGTTAAGCAATTGAGGTTAGTAAAAATTATAAACGAAATAGTATTTATTTATTTGATTCGATTTTCAAGAATTAATAGTATTTTAATTTAGTTTATGTATCTAAATTATAATACTTCAATTTGCAGTCCGCGTTTTGACATGTAAAGTCAGTCTCAATTTACACAAGTGACATTGAGGTCATGACCTTTTATTCGTGAGCGATTTTAGTGAAATTGAAATCATGTAGATCATTGACACCAAAACTTTAAATCTAACTTGGGAGCTCAAGGAGCAGTTAAGAAAACATCGGATTTTTTCATAAAACGAATTTAATGTATTTCTTTAAACTGAAGTTGGTTTAAAATTTTTGGGAAAAAAGTGGTAGTCTGCCGACGTGACAGAGGTAGACATTTGCCCAAAGTCATATCGTTACTTTAATATAGAAAGGCCTTAGGTCGTTTTTCATTCAAATCGCTTTTTAAAGCTTTATTTAATATAATTTTATAAAAATATTTCAATTCTTCAAAAAGTTATTATAGCATTAATTTCTTTAGAGAATTTAGTAAAAACTGCGTTTAAAAATTTTCTGTATCTTCTAAACTTAAGATTTTTAGTTTTTTCCCCCTCTCCTATAGAGTAAGAAAATTAATAGTTAGGGCTTTTCTATATTAAAGTAACGATATCCATAATTTATTGAAAACTAAATTTGTCAAAAATAAAAATATACGTTTTTAAGTCAATTTTCTTCTTAACCTCAAATTTGTCCACTTCTTATATTACAATAAAAAATTTATTCGGTTTTAATTATTGTAACATTTACAAAATTCTTAGATCTGCAACTAAAATCGCCAATTGGTCTATGTAAGTTAAAGTTTAATAGCTTAACCGCATATAACCACTTCAAAGGCCTCATGGAGGTTGGATGCCTCGAATTTAGGGAATACTAAAAATTATAAATATAAGATCCAAACCGAAATATAAAATCCTAACCGATCTTATTTTGTGATCGTATATGTTTAATATTCGATTTAATATTTGAGACTTATAACCAAATATAGGCAGTCGATACCACCAGAAGCCGAAGACTTTTTGAAATTTTCGTAAATATCACAATATTTATGAAACTCGTGAAAATGAGCATTAAAATCATTCAGTTGAGATTTGGATTTTAGCAAAGTCGGTTGGTGCCGCAAGAAATAAAATCAAAATCCAATTTATAACAACAAAATATATGGTTAGAAATTCTAACCTCAAATACACATTAAGAAGAATGGAAAAGTTAAGCAATTGAGGTTAGTAAAAATTATAAACGAAATAGTATTTATTTATTTGATTCGATTTTCAAGAATTAATAGTATTTTAATTTAGTTTATGTATCTAAATTATAATACTTCAATTTGCAGTCCGCGTTTTGACATGTAAAGTCAGTCTCAATTTACACAAGTGACATTGAGGTCATGACCTTTTATTAGTGAGCGATTTTAGTGAAATTGAAATGATGTAGATCATTGACACTAAAACTTTAAATCTAACTTGGGAGCTCAAGGAGCAGTTAAGAAAACATCGGATTTTTTCATAAAACGAATTTAATGTATTTCTTTAAACTGAAGTTGGTTTAAAATTTTTGGGAAAAAAGTGGTAGTCTGCCGACGTGACAGAGGTAGACATTTGCCCAAAGTCATATCGTTACTTTAATATAGAAAGGCCTTAGGTCGTTTCTCATTCAAATCGCTTTTTAAAGCTTTATTTAATATAATTTTATAAAAATATTTCAATTCTTCAAAAAGTTATTATAGCATTAATTTCTTTAGAGAATTTAGTAAAAAACTGCGTTTAAAAATTTTCTGTATCTTCTAAACTTAAGATTTTTTTTTAGTTTTTCCCCCTCTCCTGTAGAGTAAGAAAATTATTAGTTAGGGCTTTTCTATATTAAAGTAACGATATCCATAATTTATTGAAAACTAAATTTGTCAAAAATAAAAATATACGTTTTTAAGTCAATTTTCTTCTTAACCTCAAATTTGAACACTTCTTATATTACAATAAAAAATTTATTCGGTTTTAATTATTGTAACATTTACAAAATTCTTAGATCTGCAACTAAAATCGCCAGTTGGTCTATGTAAGTTAAAGTTTAATAGTTTAATCGCATATAGCCACTTCAAAGGCCTCATGGAGGTTGGATGCCTCGAATTCAGGGAACACTAAAAATTTTAAATATAAGATTTAAACCGAAATATAAGATCCTAACCGATCTTATTTTGTGATCGTATATGTTTAATATTCGATTTAATATTTGAGACTTATAACCAAAGATAGTCAGTCGATACCACCAGAAGCCGAAGACTTTTTGTAATTTTTGTAAATATTACGATCTTTAATGAAACTCGTGAAAATGAGCATTAAAATCATTCAGTTGAGATTTGGATGTTAGCAAAGTCGGTTGGTGCCGCAAGAAATAAAATCAAAATCCAATTTATAACAACAAAATATATAGTTCGAGAGAACAAAGAAATTATTATTTTTGTAAACATTATTTGAAATAAATATGTTTGTTCCCGTACTCTAACGAAACAACCCAAACTTACCCAAATGTGTTCCCATACAAAATTTTCAATACAAATTGTTGTTTTTTGAGTAATTTCTGACAACTTCGGACTGTTTTGGGTAGTTTCGTTAGAGGACGGGAACAAACATAATGTAACCAATTTGGGAATATTTTTCAAAACGAAAATAAATGCTAATATTAAACAATTATAGATTTTTCTGAATAAATATTTTTTTCAAAAAAAATATTTTTCTATTGAAAAATATTATTCTCTGGAAAATTTTTCGATAAAAATTATTTTCTATAAAAAATTACAAATATTGTCAGGATAGTAAATATTTATTCAAAAGAAAAATTATTCGCACTTTATCTCAGGCTTTAGCAAAATTTATTTATCGAACATTTTTCTACAGAAAAATATTTTTTTCAAAAATTTTTCTAGTGAAAAATATTTTTTTTATTAAAATATTTTTATAGAAAATTTTTTGCTTAAAAAAAATTATGAAAAATAATTTAGAAGAAAAATTATTTGCACTTAATCCCAGTCTATAACAATTATCAATGTAATAGACAATTTATTCTTAAAAGCCAAAAAATGTTTGTGAGGACAACCAATTTCTCGATGCGTTTCGATGGTTGATTAGGCCATCATCTTAAGGAGGACTTTTAGACAGATCGAAAATCTCGCATTATTACCTATTTTATAAACTCAAACATTACGAATCATGTTTGTAAATCAAAGGTCTAAAGTAGGGATACTCCTTTTAAAGGTGATGACCTAATTAACCATCGAAACGCGTCGAGGAATTTTATGCCCCCACAAACATTTTTTGGCTTTTATCAATATATTGTCTATTACATTAATAAATAAATGTTATAGACTGGGATTAAGTGCAAATAATTTTTCTTTTAAATTATTTTCTATAGGAAATTTTTTGGTAAAAATATTTTTCAGTCAAAATTTTCTCAATAGAAAAATTTATGATTAAAAATTGTCTATAGAAAAATTGTTGATAAAATAATTTTCTTTAAAAAAATTTTTGATAACAAAATTTTCTATAGAAAAATTTTTGATAAAAAAAATTTTTGATAAAAAAATTTTCAATGGAAACATTTTTGATAAAAAAATTCTATAGAAACATTTTTGAAAAAAGAAAATTTCTAAAGAAATATTTTTGATAAAAAAATTTTCTATAGATAAATTTTTGATAAAAAAATTTTCTATAGAAAAATTTTTGATAAAAAAATTTTCTATAGAAACATTTTTGATAAAAAAAAATTTCTATGGAAACATTTTTGATAAAAAACTTTTCTATAAAAACATCAACAAAATGTTCTTAAGGAAAATTTTTGATAAAAAAATTTTCTAAAGACAAATTTTTGATAAAAAAAATTTTTATAGAAAAATTTTTGATAAAAAAATTTTTATAGAAAAATTTTTGATAAAAAAAATTTCTATGGAAACATTTTTGATAAAAAAATTTTATAGAAACATTTTTGATAAAAATATTTATATAGACAAATATTTGATAAAAAAAATTTTGTATAGAAAAATTTTTTCATAAGAAAATTTTCTATAGAAAAATTTTTCATAAAAAAATTTTCTATAGAAAAATTTTTTCATAAAAAAATTTTCTATTGATAAATTTTTGATAAAAAAATTTTCTATAGAAACATTTTTGATAAAAAAAAATTTTCTATAGAAACATTTTTGATAAAAAACTTTTCTATAAAAACAGGTTCTTAAGGAAAATTTTTGATAAAAAAATTTTCTATACAAAAATTTTTGATAAAAAAATTTGTGATAAAAAAATTTTTATAGAAAAATTTTTGATAAAAATATTTATATAGAAAAATTTTTGATAGAAAAATTTTGTATAGAAAAATTTCTTCATAAAAAGTTTTCTATAGAAAAATTTTTCATAAGAAAATTTTCTAAAGAAAAATTTTTGATAAAAAAATTTTCTATAGAAAAATTTTTCATAAAAAAATTTTCTATAGAAAAATTTTTGATAAAAAAATTTTCTATAGAAAAATTTTTGATAAAAAAAAATTTTCTATAAAAAAATTTTTGAAAAAAAATTTTTCTATAGAAAAATTTGTGATAAAAAAATTTCTATAGAAAAATTTTTATTCAAAATATTTGTATAGAAAAATTTTTGATAGAAAAATTTTTGATAAAAATTTTTCTATAAAAAAAATTTTGAAAAAAAAATTTTCTATAGAAAAATTTGTGATAAAAAAATTTTTATAGAAAAATTTTTGATAAAAATATTTATATAGAAAAATTTTTGATAGAAAAATTTTGTATACAAAAATTTCTATATAAAAAGTTTTCTATAGAAAAATTTTTCATAAAAAAATTTTCTATAGAAAAATTTTTGATAAAAAAATTTTCTATAGAAAAATTTTTCATAAAAAAATTTTCTATAGAAAAATTTTTCATAAAAAAATTTTCTATAGAAAAATTTTTCATAAAAAAATTTTATAGAAAGATTTTTGATAAACAATTTTCTATAGAAAAGTTTTTGACAAAAAAATTCTATAGAAAAATTTTTGATAAAAACATTTTTTCCATTAAAAAAAATTTCTATAGAAAGATTTTTAATATAAAAATTTTCTATAGAAACATTTTTGATCAAAAGTATTTTCTATGGAAAAGTTTTTGAAAAACAATATTTTATAAAAAAATATTTTATAGAAACATTTTTGGTAAAAAAAAAATTCTATAGAAAATTTTTTTATAAAAAATTGTTTCTATAAAAAAATTTTCTATAGAAAAATTTTTGATAAAAAAATTTTCTATAGAAAAATTTTTGATAAAAAAATTTTCTATAGAAAAATGTTTCAAAAAAAATTTTGTATAGAAACAATTTTTATACAAAAATTTTCTAAGAAAAATTTTTAATAAAAAAAATTGTCTATAGAAACATTTTTGATAAAAAAAAAATTTCTATAAAAACATTTTTGATAAAAAAAAATTTGATAGCATTAACGGTCAAATCAATAAACAATTCTAGGTTGCAATTTTCACTGTTTCCCTATTCTCTTTTTAACACGTTTATATTGTGGAACTGTGGCATTTTTATGACAAATCCAAACTTAAACTTCAGAAATTCTTATGGGTACAATCACCAAAATTGATTTCAGTGCCTCCATAACTAATTCTGTCTTGGGTCAACCAAAAGACCTCTGCACATTTCGTCTGACTTCTATTTCCATATCCTCTGCGTATGAATATTCTGTAGGAAAATCAGGGCCCAAATCGCCGCATTCGATATCGATCAAAATGTAAGATATTTCAAAAATATTTTTATAGCATACTTTTAGGATCATGTAAATAATATATATAAGATTCACTAAATTGTAACTTATTTATCAAATACTTCCTAAAAGTAAAATAGTTTCATTTAAACTAAATGTTTTAACAAACAAATGGATATGTTTAGATATTGAATTTTATTAAACTTTAAAATTATTAGTATTATTTTATTAAACTTTATAAATTATTTTGAAAATCCCTAAGGTATGCTATGCAATATTTGCTTAAAAGTATAAATTTTCGAAATATCAAATGCAGCGATTTGACCTCAAAATAAATGTAGTTCAGAGAAAAGTTCGTTAGTAAGGGAAATAGCACAACGCCTAGTGGTGTTGCTCTTTTTAAAAATCTATTTAAGTCAGTCGACCCTAATTTGGTTCTATTATGTCTCCCCTGTAAGTACAAAAAACTTTTTAATATCGGGTGTTTTTTATTGAGGTATAGAACTTTAAGTTGGCATCACTTTTTTAACTGGCAGCCATTTTGTCAGCTGTCAAGTGATTAATATTTAGTTTGGTTTGCCATTTCATCATGAACAGGTTGACAAAAGAACAACGCTTGCAAATCGTGCAAATTTATTTCGAAAATAAGCAAAATTGCAAAAAAGCAAAATTGCCGCATTTGGAGTGAAGAGAATCCACATGAGACCCTTGAGACGCCATTACATCCACAAAAACTGACTGTTTGGTGTGCTCTATGGGCTGGTGGAGTCATTGGGCCATACTTCTTCCGAAATAATGCTGGAGAGTCAGTTACCATAAATGGAGACCGGTATAGAGCCATGATAACCGACTATTTTGTTTCCCAATTGGATGGCATGAATGTGGATGAGTTGTGGTTCCAACAAGACGGCGCTACATGCCACACAGCGCACGTCACAATTGATTTATTGAAGGAAATATTCGATGAGCACATAATTTCGCGGAATGGACCTGTCAATTGGCCACCAAGATCGTGCGATTTGAAACCACTGGATTATTTTCTTTGGGGATATGTGAAGTCGAACCAGAAACGTTAGGGGACTTGGAAGCCAACATTCGTGGCGTTATTGCCAACATACGGCCCCATATGCTCGAAAAAGTAGTTGAAAAAGGGACCTGTAGAATTGGCTTTATTCGAGCCAGCCGCGGCGGCCACATGCCCGAAATCATATTTAAACATTAATGGCATAAAATTATCCTTCCAATAAAGGCAAATTGATGGACATTAAAACGATTTTCTTGTGTTTTATTTCAATTCGAAGTTCTATACCTCTAAAAAAAACACCCATTACTAATGTCCTTTTCCAGGTTAGATAGAGATTCAGCTAAAGTAATGTTTTTAAAAGCCCCTGGTATATGTGGAAAAGCTATAGTATAATCTTTTATGGGAAGTGAACCTTGTCAAGTTTTCGATATACAAAGTATTATAAAAATATTCATTTATATATAAACATTTCTTTTCATTTTTATGACAATTTAAATTTTTATACACATTTTACATACAAAACTGAAAATTTCTATTTCTAATATCAAAACTAGACTTTTATTAGATGGAAATGTTAATTTAAGTTGTAATAATAGTCGTGGTAATTATTGTCTCACTGGAGCAGACAACCACTTGTTGCTTTACTAGATGTTCTATATTATAACTAATTTATTGTGGTGTTTTTTTTTCTAATCTTCTAATATTTTTCTATTATTTATTTCATTCTAATCTAGTTAAAATTTCATTTATACAAAAAAAAGAAAACTTTTCTCACAATTTCTCATCGTCGTAGAAAAATCGTTTTTGTGTAACTGGAAAAATGTAATAAATATGTTTTTGTCTGGTTTTCCATGATATAAACAATTTGCTTGATAAATTTTTGAAAAAAAAATTTCTTTCCTCCTCAAAACTTGAGTTTGAGTCATAATAATCTTTAAAAGATCATCTGGATGTGTTAAAAAATATTTTCATTCTGTACGAATATATTTTATTCTTTAGATTGTTGGGAAGTTGGAAGACTAAAGTGTTCTTCATCATCTTCATCAACGCATATGTATCTCTCATGGTTGTCTGTCTGTTAATTTACAATTATCCATGATTGTAACGATATCAGCGGACCAACAGCCGTGCTCAACTTTGCATATGACTGCAACACATTTTTAGTTTAAAAAAGCTTTTAAAAAAAGCATTACCCAGTAAATATTGAGCTTTTAATTTCAGAGAAGATTTCTTAAAGATCGCGCAGAGTTTGAACCGCCTATAATTAGCTAGAGCCCCATTCATTTTTTTCCAAATTAAAAGTATTTCCAATTTATTGAAGATTTTACTCAGTACGAGATCATTTTGAAGTTCTGGAACTGAGTAAAAGCTGATATAAGATCTCGGAAGCAGTGTTCCCTTAAAGTAGGGCTCCTAAAATCTCAGAAAAACTGATTATCATTACACCTCAGCCACCGCCTATATCTTAGGGAGGTGACTCCAAGAAAGAACACTTTATAAATTAGTATATTTTTTAACCGATTTAAAAGGTATTATATACAAACCTTGTATAGAGATATACAATTGAGATATACAATTACAGGCGCGGCGCCATGGGCTGCAAATAGGGCACTCCGCCAAGGAAGAGTCAAAGTCTATAAATATCAATGAGGAATTTTTCATCCGATTTAATATGATATGGAAAGCAAAAAAAAGTTAGTGGGGTGGAGGCATGTGCTGCGAAAGTAGGACATCTCATATTTATTAACAACTTCAATCGATGTTTTAAAGACTTTCCTATATATAAGGGACCTATAAAAGATAACAATTTTTTAAGTTCCAAATGAATCTACTCATTGGGTCATTCGCTTATTTCTCATTAAAGCCTCGAATTTTGTCTGTCTGATGCTTTTTTAGTTGTAATAAAAAGTTTGACTTTTTCGCGCTTAAACTATATTTTATTGGCTGCTCTTTTCATGTCTGCATTTGTAAGACTGCGTCAGTTTGTCTGGTGACTTAAAATGTGTCTTAAATCGTTTTGTGTGAATCAATTTTAATTCGCAAATGTTTTGTAGTTTTAAAATTTTTTTTGTTCGAAAATTTTTTATTGCATGTTTAAAGTGGATGTAGTTTGTTTGTAAAAAAAGGCCAAAGAACACTGAGAGAAATTAAGGGAAAATGTTAACTACATATGTATAACAGTTGTTGAGAAAAGGCATAACTAGAAGAGCACTAAAATAGAACTTAAACAGAACTAGAGCAAAATTCGAACAAAACACAGCGGAAAGAGAACAGAACTAGAACAGAACTAGAACAGAACTAGAACAGAACTAGAACAGAACTAGAACAGAACTAGAACAGAACTAGAACAGAACTAGAACAGAACTAGAACAGAACTAGAACAGAACTAGAACAGAACTAGAACAGAACTAGAACAGAACTAGAACAGAACTAGAACAGAACTAGAACAGAACTAGAACAGAACTAGAACAGAACTAGAACAGAACTAGAACAGAACTAGAACAGAACTAGAACAGAACTAGAACAGAACTAGAACAGAACTAGAACAGAACTAGAACAGAACTAGAACAGAACTAGAACAGAACTAGAACAGAACTAGAACAGAACTAGAACAGAACTAGAACAGAACTAGAACAGAACTAGAACAGAACTAGAACAGAACTAGAACAGAACTAGAACAGAACTAGAACAGAACTAGAACAGAACTAGAACAGAACTAGAACAGAACTAGAACAGAACTAGAACAGAACTAGAACAGAACTAGAACAGAACTAGAACAGAACTAGAACAGAACTAGAACAGAACTAGAACAGAACTAGAACAGAACTAGAACAGAACTAGAACAGAACTAGAACAGAACTGAACAAAATTGGGACAGAACGGAACTAAAACAGAACTAAAACTCTAAATGTCAATCAAAAACTTTAACATAAGTTTTTAGAATTTAACATTTATGTTAGTGCCAGACATAGAGCAATGTTATTAACACTGAGCTCTAACATTTCTTTCAGTGTTGCCGAGGCGACAAGTTTTTTTTTACTTTTTTATCCTTTTTATTTAATCTGAGCATTTTTATTGCATTTTTTCCCTCATGTTTAGGTTTTTTGCTACAAGTTTCATTACAAATTGTTTCGTGTGCGCTTAAATGTTTTTTTTTTTTTTTTTTGAGGATTTCTTTAACTACTTTTTTTGTGCGTTTGTCATTTAAGCGATTTTTATCTGGTTAAACCTTTTTTCGTCTGTCTGGGCGCAAAATTTTTAATGTTGAATGTGTAAAAATTATATTGGAATTTTATAGAGATTAATTGTAGATGATGGTGTTAAGAAATCATGAAAAGTTGAGCTTATAATTTTTTTTTTAGAAAATAGGGATAAAATGACATACATTTTGCTAAACAGAAAATCGTTTAGAGGGGTTTCAGGTGATTAGTAATCAAATGTGTGGCTTATGATTTAAGTTTATAACCTTAAAAATAGCAAATGTTGTTAATAAACTAGAGTACTCTAAAGTCAGAATAGCTTTATAAGAAAAAATTAGCATTGAATTTAAATATGTAGAGGGCATGGCCTGCCAATGTGAAATTTGGGGGTGAAACTCGTCGTTTCTACTTAAGAGATTAACTTTACTTAGATCAGAAAATTCAATGTAAAATAGTACTTTTGAAAGGTTCGAAAGGTATTTTGACAGTTCTGGCTTTGCAACTAAATAGAAAATAGCTGATTTGCAAAACTCTTTGTATAAGGTTTGCCACTTAAAACATCTTTATCAAAAAATTTTTCCTCCAAATATTTAATCAGCCTGTCAAAAAAATCATTTAAAATTTCAACAAATTATTTTCATTTCAATAAATTTTTGCTCTAGACTAAGTTCAAAATGTCTTTATCAATTTCAAATTTGACAGACCACCCACTTGGTTTTAAGTATAGTTTGAAAATTTAAAATTCTTTCAATATTTATACAAATTTAATATGACACAAATAAGTTTTTCTACTTAATTTTTTTCTCAATTTCTCAATTTTTCTTATAAATTTCGAAAATTTTTTTTCTAAATGACATACTTGTCACTTTTTGTTTTTGTCTTAAACTTGTCCTTGGATTTTTTGGTGTGGAACATTTAAGATTATGTTGTGAGTTTTTGGTTGGGTTCTTTACAGCAAAAAAAAAAAAAATTAAGACCAAAAACGAGTATTGGTTCGAAAAAAAGGTCTTCTTCTTTAATGAACTCTATTGATTATCTTTAGTTTTTTTGTTGTTATATTTTATACGAAATTTGATATCTTTATTTGTTTTTCTTTTATTCTTTCTGCTTTTTTTTTTTGTTTATTATTTATATTCTTTGTATTTTAAAGGTTTTAATAATGCCAGATTCTTTGAAAACCAACAACATATTATTCATCAAAAATCTGGCAAAAAAAATCGATAAGATATTTATTATTTGGAAATTAATGAAAAAGAATTTTAAATTTTAGAGAAAAGGCAAAACTAAAGACATGATAAATTTCGGAAATTAATCTTAGTAATATGATAAATTATCTAAAAGTAATCAAAATTTGAATAACTTCGTTTGCCAAATTTTCGCTTTCCCAATTTTTTTTAATCCACTTTTTTTGTCTTGAAAATATTCTTTCAATACAAAATTCGTAAAAAATCTCAATACTTTTCTATTCCTTCTTTAATTTCTCTAACTTTCAAGAAATATTCTTTAAACAAAAATCAAGTTCCTACTACTAATTGACCACTTCACTCTCCCATCATTTGAAAAAAAGGATCGTAAACATCCAGAGCTGCTTTATTTGGCATGTAAACAAAGTCTCTTAACATCTTGAGCACATGCTTTGTACGTTTCGCTCATTTGTTCTTTGTCCATTTGTTTACATTTTCCAATCTCTTTATTGAAACCCGTTATTTGTTAAGGCTTTTTTTGAGCTGAAACAAATGGCGCTTAAGAGAGAGTAAATTGACTTTTGGAAAAGATAAAATAAACATCAAAACATGTGTGTCTCCGTTGAAGAGCTTGAAAAAGGATTTCGGGATAGTCAAAAAATCCTAAATTCCGTGTTTATTTTGACTCAAAATAAACACAGAATTTACATTTATTTGAAAAGAGGTTCTCAATAAGGCGGAAATTACTAAATACAAAGAAAAACAGCTGGAAATAGACAAAAACTAAATAAATATTGAAAATTATGATAATTAAATTCAAAATTATTTGACTCCGGTTCCATTATGTTGGAGATTAAATCATTATTTTAAAGTTCTGAAATTCAAAAACAGAAATCAAAACTGGAACAAAGCTAGAACAGAACTAAAACAAAACTAGAACAGAACTAGAACAGAACTAGAACAGAACTAGAACAGAACTAGAACAGAACTAGAACAGAACTAGAACAGAACTAGAACAGAACTAGAACAGAACTAGAACAGAACTAGAACAGAACTAGAACAGAACTAGAACAGAACTAGAACAGAACTAGAACAGAACTAGAACAGAACTAGAACAGAACTAGAACAGAACTAGAACAGAACTAGAACAGAACTAGAACAGAACTAGAACAGAACTAGAACAGAACTAGAACAGAACTAGAACAGAACTAGAACAGAACTAGAACAGAACTAGAACAGAACTAGAACAGAACTAGAACAGAACTAGAACAGAACTAGAACAGAACTAGAACAGAACTAGAACAGAACTAGAACAGAACTAGAACAGAACTAGAACAGAACTAGAACAGAACTAGAACAGAACTAGAACAGAACTAGAACAGAACTAGAACAGAACTAGAACAGAACTAGAAAAGAACTAGAACAAAACTAGAACAGAACTAGAACAGAACTAGAACAGAACTAGAACAGAACTAGAACAGAACTAGAACAGAACTAGAACAGAACTAGAACAGAACTAGAACAGAACTAGAACAGAACTAGAACAGAACTAGAACAGAACTAGAACAGAACTAGAACAGAACTAGAACAGAACTAGAACAGAACTAGAACAGAACTAGAACAGAACTAGAACAGAACTAGAACAGAACTAGAACAGAACTAGAACAGAACTAGAACAGAACTAGAACAGAACTAGAACAGAACTAGAACAGAACTAGAACAGAACTAGAACAGAACTAGAACAGAACTAGAACAGAACTAGAACAGAACTAGAACAGAACTAGAACAGAACTAGAACAGAACTAGAACAGAACTAGAACAGAACTAGAACAGAACTAGAACAGAACTAGAACAGAACTAGAACAGAACTAGAACAGAACTAGAACAGAACTAGAACAGAACTAGAACAGAACTAGAACAGAACAGAACTAGAACAGAACAGAACTAGAACAGAACAGAACTAGAACAGAACTAGAACAGAACTAGAACAGAACTAGAACAGAACTAGAACAGAACTAGAACAGAACTAGAACAGAACTAGAACAGAACTAGAACAGAACTAGAACAGAACTAGAACAGAACTAGAACAGAACTAGAACAGAACTAGAACAGAACTAGAACAGAACTAGAACAGAACTAGAACAGAACTAGAACAGAACTAGAACAGAACTAGAACAGAACTAGAACAGAACTAGAACAGAACTAGAACAGTACTAGAACAGAACTAGAACAGAACTAGAACAGAACTAGAACACAACCAGAAAAAAACCAGAAAAAAACCAGAATAGAACTAGAACAGAACCAGAAAAAAACGAGAATAGAACTGGAAAAGAAAAAAAATGAAAAAGAAAATAGTTTTTCCATATAAAAGTTGTTTTCTATAATAAAGTAGTCTGTGGCAAAAGCTTTCTATAATAAAGTAGTCGGTGGGAAGAGTTTTCTATAGAAAACTAGTCGGTGGGAAGAGTTTTCTATAGAAAACTAGTCGGTGGGAAGAGTTTTCTATAGAAAACTAGTCGGTGGGAAGAGTTTTCTATAGAAAACTAGTCGGTGGGAAGAGTTTTCTATAGAAAACTAGTTGGTGGGAAGAGTTTTCTATAGAAAACTAGTCGGTGGGAAGAGTTTTCTATAGAAAACTAGTCGGTGGGAAGAGTTTTCTATAGAAAACTAGTCGGTGGGAAGAGTTTTCTATAGAAAACCAGTCGGTGGGAAGAGTTTTCTATAGAAAACTAGTCGGTGGGAAGAGTTTTCTATAGAAAACTTGTCGGTGGGAAGAGTTTTCTATAGAAAACTTGTCGGTGGGAAGAGTTTTCTATAGAAAAGTTGTCGGTAGGAAGAGTTTTCTATAGAAAAGTTGCCGGTAGGAAGAGTTTTCTATAGAAAAGTTGTCGGTAGGAGGAGTTTTCTATAGAAAAGTTGTCGGTAGGAAGAGTTTTCTATAGAAAAGTTGTCGGTAGGAAGAGTTTTCTATAGAAAAGTTGTCGGTAGGAAAAGTTTTCTATAGAAAAGTTGTCGGTAGGAAGAGTTTTCTATAGAAAAGTTGTCGGTAGGAAGAGTTTTCTATAGAAAAGTTGTCGGTAGGAAGAGTTTTCTATAGAAAAGTTGTCGGTAGGAAGAGTTTTCTATAGCAAAGTTGTTGGTAGGAAGAGTTTTTTATAGAAAAGTTGTCGGTAGGAAGAGTTTTCTATAGAAAAGTTGTCGGTAGGAATAGTTTTCTATAGAAAAGTTGTCGGTGGGAAGAGTTTTTCATAGAAATGTTGTCGGTGGGAAGAGTTTTCCATAGAAAAGTTGTTGGTAGGAAGAGTTTTCTATAGAAAAGTTGTCGGCAGGAAGAATTTTCTATAGAAAAGTTGTGGGTAGGAAGAATTTTCTATAGAAAAGTTGTCGGTAGGAAGAGTTTTCTATAGAAAAGTTGTCGGTAGGAAGAGTTTTCTGTAGAAAAGTTGTCGGTAGGAAGAGTTTTCTGTAGAAAAGTTGTCGGTAGGAAGAGTTTTCTATAGAAAAATTGTCGTTAAGAAGAGTTTTCTGTAGAAAAGTTGTCGTTAAGAAGAGTTTTCTATCGAAAAGTTTTTGTTGGTAAAAGTTTTCTAAAGACAAATTTTCGGTAAGAAAGTTTTAATAGAAAATTTGTCTTGAAATATAATTGTCAGCCTTCGTATTTGTAAAAAAAAAAAATATTTTTCAAAATTTTTGCATTCAACTAAAAACATTTTTTCTTAATAACAAAATAATACTTTTTTGGCAAAATGTTTTGTCTCATTTAAATATTAAATATTTTCAATTTCATTTGTTTTGAAACGTAAATACTTAAATGTATAATAAAAAAATTTGTTTGTGTAAAATTTCCATGCAAAACGAAGAAAGAAATTTATTTCAATATCCAAATTTTTCTTTTTTTTTCTTTTTTGGCCAACAAAAGCGAATATATTATTTTCTTTTTTAATAAAGAAAACTGAAACCTTGACATATATATACAAAATTTTTTTATTTTATTAAAAAAAATATTTATACATTCTTGTAAAATCATTAATTTTCACCTTGTTAAAAAATATTTGTATTTTTGAATAAAATAAATTTTAAAATTTCTTTTGATAGCTGTTTATTTAAATATACTCGTACGTAAAACTGAAAAGTATTTAAATAAATTTTTATTTTGTAAAAGTATTTGGATGGGTTTGGTTTTAATGTGCGAAAAAGATTAATTACCCGACCATTAAATGTTGGGGTCTAACCTTTAGTTGACACATCATTATTTTTAGAAAACTTGAAATTTTTAATTTTACTCGTAATTTTATTTGTAACTTGTAGAGAAAATCAACAAAGTCCTATTTTACTTACTCTTTATGTTCCGCAGCGCGATCACGTTGACGACGATTTTTAAACCAATTAGAAACCTGTGCGAGAAAAAAGTAATTAGAATTTTTGATTAATGACAATAATTTGAGGGATTTAATAATTAATTTTTTAAATGCTATATGTTTCTTTATTTATGAACTATTTACGTTGTTTACACTAGGTAAACAATTTAATTTTATATAAATTTTGGGATATAGTATTAATATCTTTACCTAATAGCCTTTTCTATAAATTTAAACTATTGTTTACATCAAGTACACAATGTAAACAATTTGTATTTACATTATTTACTCAATGTAAACAATATAAGAGGTTGGTAAACATTATTTTAAAAAGTATTCCTTCAAAAAATTTTAAAAAATGTTAATATTTTAGAATATTTTGAATTGTTTACATTGTTTACCTCAGTGTAAAGATGGTTAAAAGGCTATATTTACAAAAATTTTTTTAATTATTTTATTTTCTGACACAGTTTTTCACAAAAGCAATTTTTTACTCGATGTTTCTAATGTAAACAATCATAATTTACATTATTTACACCATGTAAATTATATTCATCTTTAAGAAACTTTTTAAATATTTATTTTGCATGAAAAAAGTTATGAAAATACTCAAATTTGGCTTATTTCTTATTGTTTACATATTTTACTCCCATGTAAACAATTGTTTTAAGTGTAAATTTTGAAAAATTGACATAAAATATACATTTTGAAGCAAAGTTTTTAATAAAAACGCAATTTTTTACTCGATGTATGTAATGTAAACAATCATAACTTACATTATTTACACCATGTAAACAATATTCATCAACAAGGAACTCTTTAGATAATTTGTTTACATAAAAAAAAAGTTCTGAAAATACTCAAATGTTGGCTTAATTCTTATTGTTTACATAGTGTATACGCATGTAAACAATTGGTTTAAGTGCAAATTATGAAAAATTTACATAAAATATAAATTTTGAAGCTAAGTTTTTAATAAAAAAATATTTTTTACACAATGTTTATAATGTAAACAATTAATATTTACATTATTTACACCATGTAAACAATATTCATCATTAGGAAACTCTTTAAATAATTTTCTTATATGAAAAAAGTTATGAAACTACTCAAATTTTGGTTTAATTCCTATCGTTTACATAGTTTACTCGAATGTAAAGAATTGTTTTAAGTTATAATTGTGAAAAATTTACATAAAAGATAAATTTTGAAGCAAAGTTTTTAATAAAAAAATATTTTTTACACAATGTATGTCATGTAAACAATCATAATTTATATTATTTACACCATATAAATAATATTTATCAATTAAAAACTCTTTACATAATTTTCTTACATGAAAAAAAGTTATGAAAATAATCAAATTTTGGCTTATTTCCTATTGTTTACATATTTTACTCTAATGTAAACGTTTGTTTTAAGTGCAAATTATGAAAAATTTGCATAGATTATAAATTTTTAAGCAAGGTTTTGGATACAAAATATTGTTTACACAAAGTAAACAGTTGTAATATACTTTATTTACATAATGTAAATAATTGTAATTTACATTATTTATTAGGAAAATCATTAAATACAAATTTTACATAGTATAAATTATAAAAACTTTTTAAAAAGTTTTTAATATAAACAATCTTTTACCCAATGCAGATAATGTAATTAATTCAATTTTACATTAATTACACCATGTAAACAATGTAAATCATTAGAAAAATCATTTAGTAAATTTTGTGCATAAAATACATAACAAAAATACATGTATTTGTGCTAATTTCTAATTGTTTACATTGTTTACATAAGGTAAACAATTAATTTGAAAGTAAATTATTCAAATTTCGCATAAGAAATTATTTACAAAGACATTTTTTCATAAAAAAAACTAATTTGTACACAATGTAGATATGTAAACAATTGATTTTTACATAGTTTATACACATTTACGTAATGTAAACAATTGGAAGTATGTGAAAAATAATAAATTTTCATATACAACTATTTCTTTGTGTTAAACTTTATTACAAAATTTAATTATTTACATTATTTACACAATGTAAACAATTGAAATTTACATTATTTACACCATGTAAACAAATTTATTGATTTTTTTTTAAATAAATTTGATTGATTTTATTGCAGGTAAACAATATTCTAATTCAGTAGTTTTTAATTATTTACATTTTTTTTAAATCATGTAAATAATTAAATAATATGTAAACAATTAATATTTCAGATCAAATATTGAGAAAAAGTTTGTGAAATTATTAAAATTTTTAAAATTTGTTTAAAATTTTTTAGTTTTTCTTAGTATTAAGGTTATTTACATTGTGTAAACAATTGAAAATAAGTGAAAAATAATAAATTTTCATACAAAACTTTTACTTGTAGTAAGCTTTATTACCGATTTTAATTATTTACATTATGTAAACAATTAAAATTTACATAATTAACACATGTAAACAATTATATTGATTTTTTTTTAAATAAATTTGAATGATTTTATTACTAAGAGAAAAGCAAAAACATTATAATTTAGTAGATTTAAATTATTTACATTCATTGGCACCATGTAAACAATTAAATAATATGTAAACAATTAATATTTCAGACCAAATTTGAGAAAAATTTTGTAAAATTTTGAAAACTAGTCTAAATTTTTTTACTTTTTGTACTTTTTATGTTATTTACATCATGTAAACAATTGAAAATAGGTGAAAAATAATAAATTTTGACATAAAACTTTTACTTTGTTTTTAATTTTATTACCGAATTTAATTATTTACATGATCTACACAATGAAAACAATTCAAATTTACATTATTTACATCAAGTAAAAAATTTAGTTTATTTAAAAAAAAAAAAAATTTTATTGATTATATTTTAAAAAGAACAACAGAAACATTCTAATTTAGTAAAATTTGTAAAACTTGCTCATTTTTTTTGCCATTTCTTACTGTTTAGTTTATTTACATCATGTAAACAATTCAGAATATGTGAAAAAGAATATATTTTGACACAAAACTTTTACTTTCTGTTAAACTTTATTATCAAATTTAATTATTTACATAATGTATACCATGTAAACAATTGAAATTTACATTATTTACACCATGTAAAATATTTGATTTAATTTTTTTTGTTAATAATTTAAATTGTTTTACTATAAAGTTAAACGAAGAAATTCTTGTATTTAGTTTATCTAAGTTATTTATATTTTTGACATCATGTAAACAATTAAATATAATGTTAACTAATGATATTTGAGATCAAATTTGAGGAAATTATCTAAGTTATTTATATTTTTGACATTGTGTAAACAATTAAATATAATGTTAACTATTGATATTTGGAATAAAATTTGAGGTAAATTATGAAAAAAGTATTTTTACTTTTAAGATTAGTTAAAATTTTGTTCACTTTCGTGTTGTACACAATGTAAACAATTGACATTTATATTATTTACACCATGTAAAATATTTTATTTCTTTTTTTTAATAATTTAAATTGTTTTGCTATAAAGTAAACGACATCGTGTAAACAATTAAATATAATGTTAACTATTGATATTTGGGATCAATTTTGACAAAAATTATGAAAAAAAAGATTTAAACTTTTTAACTCGTTTAATAATTTGTTCACTTTCGTGTTATTTACATTGTTTACATCGTGTAAACAATTGAAAAATTATTTGAAAAATAGTTTTTCTTATGAACTAGTTAAAATTTTGTTTACTTTTGTGTTATTTATATTGTTTACATCATGTAAACAATTCAAATTTATTCAATTTATTAAAAATAACAGTTTTTCATATAAAATAAGTACTTTATAATTTATTTTCAAACTTTGTTCAATTATTTACATCTAATAGAAAATGTAAACATTTGAAGTTTACATGATTTTCACCATGTAAACAATGCAATTTCTTTTCAAATCCAATTTTAATCAATTTTATAATAAAGTTAATAACTAAAATCTTTAAATTTTGTTATTTTAAAATTGTGGACATTATTGGCATCATGTAAACAATTGTTTATATAGCAAATTCGAAAAATTTTTGTTTAGATTTTTTTAGATTATTTAAATTTTTACCCACCTGCGTTGTTGTCAGTCCTGTAGCCTCTGCTAGTTCTCGTTTTTCTCGCGGTGAAGGATAAGGATT
The DNA here is from genome assembly GCA_933228675.1 of Stomorhina lunata. Classification (NCBI taxonomy): domain Eukaryota; kingdom Metazoa; phylum Arthropoda; class Insecta; order Diptera; family Rhiniidae; genus Stomorhina; species Stomorhina lunata. Next base: position 87,691,686 of record OW121744.1, on the reverse strand, counting down.
GTGCGCATACCAGTCTCTTAAAACCGAACGAGATTTTTCCTGTTTATTAATAAAATTCAAAAATTCAAAATTAATATTTCGACTAGCAAATATTTGTTAATGTAACAGATTTAATCAAAAGAAGCCTTTGTAAAAATTACATGCAAAAGGAGTTATGTAAACTTTCTTTTTTGGTTTTAAGCATGTGAAGATAACAGCCCCTCAATTTTTATCAATTTCTACCAAAACAAAGAAAAAAAAAACGCTTATAAACCATGGAAATTACTTGCAAACAAAGCAATATAAGTAAGTCAAAAATTAATATCAAAAAGTAAATTCCCATCATAATGTAACATGTAACGTAAACTATTTATGAACATACATATATAAGACATTACTACGATTTCTTAGGTATATACAAAAAGTTTACCCCCTTAAATAAAATAAAAGTTATGGGGATTCCACACACAACAATTTTTTCTTTTTTGAAATAATATAAAAAATAATTTACCTTAAAACAATAACTTGTTTCCTCACCATCCCAAATTGTGCGCGGCAGTGGAAATTTACGACGAACACGATATTTACCCACAGCACCTAATGGTCTTCCACGCAGTTTTTCGGCTTCCACATAATGGGCTGTTAAATTTAAGAAAAATTAAAAAAATAATAAAATGTAACATTTAATAAAGACCCATAAAATTTTGTATCTAACAATTTAGTCTCAAAATAATGTTATTTCAAACAATTTATTTTCAAAATTCTTACCTTTTAACCACAAAGCCTGTAATTTAGCGTGATTATGTGGTGAGAATTGATGGTGCTCTAATAGACGATACAATTCTTTGTATTGACCGCGATGGAATGCAACAACGGCCTTGGCTTTTAGCACAGATTCGTTTAATTGCAATTTATCACATTGTGGCAATGACCATAAGAAACGGCCCAGTCTTTCAATGTTACCAGCTTGCTGTAAAACCTATTTATAGAATAAAAAAAATAATAGAAAAAACAAAGAAAATTACTTAATATTTGAAATATTTACGTCATTTAAACAATTAATGTTTGGCTAAATTTTAAAGATTTACCAAAATTTTTAGATTAGAAATAAAATTTTTTAAGAAAAATTATTTTCTACATTAAGTAAATCATGTCAACAATTGAAATTTACATTATTTACATCATAGAAATTTATTAAACACATTTTTTACATAAAATAAGTTATAAATTTCTTTATATTTTGGATTTTTTCTAATTGTTTACATTATTTACCTCAATGTAAATAATGAATTTGGACAATTTTTTTTTTAATATTTTAATTTATTACAAAAAAAATAATAATTTTGTACAAAAAAATAATTGTTTATATTTTTTACATGATGTAAACAATTGAAATTTACATTATTTACATCAAGTAAACATAGTAAATTTTTTAGAAATTTAATAAACACATTTTTTACATAAAATAAGTTATAAATTTCTTTATATTTTGGATTTTTTCTAATTGTTTACATTATTTACCTCAATGTAAATAATGAATTTGGACAATTTTTTTTAATATTTTAATTTATTACAAAAAAATAATAATTTTGTACAAAAAAATAATTGTTTACATTTTTTACATGATGTAAACAATTGAAATTTACATTATTTACATCAAGTAAACATAGTAAATTTTTTAGAAATTTAATAAACACACTTTTTGCATAAAATAAGTTATAAAAGTCTTTATATTTTGGATTCATTCTAATTGTTTACACTAATTACATCTATGTAAATAATAGATTTGGGCAACCATTTGCAAGATTTTACACAAAATTTTAATACAAAGCTAGTTTGTAATAAAAAACTAATTGTTTACAAACTTTACACAAATATATTAATATATTAAACAAATATTAACATTTTGCTCTATTTCTAATTGTTTACACTATTTACCTTAATGTAAATAATGGATTTGTACAACAATTTGGAGGATTTTACAAAAAAATTTGTTACAAAGTTATTTTTCACATGAAATTATGATCACGTGATTAAATCTAAGATCGAATCTAATTATTTACATGATGTAGGCAATGTAAACAATTAAAATATATTTTATTTTCACACGCAAAAAAATTGTATTTATTTTATAAAAATAAATTTGTTTTATTTTATTACTAAGGCAACAACGAAAACATCATAATTTAGTAGATTTTAATTACTTACATTGTTGACATCATGTAAATAATTAAATAATATATCAACAAATAATATTTAAAATAAAATTGAAGAAAAATTTTGTAAAATGATTAAAATTGTTAAAACTAGTTTTAAATTTTTTTGATTTTTAGATTATTTACATCATGTAAATAATTCAAAATATGTAAAAAATAATAAATTTTCACATAAAATTATTATCATCTGATTAAATTTAAGGCTGAATTTAATTATGTACATGATGTAAACAATGTAAACAATTGAAATTTATATTATTTACCAACGTAAAAAATTGTGTTTATTTTTTAAAAATATATTTAACGTTTTTTGTTACTAAGACAACAACAAAAACGTCATAATTTAGTAGATTTTAATTATTTTCATTGTTGACATCATGTAAATAATTAAATAATGTATCAACAATTAATATTTCAGACCAAATTTGAGAAAAACTTTGTAAAATGCTTAACATTTTTAAAACCAGTTTAATTTTTTTTATTTTTGGTGCTATTTAGATTATTTACATCATGTAAACAATTGAAATTTACATTGTTTACATTATGAAAATAAAGTAAATTATTAAGAAATTTACTAAACACATTTTTTACATAAAATAAGTGATAAAAGTCTTAAATAATTGAATTATGTCTAATTGTTTACACTGTTTTACTCGATGTAAATAATGCGCTTTGATAGCAAATTTAAAGATGTTACCATCAAATTTCATAACAAGACAATTTTCTAAAAAAAATAATTGTTTACATTCTTTACACAATGTAAACAATTACAATGCACCTTATTCTGACCATGTAAACATATTAAGACAATTATTAAATAATTTTTTTTTACATAAAATAAGTAATAAAATATTTTAAATTTTGAATTATTTCTAATTTTTTACACTATTTACCTCGAAGTAAATAATAAATTTTTATAGAAATTTTAAAGATTTTAGCAAAATTTTTGGTTGCAAAGCAATTATGCAACTAAAATCAATTGTTTACATATTTAAAACAGTGTAAAATTGTAAAATTTACATTATTTACACTATGTAAACAATTAAAATCATTAAGAAAATAATTAAATACATTTAAATTACAAAACTATTAAAAATTTCGATATTTTTTATATCTTTACGCTATTTGAATCGATGTAAAGAATTTAAATTTACGTTATTTACATCATGTAAACAGAGTAAATTGTCTAAAAATTTAAAAAATTCGGTTCTTTATAAATAAAAATACAAAATTTCTTACATTTTGGATTATTTCTAATTGTTTACACTATTTACCTCGATGTAAAGAATGAGTTTTGATGGCAAATTTAAAGATTTTGCCATAAAATTTTGTTAAAAAGCAATTTTCTAAAAAAAAGTTAATTGTTTACATCCTTTTCATGTCAAATTTATCTAATTTACATGATACAGCTAAACAAAATTTTCTTAAAATTACCACTATTTTACTCACCTCACACACACACGCCACCTGCTCTTGGGTAAAACCAAAACTGGGCAATGATTCTCTACCACCAGAGCCATTGCTTCCCATACCACCACCACCACCAGCCCCATTTGTACTTGTATTTTGATTAACACCTAAATGTGTAGAACCCTGTATCGTATTGGCATTGCCATTGTGTGACAACATATCCAAATTGTTATTATTGCTTGTGCTATTGTTGTTATTGTTCGTAAGAGCCGATGCTGTAAGGCCCGTCGGACTATAGGGGGGCGTTTGACGCGAACTCAAGACGGCAGCATTGGCGGCAGCCAAATCGTAAAAATCTGTGGCGGGATGTTGTAGCATTTTGGAAGTTGGGGGAAGTGTTGAAAGTATAAAAATCTATGACGATTTCTTTCGGGTTATTAACTTCTTTTTCGGGGGGTTTTTAAAATTAATTACATTATTTTGGAACAGCAAATTTGTATTTTTTTAGTTCTAAAATGATTTCAACTGTAAAGAAATGAAAAATGAGTTCAATATTAAATTTTTGAAAAATTCAAAATTTTTATTGTCTAAAATATTGTATAACTTTGCGTGGGTATAGATTTCGTTTTCATTATTTTTTTCTATTTTGATTTTGTAATCGTATCTCGGCTATTTTTTGTGTATGTCTTACTTGCGCTTAACACTCCAAATACTCTTCTTGTCTTCTTGTCTAGTGGCGGCACTAAATATTTGTTTCGAATCCATTTGATGGTGAAATAAAATCTTAAAATATCTCAAATCACAGCATGAGTTTTTTTTTTCTTTCAATTCTTTTGACTTTTGTTCTTAAGAATTTTCTCTTTATTGCTTTTTGATTTATATTATTTTGCTCTTTCTAAGATTTGTATTGAAAATTTTGAAATGGAATATATAGATTTTGTTTACTTATTGTATAATAGGAATTGAAAAATTATATAGTGAAATTTTATCTTTCAAAAAATGATGCCAAATGATCATATAAACAGCTAAAAGATATATAAAAGCTTTGTATTTAAAGGCTTATGAAAATTTTACTTTTAAAACTTAATTTCAATTAAAAGCTTTATATTATCTGCTTTAAAACTTAAATTTCATAGGTTAAAAAGCTCTTAATTCCAAAAGCTTTCTAAGACTCAGGCAAAAAGCTTGAATTTAGAACGCTCAAAAGATTTGGAATCAAAAGTTTGTAAGAGCTTTAGTGCAGTAAAAAGCTTTCTATAGCTTTAATAAGCTTCTAATCTTATTTAGTCTGATTGTCAACCATATTTAAAATATATTTAAGTCATTTATTCAAAAAGCTTATCAAGGCTCAAATTTATTTTATACAAGAAGCTTTAAACACTTCTTGTAAAAGCTATAGAAAGTTTAGTGAAGTTAAGAGCTTAATCATAAAAAGCTATTTACTTTCTTGGGCTTATACAAGTAGTTAATGTGTGTAAAGCTTTTTGGTATAAAAAAGATTTGAAATTTTGAAAGCTCTTAATTTAAAAACTTTAACAAAGATGCTATTAATTTTATAGTAAAATGCTCTTTTCTGATCAATTCTATTCACAAGTATAAATTTTTCTTCAAAATTTGGGAATGCAAAGGCTTTAAAATTCCAAGACTTCAAAAGCTTTTTGCTATTTTCAAAGCAAAAATAATTATTTACCCATGATCTCTATTTACCTGTGTATTTTTCTAAATTTTCTAATGACAGTGCTTCGAAAAAAAGAACATTAAATACACTCAAAAGCTTTAGACTTATACACTTTGTAAAAGCTTTAGAAAATTTTTAAAATAAAAACCTTTTTATTTAAAAAGTTTAACAAAAATCCTATTAATTTTATACTAAAATGCTATTTTCTGGTAAATTCTATTTAGAAGTATAAATTTTCTTTAAAATTTAGATACACGAAGGCTTTAAAATTCCAAAACTTTGAAAGCTTTTCGATATTTTCAAAGCAAAATTAATTGTTTACCCATGATCTTTATTTACCTGCGTCTTTTTCTTAATTTTCTAATGACAAAGCTTTGAAAAGAGTATATTTAATACATACAAAAGCTTTAGACTTCAACAATTTGTAAAAGCTTTATTATTTTTTTTAAATTTAGTTTTAAAGCTAAAAAAAACTTCAAAAGCTTTTCGAAATTTGTAAAGCAAAACCCACCCAAGAATCTGATCTCTTTTTACCGCAGTTTTCTTTAAAATTTAGTAATGCGAAAGCTATAAAGTCGCACAAAGCTTTCAAAAGTTTTTCGCTATATTGGAGCAAATAACACTCAAAATTTAACATATTCTCAATTTACTTGGACTTAAACTTGGACAACTTTAATACAATTATTTAAAGGTTTATAAGTAAAAAGCTCCTAAAAGCTGCGTATAATATTAAATTTCTAAGCTTTTAAGTATGAAAGCTTTATCTTATTTTCCAGCAAAAAGTTTTCTTTTTCCAATTATAAGTGATTTTTCTTAAGAAGATTTTATATACTTTTAGAATGCTTAATATTTCAAAAGCTTTTATAAAGTTTTAGCAAAAAGCACTTGCGTCTAAAAGCTTTATTATAAAAGCTTTTATAAATGTTAGGTAACTATAACAAATACAAGTTTTTTCAATTTAATTTAATTTTGTCTTTAAAATTTTGTTATGCAAAAGCGTCTTACAAAGCTTTAAAAGCTTTTCGAAATTTTTAAAGTACCACCAAAAATTTAATATTTACCCATAATCTCAATTTGCTATGACTTAAAGACGACTTTAAAACATTTAAATGGCTTATAATTAAAAAGCTCACAAAAGCTTCATATGATTATTATATAATAAAACATTAAAACTTTATTATATAAAACAATAAACAATTTTCCGCATATTTTTTAATAAACTCTAACATGGGTTAAAAGCTTACCCAGCTTACTTATGTATGAAAGCTTTATCTTATTTTCCAGTAAAAAGCTTTCTTTTCCCAATTATAAGTATTTTTTGGCATTGGAAGCTCTTTTATACTGTTAGAACGCTTTAGATTTAAAAACCTTTTATGAAGTTTAAACAAAAAAATTTTGAGCTTAAAAGCTTTTATAAATGTTAGGTAATTCTAACAAATACAAGTTTTTCATTCAATTTATTTTAATTTTTTCTTTAAAATTTAGTTACGCAAAAGCTTCACAGTCTTAAAAAATTGAATATTTACCCATAATCTCAATTAGCTTTGAATTGAAGACATCTTTATAACATTTAAGTGGCTTATGATTAAAAAGCTCATAAAAGCTTCGTTTGATTATTAAATTTTAAAACATAAAAACTTTGTTATATAAAACAATAGACAATTTCGGGTATATTTAAAAAAAAATCTAACTTGGGTAAGCGTTTAAATATGAAAGCTTTATCTTATTTTCCAGTAAAAAGCTTTCTTTTTACAAATATAAGTGTTTTTTCGGCTTTAGAAGCACTTTTATACAGTGAGAACCCTTAAGATTTCAAAAGCTTTTATAAAGTTTAAGCCAAAAGAGTTTGCGTTTAAGGCAGTAATAACATACACAAAAGTTTCTGACTAAAAATTTTAAAAAATTTTAACGTGGGCAAGCTTTTAAGTATGCAAGCTTTCTCTTATTTTCAGTAAAAAGCTTTCTCTTTCCAATTATAAGTGTTTTTCGGCTTTAGAAGCTCTTTATATACGTTTTATACTGTTAGAACGCTTAAGATATCAAAAGCTTTCACAAAATTAAGGCAAAGCGAGTTAGTTTTTTTTTGGCAGTAATTTAATATTAAAAAGTTTCTGACTACAAGCTTTTACAAATGTTGGATATTTAAGGCAAATACAAGTTTTTTATTCAATTTAATTTAATTAAGCTTTTGCATTAAAATACTGTCTTTTTGTAAAATTTTGAAGTGTAAAGCTTTCAAAAGTTGTTATTTCAATTAGTATTTATATTTCATAGTTTTCCAAATAAATCTTAACAATTTTGATAAACTTTAATAGAAAAAGTTTTTACAAGCATGAAAGTCTTGACATATTTTGAATTAATACATCCCAAAGGACTTTAACGTAAATGCTTTTCCTTTCTTCGATTATAGAATTTAAAAGCTTTTAACTTTAATGTATTTGAAGCAAGATCAGTCTTGGAGTTAAAATACATACAAACGTTCTTGCATAAAAGATTATCACATACAAAAATTAGCTAACTCTTAAAGTTTTTTAGAAAAGCTTTGAAAAAACATTTATTTTGAAACTGATTTCAATGCTGTTAATATGATGAAAAGGCTTTTTAGTTATTGTTATACATATTTGCTGCTTTTGTCTTTCAAAGAGTTGTAAAAACTACATACAAAAGCTTTTAACATAAAAAGCTTTTAACATAAAAAGCTTTTTTACTAACCTTAAATTATTTAAATCTTTTGTTTTAAATCTTTTTGGTTTGAATCTTAGTTTAATTTTTTTAATTAATATCAGAAAGCTTTTCATTTATTGTTATACATATTAGCAGCTTTTGTCTCCCAAAGTTAAAATTAAGCCTTAAAAACCTTAAAGTTTGTAAAAAAAAAGCTTTGCAAATAATATATTATCATTTGTAAGCTTTATTTCCGACTTGGTTTTAATTTCTTGTTATACTCTAAAGGAGCTTTTGTCTTTCAAATCATTTAAAATGATTTAAAAATTTACTTATTTGTATTTGGAAGTTTTTTTTAAAAAAGCTTTTTAATTTCCGATAAAAAATACCAAATTTCATAAGCTTTTTAGAACGTGATCTTTTAGCACGAGCTATATTTTTTCAAGAGTTTTATAGCTTTTTGCGTTTGTAATGTAAACTAATCCAAATATACACGCACCAAAAGTTCATTTAAATGCAAAGACTAAAATTCTTTAAAAAAAATCAAAAGTGAATTTGATCTCTCAGATCACATTGCCTTAAAATATTTATGCTACAAACACATTCAAACAATTTTCGATGTATAGGTTTAAACGATCTTGTTGGCTATATCTTAAGAATTCTTTAACGTCTATATAAAATTCTGTTCCTATACATTCTCGACTTGCTAAAAGTATTTGAGACGTGTGTAATTTTAGAATTCTTCGTAACTTGGTAAGTTTATTTTTGAAAATAAGAATAAAAAAATATATTTTAAAAATATAAAAGAGAACACAAAATTTTTGTTTTATTTTTTTCATCTTCATTCGATTTTCTTAACAAAATTAAAAGAAATATACACAGAAATTGAAAATGTTTTCGAAAAAAAAAAAATGTCGTAAGGCGAATGAAAAAAAAACAAGGAACGAAAATTTTGAACACAACAAAATTTATTCATGTGGAAAATCTGTTAGAGATTTTAAGAAATAAATTGAAATTTCTCTTCTAAATAAGCAGAGAAACGAAATTTAAATAAAATTGTTTTGAAAAGAAATAAAATTTTTATTAAAAGAGAAAATTAACATCTAAAAAAATAAATGAAGAAAAATCTTTGCCAAAATTTATTTAAATAAATACAACGTCATAAAAGCACTTTAAATAAATTTATTACAAGTGTTTTAATTTTACTCATTGTGAGTATTTAAAAAAAAAATGCTGGGGTTTTGATCTCTAATGAAAAGAAGTCATTTCTTAATTTTTACTAAAATTTCTTCAGTTTAACTAAAAATGCTTAATTTTACTGTTTTTTTTTTTAAATTTAACTAAAATTTCTTCTATTTTACTAATTCTTTTAAAAATGTATTCAAATTTATTCAAATTTCTTCAATATTACTAAAATTTCGTTCAGTTCGCTAATATTTCTTTTATGTTACTAAGTTTCTTAACATTTCTATTCAATTTTACTAAAGTCTTTATAATTTGACTAAAATGTCCTCAGTATACCTAAAATTTGATCGTGTTACTAAAATTTCCTTAATTTAACTAATATTTTGTTTTTTTGTTGACTAAAAATTCTTCAATTTTACTAATTTTTTTTTTAAATCTTATAAAAATAGGAAATTTTTTCAAAATTTCCTATAAAAATAAGAAATTTTTGAAAATTTTCCTATAAAAATAAGAAATTTTTTAAAAATTTCCTTGAAAAATAAGAAATTTTTTAAAAATTTCCTATAAAAATAAGAAATTTTTGAAAAATTTCCTATAAAAATAAGAAATTTTTGAAAAATTGCCTATAAAAATAAAAAATTTTTGAAAAAACTCCTATAAAAATAAAAAATTTTTGAAAAATTTCCTATCAAAATAAGAAATTTTTGAAAAATTTCCTATAAAAATAAGATATTTTTGAAAAAATTCCTATAAAAATAAGAAATTTTTAAAAAATTTCCTATAAAAATAAGCAATTTTTGAAAAATTTCCTATAAAAATAAGAAATTTTTGAAAAATTTCTTATAAAAATAAGAAATTTTTGAAAATTTTCCTATAAAAATAAAAAATTTTTTAAAAATTTCCTTAAAAAATAAGAAATTTTTGAAAAATTTCCTATAGAAATAAGAACATTTTGAAAAATCTCCTATAAAAATAAGAAATTTTTTAAAAATTTCCTATAAAAATAATAAATTTTTGAAAAATTTCCTATAAAAATAAGAAATTTTTGAAAAATTTCCTGTAAAAATAAGAAATTTTTTAAAGATTTTCTATAAAAATACAAAATTTTTGAAAAATTTCCTTTAAAAATAAGAAATTTTTGAAAAATTTCTTATAAAAATAAGAAATTTTTGAAAAATTTCTTATAAAAATAAGAAATTTTTAAAAAATTTTCCTATAAAAATAAAAAATTTTTGAAAAATTTCCTTGAAAAATAAGAAATTTTTGAAAAATTTCCTATAAAAATAAGAAATTTTTGAAAAATTTCCTATAAAAATCAGAAATTTTTGAAAAATCTCCTATAAAAATAAGAAATTTTTGAAAAATTTCCTATAAAAATAAGAAATTTTTGAAAAATTTCCTATAAAAATAAGGAATTTTTGAAAAATTTCCTATAAAATTAAGAATTTTTTGAAAAATTTTCTATAAAAATAAGAAATTTTTGAAAAAATTCCTATTAAAATAAGAAATTTTTAAAAATTTCTTACAAAAATAAGAAATTTTTGAAAAATTTCTTATAAAATAAGAAATTTTTTAAAATTTTCTTATAAACTAAGAAATTTTTTTAAAATTTCTTATAAAATAAGAAATTTTTGAAAAATTTCTTATAAAATAAGAAATTTTTTAAAAATTTCCTATAAAAATAAGAAATTTTTAAAAAATTTTCTATAAAAATAAGAAATTTTTAAAAAATTTTCTATAAAAATAGGAAATTTTTGAAAAATTTCTCAAAAAATTGGAAATTTTTGAAAAATTTCCTATAAAAATAAGAAATTTTTAAAAACTTTCCTGTAAAAATAAAAAGAAAAGTTTTCTATAAAAATAAGAAATTTTTCAGAAATTTCCTATTAAAATAAGAAATTTTTAAGAAATTTCCTATAAAAATAAGAAATTTTTGAATAATTTCTTATAAAAATAAGAAATTTTACAAAAATTCCTAAAAAAAATACGAATTTTTGGAAAAATTTCTTATATAAACAAGAAATTTTTGAAAAATTTCTTATAAAAATAAGATATTTTTGAAAAATTTCTTATAAAAATAAGAAAATTTTGAAAAATTTCCTATAAAAATAAGAAATTTTTGAAAAATTTTTTATAAAAATAAGAAATTTTTGAAAAATTTCTTATAAAAATAAGAAATTTTTGAAAAATTTCTTATAAAAAAAGAAATTTTGAAAAATTTCTTATAAAAATGAGAAGTTTTTGAAAAATTTCTTATAAAAATAAGAAATTTTTGAAAAATTTCCTATAAAAATAAGAAATTTCTAAAAAATATCCTATAAAAATATGAAATTTTAAAAAAATTTCATATAAAAATAAGAAATTTTTAAAAAATATCCTATAAAAATAAGAAATTTTTAAAAAATTTCCAAAATTTAAAAATTTCTAATTTTTTGAAATAAAAAAATTTCTTATTTTTATAGGAAATTTTTCAAAAACTTCCTATTTTTATAGGAAATTTTTCAAAGATTTCTTGTTTTTAGAGGAAATTTTAAAAAAAGTTCTCATTTTTATGGGAAATTTTTCAAAAATTTCGTATTTATATAGGAAATTTTTCAAAAATTTCCTATTTTTATAGGGATTTTTTCAAAAATTTCCTATTTTTATAGGAAATTTTTAAAAAATTTCCTATTTTTATAGGAATTTTTTCAAAAATTTCCTATTTTTATAGGAATTTTTTCAAAAATTTCAAAATTTCCTAAATTTGAATAAAACTTCTTCAAATTAACTAAAAATGCTTTATTACAGAAAAATTTCTTCTATTTACAAAATTTCTTCAATTTTACTAACATTTTCTCAATCTATTATTTCTTAAATTGTACTGAAATTACTTTATTATACAACAATTTCTTTAATTTGACTAAAATTTTAGTTTGACTAAAATTTCTTCCATTTTACTAAAATTACTTAATCACACAAAAATGTCTTCATTTTGATTAAAATTTCTTCAATTTAACTGAAATTGCTTAACTAAAATTTTTCATACAGTGCCAAAATTTTTTTCAATACTTTTTATTCCCCATAGAAAAGATATAACTTTTAACCAACACAATTTTTTTTTTATCAAAATTATTACTTAATTATTTTATTAAATCTGTCAAATTGTTAATATTTTCCAATATTTACCCTTAAATTATTGAGATTATCTCAAATAAACATTTCAATTAATGTTTTTAAAATTATTTGTTTATGTATGTTTCATAATGAAAATAATCATAATTATGAAATCCCAGGAGTGAAGTTCCATTCAAATTTTTATATGAAATATTAATGGATAAAAATTGAAGATTGACCGGGAAAAGAAAGAAAAAAAATATAATGCAATATTTTCTGAAAGTATTTTTAAGCGTTTTTACAGATTAATTTGACTATTTAGACAAACGTACTGTAAAATTTTTATCAAAATCAAATATGGTATATAAACATGACCTTTGACCCGAATAAGATTCTAATTTTTTTAAATTTGAAATAATGTTTGTCTTTAATATCAAAATAATAAAAAATATTTGTATTTATAAAACAATTAATTGCACTTTCTAAAAAATTTCAAAACGATTAAATATTTTGTGTGACCTTTGACCTTTTTGTATTTTCTTCCAAAGTTAATGTATTTTTATAACTTTAAGTTAATTTCTTAAAAAGTTTTCAATCTTCTCAAGTATTCTCTATATAAATATATAGAGAATTAATTACTATTTTTTGATTTAATAAATGACCTTTAGATCCATTTTCAACCTGTAGATTTTTCATATTTTGTCATAATATTTATTTAACCAAAATATAACGAATTAAAAAAAAACCTGCTGCGTTCTTAAGTGTTTTATAGGTTCACATCTTTTTTAAGAATACGAATCTATAATATTCGTTCAAATTCCACTTGGGCACAGAGTCTTAAAATAATGAAAACAAGAAAAAATATATATTTAAAATTATTTTTTTAATATAAAGTTCGCGAACTTATCCACGTCTCTGATATAGCCTTTTGGACACAAATCAAAGTCGAAACCGAACTATATTGGTCAGACTTTGTTAAGATCTTAGTCGGACATAACCCGAAACGCAATTGACTGATATCTCGAAGGTACAGGGTGTCTGGTGACAAATCTATATTTGCAAATACGATTACTTCAAAAAGTAATAAACGGTGTGGAAAAGAATGGCGCCATTGGAGCCTCCCTTGGCATAATTCCACGTTTGATACTTTGTACAAATCTCAATAATTCCTAGCAACTCGCTCTGACTATGGATCCAAATAGAAAACATCCTTAGCTACAACCCGATACCTGATTTATCTGCCTTCGTTGCTTTGTTTCCTGGAAATTTGGAATTCTAGCATAATCCCATATATAAAACTTTTAGAAAAATCGTAATAACTTTCATAATAAATAAATAAAAAATAATAAATAAAACTTGCTCTCATAGATATTCTAACTATGGATCCTCGTATAAAACATTTTCAGCCACAACCTGATACTTCATTTGTCTGCCCACGTTGCCTTGTTTACTGGGAATCTGGGATCCTCCCTTAGCATAATCCCACATTTGAGATTTTGAAAATCTCTTAAAAAATCTTATAAAATTGGTCTGTTAGATATTTTGGCTATGGGTGCCCATAGAAAACATCCTCAGCTACAATCCCACACCCCACTTGTCTGTCCACTTTGCCTGGTTCACAAGGAATTCGAATTTCTTATGTATCCCCTTATTTTCGGTTATTTACAGAGCTATTGGAATGTAATGGGATACAGTTGTTACCTGGCGTCTCCAGCTAACAGGTAAGAACTGTATCCAATTCCTACTGTAACCTCCACGTGGTACATTCTGGTAATCTGATCAACCTAGTTGAAGTGGCGGTAAACAACCTGTGTGGGATTCTAGGTCGGGGCTTATATAAAAGGGAGTTATCATGGAGCCATTAAAACGTATTTGGTCTAAGAGTCTAAGATAATTGTACTAAAGTACGAAACTGCAGCGTCTGTTCAACAGTTTAGTTACGGCTGCAAGCGGGCGCCTGTTCTCGCTATACAAACGTCTTTGGACTCATCACACATCGACTAAGCACTTACGATGTTTTAAGAATTTAAAGAAACAAAATTAGAGAATATACTACTCCAAGGGGTAATCATGCGAGAAATCCCACCGCTAAGGCAGCTGGCATAAGGATTTTTGAGGGAAATTGGATTGGTTACTGGATGTGTAGGTAGTACCTAGTATCTACGGTAAGGTACCTACTAGGTACCTTACCGTAGATACTTGCTAAAGTACAAAACTACTGCGTCTGTTTAACATGTTAGTTGCGGCTGCAAGCGGGTGTCTGTCACGAATCGAGCGTCTCGCAAACGTGACTCCTGTCTTCGGACTCATCACCCATCGACTTAGCACTTACTATGTTTTAAGCATGGAAAGAAAGATCATTACAGAATATTCTACTCCAAGGGGTAATCATGCGAGAAATCTCCCCGCTAAGGCAGCTGGCACAAGGATTTTGGAGTTGCCTAATCTATGCGAGAACATTGTGATGAATGGATGCAATTCTATTTGAAGATGTTGGACTATTAAACCAAATATAAGCATGAAGGAAAGCTTAAAGTTTGCGACGTGGAACGTGCGAAACGCCATACCATTAATTATCTTGGATGTTTGGTATCTACAAAAGGTGGAGCCGACAAGGATATAGAATCGAGTATAAACAAGGCATAATCTGCATTCGTCATTTTCCGAAATATTTGGAAATCTCGGCAAATATCAGCAACAACCAAGTTACGAATAAACAACTCGAATGTCAAGTCCATCCTGTATTGCGATATTGCGACTGCAAAACTTTTAAATGCACAAATACCATCTATAAGCGACAAATCAAATCCCTGCTTCTTTACAGGTATGTTAACGGAAAAGGAGATGGATAGACCACATACTTCGAAGGCGAAATACGTTCATTGAAATCCACATTGAAGAAGCCGTCGTGTTGGTGCACCTGTTAGAACGTGGAGAAGAAATAAAGATCTACTGAACGCTACAAATCAAATCCCTGCTTATATAGGGGTATGTCAAAGGATATGACTATGGATAGACCAAACATTTCGAAGGAAAATACGTCCGTTGGAATCCACAGGGAAGAGGCCATCGCGTTGGTGCACCTGCTAGAACGTGGAGACGGTCAATTGATGCGGAGTAGCAAGCGGCAATGACGTATGGCTAATATCTCGCAATAGATTCCGATACAAAAGGATGCTCCACTGGGAGTCAAAGATAACAGAAGAAGTTAACTACATAAGTAACAGAGCTTTATTAGTGTTTAGGGTCAGAAATTTTAAATTTATCTTCACACATATGTTAATTTGATTAAAAAGCTCAAATTCTGCTATCGGTTTCAAAAATGCTGGTGCTTCACGTTTTGTCAGGAATGTCTGGCATTTGAAAACTTAAAATTTGTCAAAGAATTAATTCTTTCCCAGTTCTGTTAAAATGCAAAGCAGATTTTCGATGAGACATCAACAACACACATACACAGGGACAGACTCATACATATTTTGTGATGATTATTCCCAGTAAGAAAAAAGGTTTATTCTCAAATTGAGGATAATTTGAAAATAAATATTTTTTCAAAGGTCAAACGTTTGATACTGATTTGATACTGATTTAAGAATAATAGCGTTCTCAATAAAAAGGGGACTTTATTCTCAAATTGAGAAATGCCTTTATTCTCAAATCATTATCAAACCTCATTCTCAAAGGTTTTTCAAATGTGGATATCATCTACATGTGGAACATAAATAAAATGGCGTTGTATTTTTGATCTTTTTGAGTTTGTTTATTTTGTTTTTGAAAACGGTGCATCATATTTGTTTTGCTTAAAATATATCTTTTTTATTGTTAGGTAAAAAAAATTTTAAGCAGCAAAGAAAATTTACTTATGCATATGAATATTATTGAATTTTTAATCTTGATATTTTTTAAGCAAGGTTTTATGGTCAAATATGGATCAATTGTAAAAAATCCGAAAGAAATAACGAATTTCTTTGAAATGAACTGTCATTCCATTTAAATATCTTAAACATTAATTTTTTTAACATAAATTAGTTTTTTTTAATGTTTGAAAAAAGTTTGAAATAAGGTTTGATATTAAATTTATATAACACCATTTTTCAAATTATTCCCAAATCATCTTAGGGTTTGATAATGATTTGAGAATAACATTTATTCTCAATTTGAGAAACTATCATTTTTCAAACGTTTATTCTCAAATGAACCCTCATTTGAAAATGAATGTGAATCTCAAACATCTGTTCAGGTTTGAAAAAAGTTTGAAAAAACGTTTGATATCAAATGTAAAAGTCATCATATTTCAAACGTTTGACACTGTTCTTACTGGGTTATTGTGTTTCATTGTTCTTTTTGCTGCTGCTGTTATATTTTTGTTGCTGATGTTATTGTTGCTGCTGATTTCGTTGATACTTTGAATTTCTTCTTCTGTTGTTATGATTCTTTTCTATTTACTAAAAGTGGCTGCTATAACAGACGCGCAATTGATAACATTGGAACTAACATATATGTTAGTAGCAATGTTATGTTAAATAACTAAGATAAGCATTAACTTTTTTGTTAGTTTAAAATGCAGATAAGTCACATTAAGAGCTTTATTAAATAAAACAAAGCCTTGAAATTGTGCTTAAAAAAGGCCTGAAATAGTTAACATTACCAAAAGCCTTCATGATACTGCTAAATGTTGACCATTCATGTTAAAGTTTTATTTGAGTTAACATTGTTTACTTAGACTTAACATCAAGTGATATTTGCATTTCATGTGAAAAGAGAATGAGGGTTAACATAGCCCTAACATTATTTACTAACAGCTTCATATCAAATGTAGACATCGGGTATGTTTTGATTTTGTTGTTCTTTTTTTTTGACTTTTGTTGTAGTGATAAATATTGAATGCGTTGCATGCGATTAGTTTATGTCACTTGTATTATGTTTTTGTTATTTCTCTTCTTATTCATTTTAAAACAAATCAACATTTTACAGATTCTGATGTTTAATTTAGCAGAGATGCATACATATTTATTTGTGTATGAATGTGTTTGATGCCCCTTCTACGCTTAATTGCCATTGCGTATATTTTAAAGTTTTATTTTCTTTTTAATTTTGGCGCTTTTTATACAAAATTTGTCAATTTGTATTTGGGAACAACAAAGTAAAAGCCTTTAATTTTCGAAAAAATCTTTTTTGTTTTAATTCTCAGTCATTTGCCTCAACTTCTTATATTTTTTAATTGTATTTAATGAATGAAATTTTAACACAAAACATTTAATTTTGTTTATTTTAGTGGTTTTGATGATTGTTTTTTTTTTTAGTTGTTGCGCCTAATGCGTTTTGTGTATGTTTTATAAATATCATTAATTTCATTCTGAAACAAATTTTGTAAGAATTTGTTTTAGTTTTAATTTTTTTAATGAAAAGAAAAGAACAAACGTGTAGAAATAAAAAAGTTTTTTTTTTAACTATGCGAAAAACGTTTGTGATTAATCAATTAAATCTTCTTGAACACAAGTGATATTTATACCCTTCACCACCATAGGTGGAAAGAGTATATTGGGTTCGTGATGATGTCTGACACTCAGCTTTTAGCATACCGATCTACTCAAAATCACTTCCTGCTGGCTGGATATCCATCTAAGCTTGTTATCAAAGTACAAGTATTTTAAAGATAATTTGATGAAATTAAGCACAGAATAATATTTTGGACGATCCATATACTTTTTGGTCAAAATCGGGTTACAATTTCGGGTACCTCCCATAGGGATGCCTTCCCGGAGTAGAGTTTTTGGCCCTTTACAGCCACAAATTTAATTGAATTTTAATAATACTCAGCATAAATATTGTTTATGATCACCGAAATTAGTGTACCTAATTTTGTAGGAATCGGCCCATATTTGACCATACCTCCCATACAAAACACATTCTTAAAAGCCTTTTAAATGCCCAGAAAAGCACAAAAACGCTTATAAAACTGAAGATTATTGCAGTTTTTTTTACTGAAACTTAGAACAGATAAATATTTTGTAAATATAAACCGATAACCGAAATTTGGTAATAATAGATCCACAATTGACCCTAGCTTCCATATCAGGTCCTCAGCGGCAAATATATATGTAAATCTACCTAAATCTCGAAATTTTGCAAAAATATCACATGTATGTAGAGACATAAGACTTAAGGAAAACTCGTTAAATTATTGGTAAATATTTGATCTCAGTAGTGAAGGGCATCGTATGGTCGGGCTTGACCGACTATAGCTTTTCTTACTTGTTTTTACTTAGAAAAAAGTTCCCCCTTCACTGATCCTATCATATTTCATCAAAACTGCTACCATTTATCAAAAAGTCGATCGCAGAAAATTTAAAAGATGTTCTTTGATATAAAGATACACGGCAATATATGTTATCATTGTATGGGTGGTAAAGCTTCCCCAGAACCTTCGAGGCTCACGATTTAATAATGAGAGTTTAGCATATGTATCAACTTTTGTTAAAAAACCAATATTAAAGAACTCATTATCTTACAGTATAAATTTTCGAGTAATTCGGAGACCGAAGAGCTTTAGGAATATTTTTGCTTAAAAGTATATATAACAATACTAAAAGTTGCTTCAATCTTTCGAATATTGAGCTCGAAAGGTACTTGAAGAAGTGTATGAAGGAAGGTTTGTCTCACGGATAATACCGAATCTTCATTGGAAAGTCTAAATGAAGACATCAAACTCTTTGCCAAATCTTAGTGGAAAGAATTCTCTAAAGATCGAAAAGCATATAAAACTCTATTTCATTCTTTTCTCTTTGGCATAGGCGTTTCTCTTCCCTCCTTCTCTCTCAATGTCTTTCTAAAGTTCGACGAGTAACTACTGACTGTAAAGCATTGCAAAGAGTTTTTAGGAAGAGGGCTTTAGAACCCTAATGCAGATTTTGCAACAGTTTTCATGGAGTTGGCAATATGTTGCCATAAAGCGTTGATGTCGTTGGAACTAGAAATATTTTCTCTGAATAGTTGAGCTGTTCGTTGCGATGTTGAAACCTGGTGCTAACATATAGCAACTATCGTAAACTTTCTAGAGTTGTTCATAAAAGGCTTCTTTTAAATCTTCATCTTTCTCCTCTGTGGGAGCGTGAGTCCAAATTAAACTCAGATAAAGGTATTTTGCTTTGACACGTATTGTTGCTAATCTTTCGATGACTGGGATGAATCTGGAGACTAGGGTTCTCTCATGGCAGCTGTTAAACAGGTCACCCTTTGGTGTCTTGGCGATAGATATCATCTTAAGCTTTTATCGAGTTTAGGTTTTATTACAGCGGTTGTAAAGAAATTTAATCTTAAAATTCAATTTTTGATCTCTAATTTAATTTCAAATGTACTAACTCATTTTTAACCATTTAATATTAACCGATTTTGCATTAATTTAGACCACAAACCAATCTTGAATGTCAATATAACATTGTGTTATCCTTAGGTTATCCCCTATTTTCATTGAGGTATTTTCCGTATTTTCATTAGGATGGCCCAAATGGAATACAAATTGAAAATTTTAATGTTTGAAGTCGAATGTTTCTAAAACCATAAGAGATTGGATATGCATGTCGTTTTTTGTAGAAATTGACCTACGTATTTGTTATATATTAAGATTCTTCAAGTCGGTTGGGAAATGACAATTATATAGTTTTAAGTGATTTATGAGTCTGAGGTGCTCTAATTTGGGGGCCGATTGTGCCACCCCAATAAAATCTAGGCTTTCCAGGTTCAAAACTTTAGCTCCCCAACACTTTTGCTATATGCACATAAAATTATGTTTAAAATCCGCCCAACGATTTAGAAGTTTTGGACTTATTTCCATGATATTTTTTCACCAACCCACTGTGTTACGTTTTGCTATCTGAAATTTGCACTTATGGCAATTTACTAGCAATTCTGATAGAATTTTGTATGTAAAACGGTCGGGTCTGGGCGGGTCCGGGCGGGTGCAAAAATTATATATAGGCTAAACGAAAACACTTTTGCCTATCATTGGATGGTTTCGATTTTTGTTCCTTTTTTTGTCCTTTAAAAGTTATACACTATTAAACTTCAAATTTACGAGAATATGGAGGTTTCAAATTTATTACATAACACCCTAACTATAAATTATACAGGGTGCGGAAATATCATTTAATCGATGTCGTGAAAAAAATATCGGTTTTGGCCAATGACAATTGATTCTGAGCCACCGTACGCCGAGGCCTTTCTATCTTACTTCCTAGACGGTAGTCAAATCGTATTTATATTCCTCGAGAAAATCTATCAACTGGAAAAGAGCACCTCCTCTGTAAAGAGTTCGGATGTTTTAGGTGCAGATCCTTAAATTATTGTCCATTTTTAATTTGCCATAATTCTTCTTTTTTGCTTTTTCATAGTTAGTTATTTTTACCAGGAGTTAAGTACTAGACCGACGTCTAGTAATTAAGGTAGAAGGCCAATGCACGCGGCAAGCGGCTGCGGGCGGCAATTAGCTGTTTTTTGATTTGTCAAATTTGAAGCGGCAGTGGAAAAAAGTAGAACTTTGCTCTACTTTTCCGCGCGGCGGTTTTTTTTTAGTGCTGACCGCTAGTGGCTTCAATGGCTCCTAATCGTCCATGTATCTTGGGATCGAGCAACTTTGGCCAATAGACATTACCACCTTTAGATGTTTTAGGGAGAATAATCCGAAGAAATTACGCAACTACAAATTTGTTCATTACATAAATTGTAATATATATCCTACTTTTTTATATGAATATTTTTGTAAACAAACGCACATTTTATGTACTGGCAATACTACGACCGCCCGCAGCCGCATGCAGCGTGTATTGGCCTTGTACCTTTATGGGGAGCGGCACATGTTTGTTCGCTACTTTAACGGGTGTTAACGTAGTTTCCCTGGTGATAGCACGAAGAGGTGAGTGTCCACAGTTGAGATGAAGGATAAACCAAGATAAGTCTGGGCTTACCAAGTTAAGATCAATCAGAACCGTTGTTTGGTAGCTAACATTCCCTACCTCATCCAAAAATGTATTACGCTTGACAAACTATTCGTATCATTTTCTATTTGCAAAAATCCTCAGATTTTTAGGAATAAAAAAATTTTCCTAATATAGAAATTTTCTTTTTATGCTAAAATCAAATCATATTTAAATGATCCCACTTTGTATAAAAATCAATCATTATGTCCGCCATTAAATATATTTAAACATTTTTAATTTGAATTAATTTATCTCTATAAAAAATTATTATAAATCTTCAGATATTATCCATTTTTTATATTTATTTTGATGTTGTTTTTTCCTTATAACTAATTCTTTATATCATTCTTTTCGATAGCCCCGTGTTATTCATAACAAGTAGAAAAATGTTCCTCTAAATCTATAGATTCGTAAATATTTATATCTAGTATCTCTCGCTAGTCTTCTATTCTAAATCACATACTACGACTATGAAATGAATTCCGAATGAATTTAGTATCTTTTTTTTTTTTTTTTTGTTAAAGTTGATATGTGTCATCGCTGCTACAACATTCGAAGAACACAAGCATCTCTTAGCAGGTGTATAAAAGATATTTTATCACAGATTAAGTCACATACGAGAGTACCAGTGAAAAAAAGAAAAATATACTTAAAAGACGAGTATGTATTTTTATACAAATGTAGTTTTTTTCTGAAATTTTCTCCTAGTTTTTCCTTGTTGTGTTCCTCTGATTCTTTTACGTTGTTTCTGTGATCTTATAACAGCGAGAAATAAAGATCAAGCAGAAAAAAAAACGAATAGAAAACTGTTTTTTTGGCCAAATGATACGTTAAAGGTAAAAAAAGAAATTTAATTTGGTTTGTAAAAACATTCTAGATATAATATTGCCTTATAAGAAATACAGTATAACTCGTTTAATTGCCCCAAATAATAATTGTTATAGTCCTCATCAAAAAATTCTCTATAGAAAAATTTCTCGAAAAAGTTTTTATAGAAACAAATTTTCATCAAAAATGTTTCTATAGAAAAATTTTCGATAAAAAAATTTTTCTATAGAAAAATTTTCGATAAAAAAATTTTTCTATAGAAAAATTTTCGATAAAAAAATTTTTCTATAGAAAAATTTTCAATAAAAAAATTTTTCTATAGAAAAATTTTCGATAAAAAAATTTTTCTATAGAAAAATTTTCGATAAAAAATTTTTCTATAGAAAAATTTTCGATAAAAAATTTTTCTATAGAAAAATTTTCGATAAAAAATTTTTCTATAGAAAAATTTTCGATAAAAAATTTTTCTATAGAAAAATTTTCGATAAAAAATTTTTCTATAGAAAAATTTTCGATAAAAAATTTTTCTATAGAAAAATTTTCGATAAAAAATTTTTCTATAGAAAAATTTTCGATAAAAAATTTTTCTATAGAAAAATTTTCGATAAAAAATTTTTCTATAGAAAAATTTTCGATAAAAAATTTTTCTAGAAAAATTTTCTATACAAAAATTTTCGATAAAAAAATTTTTCTAAAGAAAAATTTTCGATAAAAAAATTTTTCTATACAAAAATTTTTGTTAAAAAAAAAATTCTATAGAAAAATTTTCGTTAAAAAAAAATTTTCTATAGAAAAATTTTCGTTAAAAAAAATTTTCTATAGAAAAATTTTCGATCAAAAAATTTTTCTAGAGAAAAATTTTCGATAAAAAAATTTTTCTATAGAAAATTTTTCGATAAAAAAATTTTTCTATAGAAAAATTTTCGATAAAAAAATTTTTCGATAGAAAAATTTTCGATAAAAAAATTTTTCTATAGAAAAATTTTCGATAAAAAAATTTTTCTATAGAAAAATATTCAATATTTTTCGATAAAAAAATGTTTCTATAGAAAAATTTTCGATAAAAAAATTTTCTATAGAAAAATTTTCGATTCAAAACTATTCTATAGAAAAATTTTCGATAAAAAAATTTTTCTATAGAAAAATTTTCGATAAAAAAATTTTTCTATAGAAAAATTTTCGATAAAAAAATTTTTCTATAGAAAAATTTTCGATAAAAAAATTTTTCTATAGAAAAATTTTCGATAAAAAAATTTTTCTATAGAAAAATTTTCGATAAAAAAATTTTTCTATAGAAAAATTTTCGATAAAAAACTTTTTTCTATAAAAAAATTTTCGATAAAAAAAATTTTCTATAGAAAAATTTTCGATATAAAACTTTTTTCTATAGAAAAATTTTCGATAAAAAAAATTTTCTGTAGAAAAATTTTCGATAAAAAAATTTTTCTATAGAAAAATGTTTTTATCGAAAATTTTTCTATAGAAAAGTTTTCGATAAAAAACTTTTTTCTATAGAAAAATTTTCGATAAAAAAAAATTTTCTATACAAAAATTTTCGATAAAAAAATTTTTCTAAAGAAAAATTTTCGATAAAAAAATTTTTCTATACAAAAATTTTTGTTAAAAAAAAAAATTTCTATAGAAAAATTTTCGATAAAAAAATTTTTCTATAGAAAAATTTTCGATAAAAAAATTTTTCTATAGAAAAATTTTCGATAAAAAAATTTTTCTATAGAAAAATTTTCGATAAAAAAATTTTTCTATAGAAAAATTTTCGGTAAAAAAATTTTTCTATAGAAAAATTTTCGATAAAAAAATTTTTGTATAGAAAAATTTTCGATAAAAAAATTTTTCTATAGAAAAATTTTCGATAAAAAAATTTTT
Organism: Stomorhina lunata; assembly: GCA_933228675.1. Classification (NCBI taxonomy): domain Eukaryota; kingdom Metazoa; phylum Arthropoda; class Insecta; order Diptera; family Rhiniidae; genus Stomorhina; species Stomorhina lunata. Next base: position 87,667,777 of record OW121744.1, on the reverse strand, counting down.
CTATAGAAAAATTTTCGATAAAAAAATTTTTCTATAGAAAAATTTTCGATAAAAAAATTTTTCTATAGAAAAATTTTCGATAAAAAAATTTTTCTATAGAAAAATTTTCGATAAAAAAATTTTTCTATAGAAAAATTTTCGATAAAAAAATTTTTCTATAGAAAAATTTTCGATAAAAAACTTTTTTCTATAAAAAAATTTTCGATAAAAAAAATTTTCTATAGAAAAATTTTCGATATAAAACTTTTTTCTATAGAAAAATTTTCGATAAAAAAAATTTTCTATAGAAAAATTTTCGATAAAAAAATTTTTCTATACAAAAATTTTTGTTAAAAAAAAAAATTTCTATAGAAAAATTTTCGATAAAAAAATTTTTCTATAGAAAAATTTTCGATAAAAAAATTTTTCTATAGAAAAATTTTCGATAAAAAAATGTTTCTATAGAAAAATTTTCGATAAAAAAATTTTTCTATAGAAAAATTTTCGATAAAAAAATTTTTCTATAGAAAAATTTTCGATAAAAAAATTTTTCTATAGAAAAATTTTCGATAAAAAAATTTTTCTATAGAAAAATTTTCGATAAAAAAATTTTTCTATAGAAAAATTTTCGATAAAAAAATTTTTCTATAGAAAAATTTTCGATAAAAAAATTTTTCTATAGAAAAATTTTCGATAAAAAAATTTTTCTATAGAAAAATTTTCGATAAAAAAATTTTTCTATAGAAAAATTTTCGATAAAAAACTTTTTTCTATAAAAAAATTTTCGATAAAAAAAATTTTCTATAGAAAAATTTTCGATATAAAACTTTTTTCTATAGAAAAATTTTCGATAAAAAAAATTTTCTATAGAAAAATTTTCGATAAAAAAATTTTTCTATAGAAAAATGTTTTTATCGAAAATTTTTCTATAGAAAAATTTTTTTATCGAAAAATTTTCGATAAAAAAAATTTTTCTATAGAAAAGTTTTCGATAAAAAACTTTTTTCTATAGAAAAATTTTCGATAAAAAAAAATTTTCTATACAAAAATTTTCGATAAAAAAATTTTTCTAAAGAAAAATTTTCGATAAAAAAATTTTTCTATACAAAAATTTTTGTTAAAAAAAAAAAATTTCTATAGAAAAATTTTCGATAAAAAAATTTTTCTATAGAAAAATTTTCGATAAAAAAATTTTTCTATAGAAAAATTTTCGATAAAAAAATTTTTCTATAGAAAAATTTTCGATAAAAAAATTTTTCTATAGAAAAATTTTCGATAAAAAGATTTTTCTATAGAAAAATTTTCGATAAAAAAATTTTTCTATAGAAAAATTTTCGAGAAAAAAATTTTTCTATAGAAAAATTTTCGATAAAAAACTTTTTTCTATAGAAAAATTTTCGATAAAAAACTTTTTTCTATAGAAAAATTTTCGATAAAAAACTTTTTTCTATAGAAAAATTTTCGATAAAAAAAAATTTTCTATAGAAAAATTTTCGATAAAAAAAATTTTCTATAGAAAAATTTTCGATAAAAAAATTTTTCTATAGAAAAATTTTCGATAAAAAAATTTTTCTATAGAAAAATTTTCGATAAAAAAAATTTTCTATAGAAAAATTTTCGATAAAAAAATTTTTCTATAGAAAAATTTTCGATAAAAAAATTTTTCTATAGAAAAATTTTCGATAAAAAAATTTTTCTATAGAAAAATTTTCGATAAAAAAATTTTTCTATAGAAAAATTTTCGATAAAAAAATTTTTCTATAGAAAAATTTTCGATAAAAAAAATTTTCTATAGAAAAATTTTCGATAAAAAAATTTTTCTGTAGAAAAATTTTCGATAAAAAAATTTTTCTTTAGAAAATTTTTCGATAAAAAAATTAAAAACATTTTTAACGAAAATTTTTGTTATCAAAATTTTTTCTGAGTTTTCAATTTGATATTAAAGTTTTATTTCAAGAATATTTAATTTTGTTTTAATAATTTTGTCTTTAACTAGAATTCACTGTTTGCTTCCTCTAGTCCGCGGTTTTACTATGTAAAATTTGCTGTTCCCTATCTTAAAGGTGTTGAAAAAGCAATGATGGAAATTAATTTTCAAATAAAATTTACAAAGACAAATTTGCGCCTAAAGTTGGAGGGATTCCAGATGTTAACCTAAAGATTGCATGAAAAACATTTCCAAGATTTCCAGAAATAACAAGATTTGATTAATTAAGAAAATAGTATTTGAAATTTGTCTTTATATTAATTTTTACTGTGATAAGAAAATAAAGTACAGGGGCCAAGTCGCCACATTCGATATGGATCGAAAACTTAGACTTTTAAGCAAATATTGCATAGCATACCTTAGGGATTTTCAAAATGATTTTCTTTGCAAAAAGTTTAATAAAATTTGATATCTTAACATATCCTTTTGTTTGTCAAAACATTTAGTTTAATATAAGGGAACCTTTGACATATAAGTTACAATGTAGTGAACCTTATATGTTTGTTGTATATTATTTACATGAGGCCCTATGCTCCACTGGGAGTCAAGGATAACAGAAGAATATTATTTACATTATCCTAAAAGTATGCTACACAAATGTTTCTGTAATATCTTACAATTCGATCGTTGGCGATCTTCAGATCATTTTTTAAAATTTCATGAATAATCGCTACTTAAAGTCCCAGTGATGCTATTATTTTCTGTATTGAAAGTGGGGAGTCTTCACTTAAACTGTTTTCAACCAGTTTAATGTTTCCGGGACCCCTTCAAGATCGAATGTGCTCTGGCCGTGGGACATTCACAGCCTTAGCAACCGCGCGGAATCTCTACACCCACAAACGAGTTAAACTTATACTTGATCCATCAGAAAGTTTTAGTTGCCAAAGACGGTAAGAAAACGCTCACCTGAGGATAAAATAAAATTCAGAAACTTAAGGTCTCTTCAAAGACAGACATGCCATGAACTTAATAAAAGACCAAGATGTTCCAGACATTTAAGCTCTTGATCAATCCAAAGCCTTTGATATATGCCACATTTCTTGGAATTTGACAATCATTGAAGGAATACAACAAGAACCCAATGCTCCGAAGGGCTATGCTCGCTTCTGAAATATGTGAGACGTTGTCGTATTTTGGCCTCTTATTATTTTGTTTGGAATGAGAATAATCTCCAGCATGGACAAACATAATGAAAGTGACATAAAGTAGCTTTCTCAAAAACCTTTTTTTGTTTAGGACCAGCACTCAGGGGATGACCCCTACTTATGCCTTGCATTGTGTTATATATATATATAATTCCCCGACAACATTCCAATTGGAACAAGGGGTACTTCTCTCAGACAATGAGCTGCATCCGATTCTATTTTTAAAGTCATTGAAAGGGACCTACGTTTTAACGCCGGCTCCGAACGGCGAATGCATTAGTTAGAGAAGTTTTTCATAGCCTCAATAATCAGTGGCTAGCTGAGTTATGAGGTGAACCGCCGCTTTTTTGAAAATTTATTTTTTTTTTCAAGTGAATCTGACCGGGGATTGAACTTGGGCCTCTGGTATGCTAGGCGGATGTCTTACCTGCTATACCACGGCGGTTGCATTGTGTTGGAACTAGGAAAATAGGTTATGAGAAAGGGGATAGGTGAAGTAGTGTTTGTGGATATTTGATTTGAACTTCCCTATATTGCAACTGACTGAGAAAACTTCGGCGGGAAGCAAATTCCACATACGAACTGTAAGACTAAAGAACGAATTTTCTCTGTAGCGTGTTGTTCTGTCTACTGGCCAATCGACTACGCAGGAATGAGCTCTAACAGATAGACGGGTATTGGGAATTCAGTGAACTCGGGTTGCGTTGCAGCACATTCCAAAGTAGTAACGATAGAACAGAGTTACGCAAACCTCTTTGCTGCGATGCTCCAGTGGATCAATAGAGTTGGATACCCTACTGTTACCAATGAGCATTTTCGATCTATCCTGCACTCGGTCGAGAAGCTTTAGACTTTAAAGCACCGGCCAATACATAGGAGTTGCATTCCATTTTCGTTCGGATGTAGGTGGTGTAGATGAAGTAAAGTATTTCGTACACCGTTTTAGGAACCCGAGGCACTTGAATGCTTCTTTCGACACTTGAAAAATTATGATTTGTCCAACGGACATCATATTGAATACTCATGCCCAGAGCATCAAGATCATCTGATTCCTCAATATTTACACAGCCCATTAGTATAGATAAAGTAACACAATTTCCCATGCGTAAGCTTATCATCTGGAAAGGAGTAGATAGGATTGCAAAGTTGACTTAGAAGGTCGTTTATAAAGATAAAGCTAGATTAGGAGAAAGAACAGAGCCTTGCGGTACCCCTGAATTAATCTTAAACTCGTTTGATGAGATCCTATCTATAACGACTCGTATAACGCTATCTCTGAGGAAGCTCGATATAAATCGAGAAAAGTTATTTCCGATACCAAAAGCAATAAGTTTTGATAGAAGTGCTCCTTATCAAACGTCTTGGAAATATACAGAGCAACAACTTTACTTTCGCCAAAATGATGTATTGATTGACACCATTTTTCCGATAGGAGGGCTAGCAGGTCCCCCCTAGAGCGTCCCCTATGAAATCCTTACTGGTGGTCGCTTAGTAGTTAGATTCCAGATATTTAACAAGATGTTGGTTCACCATATTCCCCATAACTTTGAAAAATGCAGAACAAATTGCTATTAAGCGTTAATTTTCAGGGTTGTTAGTCTAACCCTTTTTATGGTTTGGCGTAACAAATGCAACCTTTCAACACCGAGGAAATTTACCGGCATAGTACAAGGGGCTGTAGAGATTAGCTTAAGGACGCACAAGCGTCGAACACCGCTGCTTCAAGACCAGTGCTGGAATACCATTCGGTCCTGGAGGATTGTTTATGTTGAGATTCGCTAAAAAATAAATCACTGCCATTATCAGCTCTTAAAAAAGCTTCTATTAACCTCCAGCTCATTGTCTGAGACAAGTACCCCTTGTTCCAATTGGAACGTCGTGGGAATTATGTATGTATGTCAAGTCCATCCTGTATTACGGCTGCGAAACTTGGAAACGCACAAATGCCATCGATAAGCTTACGGCAAATCCTATAAACAGTCACTCAAATTACTGTCCCAGTGTTTTTAAGGTGTTTACGAATATGAGTGTAACAACTTCGGTGCGCACTGTTCGACGTCGCTGCGGATGCGTATTATCACATAGAGTAAACGTAGTGCGAAAACGATCCATGGTTAACCGAATTAATTGCTCTGATGGACGATTATGTCGACCATAAAATGGACGGAGCTTGCGGTAAACTTCGCGAACTGAACCATTATTTTCGAAATAAATTTGCACGATTTGCAAGCGTTGTTCTTTTGTCAACCTGTTCATGATGAAATGGCAAACCAAACTAAATATTAATCACTTGACAGCTGACAAAATGGCCACCAGTTAAAAAAGTGATGCCAACTTAAAGTTCTATACCTCAATAAAAAACACCCGATATATAACCTTCAAAATCTTACAAATACTTATCACTTCATTCCCATCTCTGACGGATTTCTGTACCAGTTTAGGAAATCCCTGTATTTAGATCGAGGGTGGCAACTTTTGTTACATTAACTAACTTCCTTCCTTTTCTTGTAGATCATCCTTCTCTTTCTAGTTTCTGTTTAAAGAATAAACAAATTACACTGTCAGAAAAACAAATGATAGTTCTTTACATCAATCAAACAAATCAATTTCATTTCAAATCATTTTGAATTGAAATAAATTTTTGTATAAACAAAACTACGTAAAACTCATAAATTTTGGGGTATTTTTAAAACCAACAAAATCTAAAAATAAATGGAATAAATTTTCTTGCTTATTATTTTCTACTCTATTATTAATTCTACATTAATTCTACAACAACAAAAATATTTTTGGCAAAATTATTAATTTTTCTTAAATATTTCAATAAAAGCCATAAAAAATTTATAGGTTTTCTCTTCGATTTTGTGTAATTTTATACAAAACTAAAAATTACATGTTGTTTAATGGTTGTTTGATTTGAAAATTTATGGCAAATATAAGAATATTGAAATTTTAGAGTTGATTTTTTGATGAAAACTGTATCCAAAAGTATAAATATAAAATACTTCATATACAAATTTTGAGATTTTAGAGACTCTAAGACAAACTAAGGCAACATTTGTTATTCATTCATCATTTCTATTTGATATTAAATTTTTTGTTCTTTCAAAATTTTTTTGAAAATATTATGATTTTTTCAGTTTTACTCAAATTGCCTTTGGAATATGATGAAAAATGCCAAGAGTGAGTATTCATATTTGTCGATTTGATGGTTTTTAAGTTGTGGGGTTTCTAAAATTATTTTGATTTTCATGTAAAACATGAAAAAAACATGCCTCAATTTTTTTTTCAGACGATAAATATGAGAAGAACCGTGCTAATATAGTGGGCGTTAAATTCAGCTAATAATTTTTATATAGATCGTTTTTTTTTCAAAATTTACAGCAGAAATGTAAAACATGTAAAAAGATACAGTAGAGCCTGGATACAAGAACACATAATAACGCATAATAAAACAAGTAAGAAAGCGCTATAGTCGGTCAAGCCGACCATACGATACCCTTCACCACTAAGGTCAAAGGTGTTATTTTTCCTGTGTAAAGACAAATATTTGCTAAATTTTGCCATCATACAAAAATTTTCTCAAAACTTATATATTCAACCTGTTTCCGTCATTTGGACTTATATGAGAGCTAGGGTCAAATGTGGACCGATTATCTCGAAATTTGGCAGATTGATTACAGTTGTTACAAAAATTATGTATGCAAAAAATAGACTCAAAATTTCCATTATCTTTAGATTTACGAGCGTTTTAGTGATTTTTTGTCTCATTTAGTGCGTTTTTAAAGAAGAATTTGTATGGGAGCTATGGTCAAATGTGAACCGATTTCAACAAAATTTGGTACAGTGATTTAAGTTGACATAAGCAGTATTTGTTTTAAATTTCATGAAAAAATATTGATATTTGAGGCCAATATAGCAATTCCGGGAAGTGGGACCTATGGGAGGTACCATAAATAATGAAACGATTTTGACCAATTTCAATAGCCATGGTCCCATTATCAAAAAAATGATCTGTGCCAAATTTCATCAGATTACCTTTAGAATTGCGACCTGTAGTTTGATTACAAGGTTTACATGGGGGTCCAGCCGTCCAGCCAGCCAGACGGACGGACGGACGGACATCGCTAAATCGACTCAGAAAGTGATTCTAAGCCTATTTGTATACTAAAAGGTGGGTCTAAGACAAATATTTCTATGCGTTACAAACATCAGCACAAACTTATAATATCCTTTCCACCTATGGTGGTGAAGGGTATAAAAATTTATTTTAAAGAAAACTTTATTTAATTTTTAAAAGCCAAACTAAAAATTTCTTCAAAATTTTATCAAATTTATTTCAATTATTTTCTATCAAATTTTGATTTCTCATTTTATCTGGTCTCCACTGTTTTGTTCCTTAGCTTAACAAGATTTTAATCTTTTTTTTTGTATTAAAGACTTAACGCTTGAAAATTTTTATGTTGTGTAAATTATTACCAAATATTTTGTCATTAATTTGATAAATTTCTTTTTAAAATTACATATTTTCTTAAAACAAAAAAAAAAAAAGATTTTAGGTACTTTAAAAAAATTTAACGTGTGCATCTTTTTTCATATTAAATCATGTTAAACGTGCCTTAAAAATCCCCTTAACATCAGCATAAAAATTGCAAAAATTCCCTAACAAAATTTATTTTTGGTATCAAATTTATTTTCTTTTTAAGAAAATTGCAAGTGTAACTAATTGTGATTATAAAAGTGTTTCACTTAATGTTATTTGGCGGAACACTGTGCTAAAATATGTTCGCTTAAGCAGAAACCACATACATAAGTACTTCCAAAAGGCCGCAAAATTTTGTAAATGCCCTAGGATGAGCCACATGGATCTTTTAAATAGTTCTTGAAAAAAGTTAAAATTTATAAGTGACTTCTTAAAATTGAAAGTCCTTGATATCAAAGTCATGAAAACATGTCAACGATTGTCTTTATTTCTTATTATTTTGTCCCAATTTTACCATAATTTGAAAATGAATCAAAAGCAGGGTCAAGGGTCAAATCAAATATGTTGTTTAATAGTCCGATATTTCATCAGCTTTTATAATTCTCAAGAAATAAAGCCATAAAAACATGTCAAAGATTGTCTTTATTTGTTAATATTTCGAGTATTTAACCCAATTTTACCATAATTTGAAAAAGAATCCAAAGCAGGGTCAAAGGTCAAATCAAATATGTTGTTTAATAGTCCGATATTTCATCAGCTTTTATAATTCTCAAGAAATAAAGTCATAAAAACATGACAAAGATTGTCTTTATTTGTTAATATTTCGAGTATTTAACCCAATTTTACCATAATTTGAAAAAGAATCCAAAGCAGGGTCAAAGGTCAAATCAAATATGTTGTTTAATAGTCGGATATTTCATCAGCTTTTATAATTCTCAAGAAATAAAGCCATAAAAACATGTCAAAGATTGTCTTTATTTGTTAATATTTCGAGTATTTAACCCAATTTTACCATAATTTGAAAAAGAATCCAAAGCAGGGTCAAAGGTCAAATCAAATATGTTGTTTAATAGTCCGATATTTCATCAGCTTTTATAATTCTCAAGAAATAAAGCCATAAAAACATGTCAAAGATTGTCTTTATTTGTTAATATTTCGAGTATTTAACCCAATTTTACCATAATTTGAAAAAGAATCGGAAGCAGGGTCAAAGGTCAAATGAAATATATTATTTAATAGTCCTACATTTATTTATATAGAATCAGAGGGAAGCTCAATATATTTCCACTATTTAACCCAATTTTACCATAATTTGAAAAAGAATCGGAAGCAGGGTCAAAGGTCAAATCAAATATGTTGTTAGTCTTAAATTTATTTATATAGAGTCGGAGGGCAGCTCAAATTTTCAAGTTCTTAAAGTAAATCTCATTAAAGTAAATCTCATATTTAATTCATCCCATTCCGGGATCATTTTGGCAAGAAGACTCTAAAGAAGAATTGTAAGGAATGTCATTAAAGTCAAGTCAAGTCATTAAAGTAAATCCTTTCCTTAATCCACATCCAGGATCCTTTTATTAGTTTAGTAAAAGGCTTTGGAAATTGCCAAAATTTGAGTATATTCGGATATATTAAGTTTTAATACCATAAGAAAGATCCGAATGATCAAAGTCAAGACAAAGCTTTCATTACCTTACCTATGAGCCTTTAGACTATATTGTTATAAGGGCTAACCATATAATAAATCTTAAATTCATATGTTTAAACTATAAATAGATCAAGAAAGGTCAAAGGTCAAATCAAATTGAGTGTCGAGAACTGAGAAGATTCGAAAACAAAAAAAGATTCATGACTCCCAGTTTTGCCGCAAGTCATGCCCTTTTTTATGGGATCAGAAAAATTTGTGTACTTGATGTAAGTTTTGCGAAAAAAAGTGAGCATTTTCTCGGGCTTATATCTTTAAAACCGTTAATGTTTATCAATAATCACTTTCTTCCGATGAATCGAGAAAGGATTACGTTTAAGATTCTGGAAGTTACAGACAGTTTAAGATTTTGAAAGTTACAGATATAGTATTATAACTTTCAGCTGATTCTTTCGAGTAATTTTTTGTGAAAAAAGTGAGCATTTTCTCAGGCTCATATCTTGAAAACCGTTCGAAATTTTCATTTACTCTCTGAGGTAAAGTTGTAGCCCTTGTCATAAAGAGCAAAAATCGACATTTGAAATCAAATCGGGTCTATTATTTTGGTATTTTATCATTTAGTGGTGTCCGTATATGGTTATATTTCCATGACTTGAAAAATTTGGTCTTACCAACCGATTTTTTTTCATAGTTTGTGAAAGAATCCAATTCTTACATCAAGAACTCGAGAAAAGATCATTTAAAATTTAGTTATATCTTAAGTAATTTTTTAAGAAAAAAGATTTTGGAGAGTCTAATCAAGTTAAGATCACGTAGATCTCCTGGATACGTCATAAAATAATTCAAATAAAAGATACTGGAAACTTAAAGTACGATCTTCACAAATGCGATCAATTCGGCTAAAGTTCAGTTGTTTATTACGAGGATATTTGAGTAAATACCAATGATACGATTCATCGTGATGAAAGATCTTATATAGATCGTTCTTTGTTGAATATAGCTTCTGCGATTCGCGTTCTTCCGAACAATAGATGATGTATTACTGAAGAGTTTTTAATGTAATATTTTTAGAGTTCAAGTAGTACGACTTTCAGCCGCTTCTTCGAGAAATATCGCAATTAAATTGAGTTAGGAAAGATCTGAGGGGTGTGGATACCAAGCAACGATTGGTCTAATCTTTTCAAAATCGTTCTTTGAAGAATATCGCCTTTGCGATTCACTTTCTTCCGAACTAAAGTGAACGGATTATCCTTAAAACTTTTTTAAACTTTCCTTCGAAAAATCGATTATGGATTTCAAAAATTTGTTAGGACAGTTTAAGATTCTGGAAGTTACAGATCAAGATCGTTCTTTTAGAAATATCGCCCTTTTGATTAAAGGAAAGATCTGAAAGTTGCGAGTTCGAGTCGGGCTAAATATAAGCTAAATAATAATTGAGAATACTGAAAAATCTTTGTGATACAAAGCAATATGGAATGCCACATTTTTTGTCCCGCTACGGACTTCGTGTCACCCGCGGTTGAATGTCAGTAGTTAAGATCATCGATTTAACCGAACACTTAAGCGAAATTGCAAACGAGAATTAAGTTGTTACTTAAAACTCATTTACTTTTTGCACTAATGACCATATGATCGCCTCGGCTGGACGAAGAATCGAGGATGGATCACGGATATTTGATAGAACAGTTTGAGATTTTGGAAGTCACATATCAAGACTATTCTTTTAAGTATAACGCCCTTTATAGGAATAATCTGAAGGTTGTGAGTTCAAATCTTGCTTAGGATAATGTCATTAATTATTTTTCAAATTTATGATTTTAAAATTAGATTTTTAATAAGTAGGAATACTGAAAAAACTATGTCACACTTGGAAAGTTGGCATGCTTCATTTTCTGTCCCGTTACGGACCGTATCACCTGCGTTTGAATGTCAGTAGTTAAGATTATATATTGAACTGAACATTTAAGCGAAATTGTAAACGAGAATTAAGTTGTTACATAAAACAAGTTAACTTTTATCGCAATTTTGCATATATGTTGTTGCTGAGTTGACAACCCTTGGCCGAGAAATCTCGGGTCATTTCGGTACGTAGAACCGGCTGTCACGGGAATGTAATTTTGTAATTTTGCATATGATCAGTTAGATGAACTTATCTATTAGGTCTAGAATGATCTTTCAAGAATATAGCACCTCTAATTATTTTCGACAATACATTATGGTAGCAATAATCACTTTCTTTCGAAGAATCGAGGATGGATCTGGGAAATTTGATACGACAGTTTAAGAATTTGGAATTTACAGATCGAGATCGTTCATTTAGGAATATCGCCCCTTTTGATTAAGGAAATGTCCCAAATTATTTTACAATTTTTAAATTTAAAATTAGATTAATAATGAGTAGGAATACTGAAAAAACTATGTGACACAAAGCAGTGTGAAATGCAGCATTTTCTGTCCCGCTACGGACCGTGTCACCCGCGTTTAACTGTTAGTAGTTAATATCATCTATTTAACTAAACATTTAAGCGAAATTGCAAACGAGAATTAAGTTATTACTATGATCGGCTCAGTTAGTTTGTAGATCTACCGATTTGTCTTATTTTAGGCCTAATTTTTGAAGCTTGAGAAAAGTAATAGTCCTTTCAATGGAAAGCTTGTGGACGAATAATAATTGACCGATTCTTTTGGCTGTAAGTTTGAAAACTCCCAAAATAATGCAGTAATATGATTTTATATGAATTTCGGGTGGATTTTGTTGAACAAGAAGATGTATTAATGGGTTCTATGAAACTCTTGATAAATTGAAAGATTGAGAACGATGTGATACCACGCAGTGTGGAATGCAGCACTTTCTGTCCCGCTACGAACCCGTGGTTGAATGTCACTAGTTAATATCATCTATTTAACTAAACATTTAAGCGAAATTGCAAACGAGAATTAAGTTATTACTATGATCGGCTCAGTTAGATGAACTTATCCATTAGCTATAGAATAACCACTTTCCTCCAAAGAATCGAGGATGGATTACGGACAGTTTAAGATTTTGATAGTTCTTGATAGAGTATTATAACGTTCAGCCGATTCTTTTGAGAAATATTGATCGTCGTTTTAAGAATATCGCCCTGTAAAAATACATTTTTTCGAATCAAAAAAGATCACGGACCATTTGGACATGAAATAATCGTTAAATACTAACAAGGGAATCGTTATTTAAATGACCCAGACAAGGATTAACAATTCCGTGATATGAGTTTTCGTTTGTAGATCTACCGATTTGTCTTATTCTAGGCCTAATTTTTGAGGCTTGAGAAAAGTAATAGTCCTCTCAGTGGAAAGATTGTGGACGCATAATAATTGACCGATTCCTTTGGCTGGAAGTTTGAAAACTCCCAAAATAACGCAGTAATATGATTTTATATGAATTCCGGGTGGATTTTGTTGAACAAGAAGATGTATTAATGGGTTCTATGAAACTCTTGATAAATTGAAAGATTGAGAACGATGTGATACCACGCAGTGTGGAATGCAGCACTTTCTGTCCCGCTACGAACCCGTGGTTGATTGTCACTAGTTAATATCATCTATTTAACTAAACATTTAAGCGAAATTGCAAACGAGAATTAAGTTATTACTATGATCGGCTCAGTTAGATGAACTTATCCATTAGCTATAGAATAACCGCTTTCCTCCAAAGAATCGAGGATGGATTACGGATAGCTTAAGATTTTGGTAGTTCCTGATAGAGTATTATAATGTTCAGCCGATTCTTTCGAGAAATATGAATCGTCGTTTTAAGAATATCGCCCTGTAAAAATACATTTTTCCGAATCAAAAGAGATCACGGACCATTTGGACATGAAATTATCGTTAAATACTAACAAGGGAATCGTTATTTAAATGACCCAGACAAGGATTAACAATTCCGTGATATGAGTTTTCGTTTGTAGATCTACCGATTTGTCTTATTCTAGGCCTAATTTTTGAGGCTTGAGAAAAGTAATAGTCCTCTCAATGGAAAGATTGTGGACGAATAATAATTGACCGATTCTTTTGGCTGTAAGTTTGAAAACTCCCAAAATAACACAGTAATATGATTTTACATGAATTGCGGGTGGAATTCCGGACCATTTGGACACGAAATTATCGTTTAATACTACCAAGAGAGTCGTTATTTAAATGACCCAGACAAGTATTAACAATTCCTTGAGATTTTCCTATGAGTTTTCGTTTGTAAATCAACCGACTTGTCTTATTCTAGGCCTAATTTTTTAAGCTCGAGAAAAGTAATAGTCCTCTCAGTGGAAAGATTGTGGACGCATAATAATTGACCGATTCCTTTGGCTGTAAGTTTGAAAACTCCCAAAATAATGCAGTAATATGATTTTATATGAATTTCGGGTGGATTTTGTTGAACAAGAAGATGTATTAATGGGTTCTATGAAACTCTTGATAAATTGAAAGATTGAGAACGATGTGATACCACGCAGTGTGGAATGCAGCACTTTCTGTCCCGCTACGAACCCGTGGTTGAATGTCACTAGTTAATATCATCTATTTAACTAAACATTTAAGCGAAATTGCAAACGAGAATTAAGTTATTACTATGATCGGCTCAGTTAGATGAACTTATCCATTAGCTATAGAATAATCACTTTCCTCCAAAGAATCGAGGATGGATTACGGATAGCTTAAGATTTTGGTAGTTCCTGATAGAGTATTATAACGTTCAGCCGATTCTTTCGAGAAATATGAATCGTCGTTTTAAGAATATCGCCCTGTAAAAATACATTTTTTCGAATCAAAAAAGATCACGGACCATTTGGACGGACTACCAAGAGAGTCGTTATTTAAATGATCCAGACAAGGATTAACAATTCCGTGAAATGAGTTTTCGTTTGTAGATCTACCGATTTGTCTTATTCTAGGCCTAATTTTTGAAGCTTGAGAAAAGTAATAGTCCTTTCAATGGAAAGCTTGTGGACGAATAATAATTGACCGATTCTTTTGGCTGTAAGTTTGAAAACTTCCAAAATAACGCAGTAATGTGATTTTACATGAATTGCGGGTGGAATTCCGGACCATTTGGACACGAAATTATCGTTTAATACTACCAAGGGAGTCGTTATTTAAATGACCCAGACAAGTATTAACAATTCCTTGAGATTTTCCTATGAGTTTTCGTTTGTAAATCAACCGACTTGTCTTATTCTAGGCCTAATTTTTTAAGCTCGAGAAAAGTAATAGTCCTCTCAGTGGAAAGATTGTGGACGCATAATAATTGACCAATTCCTTGGGCTGGAAGTTTGAAAACTCCCAAAATAACGCAGTAATATGATTTTATATGAATTCCGGGTGGATTTTGTTGAACAAGAAGATGTATTAATGGGTTCTATGAAACTCTTGATAAATTGAAAGATTGAGAACGATGTGATGCCACGCAGTGTGGAATGCAGCACTTTCTGTCCCGCTACGAACCCGTGGTTGAATGTCACTAGTTAATATCATCTATTTACCTAAACATTTAAGCGAAATTGCAAACGAGAATTAAGTTATTACTATGATCGGCTCAGTTAGATGAACTTATCCATTAGCTATAGAATAACCACTTTCCTCCAAAGAATCGAGGATGGATTACGGATAGCTTAAGATTTTGGTAGTTCCTGATAGAGTATTATAACGTTCAGCCGATTCTTTCGAGAAATATTGATCGTCGTTTTAAGAATATCGCCCTGTAAAAACACATTTTTTCGAATCAAAAAAGATCACGGACCATTTGGACATGAAATAATCGTTAAATACTAACAAGGGAATCGTTATTTAAATGACCCAGACAAGGATTAACAATTCCGTGAAATGAGTTTTCGTTTGTAGATCTACCGATTTGTCTTATTCTAGGCCTAATTTTTGAATCTTGAGAAAAGTAATAGTCCTCTCAATGGAAAGATTGTGGACGAATAATAATTGACCGATTCTTTTGGCTGGAATTTTGAAAACTCCCAAAATAACACAGTAATATGATTTTAGATGAATTGCGGGTGGAATTCCGGACCATTTGGACACGAAACTATCGTTAAATACTACGAAGGGAGTCGTTATTTAAATGACCCAGACAAGTATTAACAATTCCTTGAGATTTTCCTATGAGTTTTCGTTTGTAAATCAACCGACTTGTCTTATTCTAGGTCCAATTTTTGAGGCTTGAGAAAAGTAATAGTCCTCTCAGTGGAAAGATTGTGGACGCATAATAATTGACCAATTCCTTGGCCTGGAAGTTTGAAAACTCTCAAAATAACGCAGTAATATGATTTTATTTGAATTCCGGGTGGATTTTGTTGAACAAGAAGATGTATTAATGGGTTCTATGAAACTCTTGATAAATTGAAAGATTGAGGACGATAAATAATTGACCGATTTTTTTGGCTGTCAGTTTGAAAACTCCCAAAATAATGCAATAATATGATTTAATATCTATTGCGGGTGAATTTTGTTAAACAAAAAAATGTAGAACTGAGTTCTATGAAACTCTTGATACTATTATATTAATCTTGGGCAATTATTCAGGTTCTCGAGTTATCCTTTAACAACGAGAAACTTTTTTGTGATATTAGGAAACGCAGAAAAAGTATTTTTTAGGCTATTTCTACCTATTGTAAACTTTAGTTTTTTTTAATCCTTTAAATATTCAAATTAGTGTTCACAAAACAACAAGTCTGGCAACTTTGAAATAATTATATTGGCCGAAATACACCACACAAAGCCGTCGGCATTAAGATTTGAAATAAATTGTGTCATTAGCAATTTTTTTATTGTATTTACCTTTAAATTTAATTTTTTAAATTTGTTGTTATTTATTTAATCCAAAGAACGAAATTTAAAAAAAAAATTGTTTAAACAATTTATTGCACTTTTTTATAATTTTTTTAAAATATCAATAGTAAAATTTTTGGATTTTTTTTTTTTTTTTGAACAATTAAAAATTACTAGATTTTTCTTATAAATGATTTATTTTATTTTAAACAGAATATTTATTTTGTATATATTTTCACTTATTTAATTATTTTCCTCTTTTTTTAATGTAAACAACTTATTGTATAATTTCTTTATTTGATTATTTTTGTTTAAAATAATTTCAATTTGTATTTATTTTTTTTTTATAAATCGTATAAATTTCGCCGCACGTTTTTTCAAAACACAAACAAAAAAAATTTTAAAACGAAAATCTCTTTTCTTGTTGCTTTCCCGTTTTTTTTCTGTTCAAAAGATAAATTTTCTTTTCTTTCTTAGGCTACGTTACGTTATTTCGTTTTATCGAACCACACGCAAAGACAGGAAACGTTAAACTAAAATTTAAATATCGTCTCAATTCATTCGGTACCACCATCCGTCCGTCCATACAACCACTAATACTCATGCTCTAACTCAGACAATAAGTGTTTGTTGGGTGTGTGTGTTTTTTTGAAAGAAAAAAAAATGTATGAGTGTAACTAAATCGGAATACAATACGATACGATCGACTAGAAGAAAACAGACTGCAGACAGCAGGAGTAAACAGTAAAAAGATAAATAAACACAAGAAAGAACAAACAAATCTAAAGAGCCAGCCAACTACCACCACTTCCATTTCCACTGTCATCATCATTATCATCGTCCTCATTCTCATTGTCATGTTACCACTACCACTCACTCATTTCATTTATTCATTCATTGTTACGATTGCATTTTATTTTAACCATCTTCATCATCTTTTTATTATCATCACTGCTTTGTTGCTTTTGTTTTGTTTTCTTTACCTTTTGTCATCCCTATTGTTATACTCTTCTCACA
This sequence comes from Stomorhina lunata, assembly GCA_933228675.1. Lineage (NCBI taxonomy): Eukaryota > Metazoa > Arthropoda > Insecta > Diptera > Rhiniidae > Stomorhina > Stomorhina lunata. The sequence continues at coordinate 87,650,717 of OW121744.1, read as the reverse complement.
CTAATTACTCTCGTGGTAGGCGTGAAAGTAACGGTAGATGCTTTTTTTTTGCTTTCTTGCCAATGACTCTCAAACTTTTTTTTCTCAAAAGAGCTTTCGTAATTTTGGCATACATTTTGTTTTGATTTCTTATTGGATATTTTTTTTTTGTTTGTTTTGCATAAAAAGAGAATATTTAGATAAGAGAATAACACAGTGTTGGAGGAAATTTTAGCACAACTTGCAAAGTTCACTCATAGACAAATTACGTTGCGAAATCGTCACTGGTCGATGTCATATTGAAAACCAGAGACCGGATATTAATGCTTTTAAAACAATATTTTCATGTTTAAATCCATAAAAAACAATCATTGAAGTTTAAAAAAATATTAAATTTGTTCAAAAATTTTGTTTCTTTTTTCAATCCGATGAAAATAAAATATAAAAAAATCGTTTGGGATATTTGTCAGTACAGTTCAAAAAAATTTTCATCTTTTTTCATCCGATGAAAATAAATTTTGATAGAAAAAATTAAAATTTCATTTCTGTATTTGTCCGGGTATAAAGCATCTTTAGGACGTTTAAATAGCAATAAATTCAATTATTGTTGCAAATTCTCTATTGAAATGGGTTTGGGCAACAAATGGTCGTTGTCGAAATGAGTTTAAAACATTTTAAAGTTATTTTTGTTTAGAAATAGCGACGCGAATCAAAGAAACCACCAATAGTTCTAGGGTTGCCAGTCAGACTGGATTTGGCTGGATTGTCCAGCCTTTTTAATGCTTGTCCAGTGTCAAGCTAAAATTAAATTTGTCCAGCTGAAAGGTCAAAAATTGAATATTTTTAAAGAAAAACTATTTTTATGAAAAAGAACGCAATAAAAACTTTTGGAAAAGTGTATTTTTTTTTTCTTTTTTACTTATGTGATTAATTCGTTGATTAATTGATTGCCTGATCAAGTTCATTTTGCAATAAAATAACCCCTATCAAATTTCCCCATTGTTGGCAAGTATGATTCTACGTTTGAATTTGAAACTTATATCGTTAATTATGTTGACGGCGGTACAAAGGTAAACAAATTCTATTACAACCTCGTAGCTATAGTTCTCAATGATCACATGTGGTCCAATTCTTAAGGATTGCCTGTTTTTAGAAACTAGCAGTTTTGTTTTGATTCATTGACAACTAGACCAATTTTATTACATTCCTTCTCGATACTTGAAAAGGCGGCAGTCGAATCGCGAAATGTGCGTCCGTCCCATGATATCAATGTCATCGACAAACGCAAATTGAATTCTGTTGAAAATTGTTTGAGATGTATTAGCTGCAGCATCTCGGACGATTTCATTTTCTCTCGATATCGCTGCGGTTAATTACGGTATTCGCTATTCGGTTTATCAAAAATTGAAAGATTCATCGAAGCAAATTATTAAAGCAAGTTTTTTATTTCTAATGTCCAGCTAATTTTTGGGTTGCCAAGCTTTTTTTTCCCTTATGTCCAGCTTTTTCTGGATTTGTTTCTGGCAACCCTAAATAGTTCCCATTAGAGCTATCATCTTTAACTTTGATGTCCTAAAACATTGCAATAAATTAAAAACATATTCATAAATTCATTGTTGAAAATTTTGAAATTTCATAAAAGTTTTATTTTTTCAAAGTCAAAACAGAAGTTCAAAAATAAAACAATCAATAAAACATTTTTCTGTTCGGATATTTATCGTTATAGATATTTAAAATTTTCATCATGAGGGATATTTATATTTCAAATATAAATCGCTCTTTTTTATTTTTCGATCAAAATGAAAATAAATTTTCATCGGCAATGATATTTATACTTGATGGAACTAAAAAAATAAAACGATCTCTAGTCTCTGTTGAAAACAAATGATATATGGGCAGAAATCAAATATATTTGAGAAGTACCCCTTGTTCCAATTGGAATGTTGTGGGGGAATTATATACCGGTAAATATAAAAGCACCAAGTTAATATTTTTAGAAAGGTTTATCAAAATTTGGGACATCAAACATTTAATTAAAAAGTTTTACTGTAGTGTATTGCACTAAGAATCCCAACTTATTACAATTATTTATTATTGTAATAAATAGTTTTTTGATAAAACCAAAAAATGTTGGTGGGGAAACCTTTCCTCGACGCGTTTCGATGGTTGGTTAGACCATCTCATCAGGAGGATTATCCCTAATTCTAGACAGAGCGAAAACCTCACATTATGTATAATTTGAGGGACTGAATAAATACGAATTATTATTATTTTTAGTTTGAAAAAAATTCAAATTTTTCCTAACTTTTTGTGATGTGTCGATTGTGTGTTTCCTAAAGCAACCCCTCATCCCAGATACAGCAAGAAAATATTTTTATTTTTTTTACCACGCCTACAAATACCGCCCTCTTAAGGGCTACATTTCACTCTTTGATAGTTTTGTACTACCACGTCAATTTATAGTCATAACTTTTAAAAACTAGATTTTTACTCGATTTGATTAGGGTGGATACGACTCGAATTTTAAAAAGTTATGACTAGAAATTGACGAGGTTGTAAAAAACTATCAAAGAGAGAAATGTAGCCCATACAGAGCGCTGAACATCGATGTATAAAGTGTTATGATAGGACTAAAGATGGCGACGCAGTTAACAAAATACAAAAAGGGCGGCATTTGTAGGCGTGGTAAAAAATTAAAAAAAAAATTTTTTAGAATTATTTTTACATTGTCTTCAATCCTAGCGGGTGACTGACTCAACTTTTTTTCGAACCACTCTAGCGCACAGTTCCAAAATGTTGACACCATCCACAATTTGAAAACGGGCATATGGATGGAAACATGTAAAATGTGGAGCCGTGAAACAAAAGGTTCTTTTTGCATACTTTTTACATTTTGGTTTTTTGTTATTTTTGTAATATTTAGGTTGAAATTTTTCAAATACAATTGAGAAACCATAATAATTTTTTTTTAGTAATTAAATGGACATTAAAAAAATTTTACTAAACAAAAGGTTCTTTTCTACTTTTTTTTAACAAAAGGTTCTTTTTCCATAGTAAGTAAGTTACATATTTTTTCCCTTATTCGTGTAGTTTAGGGTGCACCTTATTTTATGAAAGTACGCAATTAAACGTTTACTCCCCCTAGAAATGTTCTAAATAATACAGAAACATGCTACACAAATTTTTTCCGCCCGCAAAGTATTAAACTTTTTGGAATAGGAAGAAAATGAGTATTTTCGGTTTTGCCCAAATTAATTTTTTTATTGGAATATAAAAGAGAACTAAAGAAGCTTTATTTTAAGTCATTAATATTAAAAATCCAAGAAGTAGTTTCAAAGGTATTGCAATTTTTCCCAGAAAATGCGTGTCCTTGATGATTCGCCTAAGAATATGCAGTTAAAAAAATTTATTTAAATCAGTTTTTAATTTTTTTTGAAAATTTTGTTTAAAAAATGTTACAAATAATACATTTGCTTCTCAGTATCACAAAACAAACAAATGGCAAAATAAAAACCAAAAAAATGAGGTCCGTATCATTAACCGTTTTGCCGTACCTGTGATTTCAAATCGAAGAGTTCCGCGAAAACTGTATCAATGTTCAACATTAATAAAAGTAATAGTGAATATTTTTCCTCAGACCTTTTAAAATGTAAACGGCATTGTTATTTTGATATTGTAAAAGTTGGACACTTTCTTTCCCGGGGTCAAATATCATAATATAGAGTCTTTTTTCATTTTCCATTGAAAAATTACAGAATATTAAGAATTTATTACCAAATTTTGTTCAAAATGCAAAAATATAAAATACTGCATGTTTTTATGTTACGTAGATTACTTCTGTGGGGAGCTATGGTTTAATTTAGTTGCATAACAAAAATTATTTTTTCATATTTTTATTTTTTTGTATCAAAAGGTACTTTTTCACTTTTTTTTAACAAAAGGTTCTTTTCCAAAATAAAAGTGCTTATTTAAAGAGACTTTTAAGATTTAATGTGGTGATTTAGAGCACAAAGATTCACCTACTGGTAAGTAACTAACTTAAATATATTTCGCAATTCATTGATTTCGCGAAATGATTTTCGCGAAATTTGACAAAATGTGAGTCCTAGTGAAATTTTGCTGCCTTAATTTATGGATAAATTAAAAAAAAATTATTTAAATATAAGTTTTAACAGATCTTTTTAAGATATAAAATTCTTATTTGGTCCATCACATTCTTATAATATTTTTGTGCGCTTCAGATCTAAGGTGAAGCTTTATTAAAGAATAATTTTAAGACCATTCCTGATCAATTTTGCTTCAGTAAAATGTTTTTAGATAAAACCTTCACGTTCTCAGCTTGTAAAAAGATTTTTGAAAAACTTTTGATGCAAATCGGCTATAAATGACATCGCTTTAATGCCTTATGTGATATTGACTCAGTTTGCTATCTCAAACCATTAAAAGCAATATGCACCCTTTTGCACGATTTTCAAAATCTTCATAAAATTTTAGCAAACAATGATTTTTTTGGCAAACAACTCGGTTTACGCGGTAGTTTGGAAATTTTCATGCATATTTGCGAGTGTGCTTCACAAAAAACTGGTATTTTGAAAAATTTACGTTCAAGTTTTCGTCGTTTACACTTGCCGTATGTTATACCTATATGAAGCACATTTATGAGATATACATATATCAAACGATGGGAAACCGAAGGATCTATCGGGTGTTTTTTATTGAGGTATAGAACTTTAAGTTGGCATCACTTTTTTAACTGGCGGCCATTTTGTCAGCTGTCAAGGGATTAATATTTAGTTTGGTTTGCCATTTCATCATGAACAGGTTGACAAAAGAACAACGCTTGCAAATCGTGCAAATTTATTTCGAAAATAATGGTTCGGTTCGCGAAGTTTAACGCAAGCTCCGTCCATTTTATGGTCGACATAATCGTCCATCAGAGCAATTAATTCGGTTAACCATGGATCGTTTTCGCACTACGTTTACTCTATGTGATAATACGCATCCGCAGCGACGTCGAACAGTGCGCACCGAAGAAACAATTGCCGCTGTAGAGCAAAGTGTTGAAGAGGACCCGAATGAATCGATTCGCCACCGTGCACAGCAATTGGAGCTTTGTCCATCAACTTTATGGAAGATTTTGCGCAAAGATCTTGGCTTGCGACCTTACAAGATCCAGCTTGTGCAAGAATTAAAGCCGCGAGACCATGCAATGCGTCGTGATTTTGGTGTATGGGCCGAAAATGAGATTGATCTCGATGCTGATTTTCATCGCAAAATTTTGTTCAGTGATGAGACTCATTTTTGGTTGAATGGCTACGTCAACAAGCAAAATTGCCGCATTTGGAGTGAAGAGAATCCACATGAGACCCTTGAGACGCCATTACATCCACAAAAACTGACTGTTTGGTGTGCTCTATGGGCTGGTGGAGTCATTGGGCCATACTTCTTCCGAAATAATGCTGGAGAGTCAGTTACCATAAATGGAGACCGGTATAGAGCCATGATAACCGACTATTTTGTTCCCCAATTGGATGGCATGAATGTGGATGAGTTGTGGTTCCAACAAGACGGCGCTACATGCCACACAGCGCACGTCACAATTGATTTATTGAAGGAAACATTCGATGAGCGCACAATTTCGCGGAATAGACCTGTCAATTGGCCACCAAGATCGTGCGATTTGACACCACTGGATTATTTTCTTTGGGGATATGTGAAGTCGCTCGTCTACGCCAACAAACCAGAAACGTTAGGGGACTTGGAAGCCAACATTCGTGGCGTTATTGCCAACATACGGCCCCATATGCTCGAAAAAGTAGTTGAAAATTGGACCTGTAGAATTGGCTTTATTCGAGCCAGCCGCGGCGGCCACATGCCCGAAATCATATTTAAACATTAATGGCATAAAATTATCCTTCCAATAAAGCCAAATTGATGGACATTAAAACGATTTTCTTGTGTTTTATTTCAATTCGAAATTCTATACCTCTAAAAAAAACACCCATTACTAATTCTTATCCATTTTTTTGGAATTCATTGAGGCGGCCTAAAATATGCGAAAAAAATAAAAAGTGGCGCAAACGAGCTTCAAATTTTGTCAGCCATTAAGTAGTATTAGAAGTGACGAAATTAAAGCTTAGAGGGCAATATATTCCTCCCCCAAGTGTGGTGTCTATTTTGTAGAACAACGACTTGGGTTCAAATGTTGAAACAAATGAAGAAGAAGATGAAATATGAAAAAACTAAGATATTGTATTCAGTATATCTGAAATCTTGGGAGTTCAAAATCTGTAATTAGATTTTCCGAATTCCTAAGAGTACAAAAATTATTTGAGTTGAAAGTGGGTTTCAAAGGAATTAAAACTGTTTGATTTCTGTCCATATCTTATCCATGAATCAGAATTTTGTGAAGTGTAGGTCTCATATTGTAACACTCGTACAGTGCAACAAACTCTTTTGCCGTCTCCAGACAAAAATAATCAATTTTTTTTTTTTTTGATCTAGACCCGTGATTTCGGAAATCAAAGCAGGATTAGCTAAGAACCTTCGTGACGTATTTCCTGAATTTGTCGTACCAGGGCTTAACAGTATCAACCTCTGGTCCAAGTTTCTCTTTAAGTTCACGCTTTATAACATTTTTGGGCTTCTTTTATTGGACGAGTATTTGACGAGTATCTGACTGGTGGTTCTTGAGTTATGTTAAACAAAAGGGCCTTATGAGAATTGAGTCTCGAATCAATCAGCTGGAAAATGTTGTACTGTATAATGCAACAAATTGAGGGATGGCTCCTGGTGAAACTTAAAATGGATAAAAAATGTAAAAACATAAATGAGACAATGTATTAGTAATTTCCGACTATGGGAATCTATGGCTAAAACTGCAGGTCCAAATGTTTGGAAAAAAGGGATTTTTATTATACATATGTTCAAAAAAATACACTGAAATATCCACTGAAATATCCTCTAAATATAAAGTTAAAAGAAAAACGTTAGCTCACATAATAAAATAACATTCGTTTTGAAAGTCTTAGGTTTAAATTAAGTTGGTTCAGTTAGACATACAAGTACTCTTGAAAAAAAAATAAGTAGAGGAAAATCTTTCAAAGCTTGGCCTTCACAATTGGAGAATATGCGCACAAGATCAAAGCGCAAGGATTTCTAAAATATGCTCGGCCTCTGACCCTAACAGGTTGTAAATATAGTTGGAACCAGAAATATTTTTTCCGAGTAATTGAGCTGTCCGTTGCGATTAATCGGAGCCAATTTGATGGGACAGTAGCTTAGTGATGTTAAATTTTCATGCGCTTTCAGATGTCAGATGTTACGTTTTGGAGGCTGAATTTACCAACAGTGGACTCAAAGCAACTTTTCCGTCCAATCTTTGTGGTAAAATCACCCAGTATTATTTGATTCCTCGAGTTGTTCATAAAAAGCTTCTTTTAAATCCTCATCTTTCTGCTCTGTGGAAGCGTGAGCACAAATTAAACTCATATTGAAGTACTTAACTGGGGTTAATCTATAGCTTAGTTTTCGCATTCTTTTGCTAAATATAAATCCGCAACCAAATTTATGCATACTCTCATGGCAGCTGTAATATAGGTCACCTTTTTTGTCTTGGTTACACCGTGGCCATTCCATCTTACTTCATGGACAGCTGTCAAATCGCATTTAGATCCTACGAGAACATCCATCAAATGGATAAAATCACATAAGCTTAACTAAGCTTAGCTGCCTCTAAAAGTTAATAAAAAAATATAAATTTGATCAATAATGTTCCACATTTGACACTAGTGAAGGGTATCGACCTATGCTCCACTGGGAGTCAAGGATAACAGAAGAAGGGTATCGACTATAGTACTGTATTGCTTATTTTTCTTCTATTTACATGTTTTGCATAAGCATGGAAAAAAGATAATTTCTTTGGGAATAATTTTCACCGCCACTGTAATACGACAATATTCATTCTCTCAATTCAAAAGAGACTTTGATCATTGCAGGAGTAAACAAAAACATATTTCTCTCTTAAATACTCTTTGTAAAAAACAGTTTGAAAGCCACTATTAATATCGTAGCAAATAAAAACAAACAATTGCACACACACATCTTACACTTGCACTCTCGCAAAACCAGTTACTTTCATTAATGGTGATAAAAAGGTAACGCCCTCTTTTGGTTAATCTATTGTTGTTGTTTTTGTGTTTGTTTTTCTTTGTTTTCATTCAATACCTGTTTTTATCAGCAACAACTTTTTTTGTTTTGATGATGATGAAAGGTGTGTGCGTGTGTTTAACAATCATGAAGTCTTGATAATGATTGCAATTTTCTTATTGGTTGATTCTTTATGCCTTATACTTGACAACATGCGCAAATGGGCGCCATATTTTTTTGTAACAGAAAAATGTATAGTAGACTTTTATTAAAAAAGGTTTTTTGTTGAAATATTATAATGTTCGTATTTTCTGGTTCTAGTAAAGACAATTAAATGGCTGCTAACTGACTTTGGCAGTGATGCTGCCTACTTCCTTAAAGCGATTTTTGTGAATAAGGAAATTTGTATTTTTCTTTAGATTATTTTTGCTAGATTTTGCAATATAATTGTGTATTAAGATTTCTTTTGGGGGGAGTTAATGTTGTTACTAGGAGATTAAATGATTTTGTGTGTTCACTTTTAAGGAAACAAAATGATATTTGTTGTTAAGGATTAAAGAATTTTATTACATGTTGTAGGCTTCAAAAAATTCAAAATTTAACAAGATTTTGAGTAATTTTGGGTAGTTAATAATATCTTCTCGTCAATTTTTCTATAGAAAAATTAAACTAACGTAAATTTTTCTATAGAAAAATTAAACTAACGTCAATTTTTCTATAGAAAAATTACACTAACGTCATTTATTCTATAGAAAAATTAAACTAACGTCAATTTTTCTATAGAAAAATTAAACTAAAGTCAATTTTTCTATAGAAACATTAAACTAACGTCAATTTTTCTATAGAAAAATTCAACTAACGTCAATTTTTCTATAGAAAAATTCAACTAACGTCAATTTTTCTATAGAAAAATTCAACTAACGTCAATTTTTCTATAGAAAAATTCAACTAACGTCAATTTTTCTATAGAAAAATTCAACTAACGTCAATTTTTCTATAGAAAAATTCAACTAACGTCAATTTTTCTATAGAAAAATTCAACTAACGTCAATTTTTCTATAGAAAAATTCAACTAACGTCAATTTTTCTATAGAAAAATTCAACTAACGTCAATTTTTCTATAGAAAAATTCAACTAACGTCAATTTTTCTATAGAAAAATTCAACTAACGTCAATTTTTCTATAGAAAAATTCAACTAACGTCAATTTTTCTATAGAAAAATTCAACTAACGTCAATTTTTCTATAGAAAAATTCAACTAACGTCAATTTTTCTATAGAAAAATTCAACTAACGTCAATTTTTCTATAGAAAAATTCAACTAACGTCAATTTTTCTATAGAAAAATTCAACTAACGTCAATTTTTCTATAGAAAAATTCAACTAACGTCAATTTTTCTATAGAAAAATTCAACTAACGTCAATTTTTCTATAGAAAAATTCAACTAACGTCAATTTTTCTATAGAAAAATTCAACTAACGTCAATTTTTCTATAGAAAAATTCAACTAACGTCAATTTTTCTATAGAAAAATTCAACTAACGTCAATTTTTCTATAGAAAAATTCAACTAACGTCAATTTTTCTATAGAAAAATTCAACTAACGTCAATTTTTCTATAGAAAAATTCAACTAACGTCAATTTTTCTATAGAAAAATTCAACTAACGTCAATTTTTCTATAGAAAAATTCAACTAACGTCAATTTTTCTATAGAAAAATTCAACTAACGTCAATTTTTCTATAGAAAAATTCAACTAACGTCAATTTTTCTATAGAAAAATTCAACTAACGTCAATTTTTCTATAGAAAAATTCAACTAACGTCAATTTTTCTATAGAAAAATTCAACTAACGTCAATTTTTCTATAGAAAAATTCAACTAACGTCAATTTTTCTATAGAAAAATTCAACTAACGTCAATTTTTCTATAGAAAAATTCAACTAACGTCAATTTTTCTATAGAAAAATTCAACTAACGTCAATTTTTCTATAGAAAAATTCAACTAACGTCAATTTTTCTATAGAAAAATTCAACTAACGTCAATTTTTCTATAAAAAAATTCAACTAACGTCAATTTTTCTATAGAAAAATTCAACTAACGTCAATTTTTCTATAGAAAAATTCAACTAACGTCAATTTTTCTATAGAAAAATTCAACTAACGTCAATTTTTCTATAGAAAAATTCAACTAACGTCAATTTTTCTATAGAAAAATTCAACTAACGTCAATTTTTCTATAAAAAAATTCAACTAACGTCAATTTTTCTATAAAAAAATTCAACTAACGTCAATTTTTCTATAGAAAAATTCAACTAACGTCAACAAATATCATCCTATCCTATCGTCATTTTTTCTATAGAAAAATTTACCTATCGTCATTTTTCTATAGAAAAATTGTCCTATTGTCATTTTTTTCTATAGAAAAATCTTCCTATCGTCTTTTTTTCTATAGAAAAATCTTCCTATCGTCATTTTTTCTATAGAAAAATCTTAATATCGTCATTTTTTCTATAGAAAAATCTTCCTATCGTCATTTTTTCTATAGAAAAATCTTCCTATCGTCATTTTTTCTATAGAAAAATCTTCCTATCGTCATTTTTTCTATAGAAAAATCTTCCTATCGTCATTTTTTCTATAGAAAAATCTTCCTATCGTCATTTTTTCTATAGAAAAATCTTCCTATCGTCATTTTTTCTATAGAAAAATCTTCCTATCGTCATTTTTTCTATAGAAAAATCTTCCTATCGTCATTTTTTCTATAGAAAAATCTTCCTATCGTCATTTTTTCTATAGAAAAATCTTCCTATCGTCATTTTTTCTATAGAAAAATCTTCCTATCGTCATTTTTTCTATAGAAAAATCTTCCTATCGTCATTTTTTCTATAGAAAAATCTTCCTATCGTCATTTTTTCTATAGAAAAATCTTCCTTTCGTCTTTTTCCTATTGAAAAATCTTCCTTTCGTCATTTTTTCTATAGAAAAATCTTCCTTTCGTCATTTTTTCTATAGAAAAATCTTCCTTTCGTCATTTTTTCTATAGAAAAATCTTCCTTTCGTCATTTTTTTCTATAGAAAAATATTCCTTTCGTCATTTTTTCTATAGAAAAATCTTCCTTTCGTCATTTTTTCTATAGAAAAATCTTCCTTTCGTCATTTTTTCTATAGAAAAATCTTTCTTTCGTCATTTTTTCTATAGAAAAATCTTTCTTTCGTCATTTTTTCTATAGAAAAATCTTTCTTTCGTCATTTTTTCTATAGAAAAATCTTCCTTTCGTCATTTTTTCTATAGAAAAATCTTCCTTTCGTCATTTTTTCTATAGAAAAATCTTCCTTTCGTCATTTTTTCTATAGAAAAATCTTCCTTTCGTCATTTTTTCTATAGAAAAATCTTCCTTTCGTCATTTTTTCTATAAAAAAAATCTTCCTTTCGTCATTTTTTCTATAGAAAAATCTTCCTTTCGTCATTTTTTCTATAGAAAAATCTTCCTTTCGTCATTTTTTCTATAGAAAAATCTTCCTATCGTCATTTTTTCTATAGAAAAATCTTCCTATCGTCATTTTTTCTATAGAAAAATCTTCCTATCGTCATTTTTTCTATAGAAAAATCTTCCTACCGTCATTTTTTCTATAGAAAAATCTTCCTACCGTCATTTTTTCTATAGAAAAATCTTCCTACCGTCATTTTTTCTATAGAAAAATCTTCCTGTCGTTATTTTTTCTATAGAAAAATCTTCCTTTCGTCATTTTTTCTATAGAAAAATCTTCCTTTCGTCATTTTTTCTATAGAAAAATCTTCCTATCGTCATTTTTTCTATAGAAAAGTCTTCCTTTCGTCATTTTTTCTATAGAAAAATCTTCCTTTCGTCATTTTTTCTATAGAAAAATCTTTCTTTCGTCATTTTTTCTATAGAAAAATCTTCCTTTCGTCATTTTTTCTATAGAAAAATCTTCCTTTCGTCATTTTTTCTATAGAAAAATCTACCTTTCGTCATTTTTTCTATAGAAAAATCTTCCTTTCGTCATTTTTTCTATAGAAAAATCTTCCTTTCGTCATTTTTTCTATAGAAAAATCTTCCTTTCGTCATTTTTTCTATAGAAAAATCTTCCTTTCGTCATTTTTTCTATAGAAAAATCTTCCTTTCGTCATTTTTTCTATAGAAAAATCTTCCTTTCGTCATTTTTTCTATAGAAAAATCTTCCTTTCGTCATTTTTTCTATAGAAAAATCTTTCTTTCGTCATTTTTTCTATAGAAAAATCTTCCTTTCGTCATTTTTTCTATAGAAAAATCTTCCTTTCGTCATTTTTTCTATAGAAAAATCTTCCTTTCGTCATTTTTTCTATAGAAAAATCTTCCTTTCGTCATTTTTTCTATAGAAAAATATTCCTTTCGTCATTTTCTCTATAGAAAAATTATCCTATAGTAAATTTTTCTATGGAAAAATTATTATATCGTCAATTTTTCTATAGAAAAATCTTTCTATCGTCATTTTTTCTTCCTATTGTCATTAGGTAGAGGGTCCGGAAGGAAGTTTAAGTCCTCAGTCGAATTTGACATTTAATCTACTTTTTGACTACTTGAACTTACTTTTCCCTTACGAATGTTTAACTTTTGGCTTCCCTTTAATTATTAGATAGATATTCAATAATAATATTAAACAATATTTATTTACCTTATAAACAATTATTTCACATTGATTAAACATTTTCACGTTATTAAATCGTAAATCAAATCTATCGATGAAACCGAAAATTTACTAAACGTGTCTTCACACCTCTTCCAATATCTTGAAATCAAATCACACAAAAATAACACCCATTTTTATTTTATTTGATTCTCCTGTTTATTTAGAAGATTTTCGAATTCAATATCAACCGAGAAAAAAAACCAACTCATAAAATTTAGCTTAACAAAAAATATTGGTTTTATTTCGTAATATCATAAAAAAAAAAATAAAATAAATTCTAACCTTAAACTGATTATCGTTGCATGTGTTGGTTTGTATTGTAAATGTTTGTGTGTGTTTTCCCCCATAAAAGGTGTAAAATGCATAGTGTAAGAATGAAAGTGGTATCAAGAGCCCAGCTGATGAATTCGCCTGGAAATTTAACGAACAAAAATTTGACAAAATGTAAGCAAACCTACAAAAACAACATGGGGTTTCATTTTGTCATGTTGTATTTGTAGTATTCTTGCCACCACCTGTAATGAATTCGCCTTGGTAAAATGTAAATGAATTAACAATAAACAATCAAATGTTATCGATATGACTTTATGGTCAATTGCTAAAATTGTTATCGCATAAAAATTAGACTCTTCTTTTCTATGTTATAAAGTCCAACATCGCACGTAAAATGACTGCAATTAATACAAATACAACAACAATGGACTTCATTGAAGAGATGCCAGACTAACTCAAAATATACCGGCAAAAATAAGACATTTTTGAAAAATTTCTTATAAAAATAAGATATTTTTGAAAAATTTCTTATAAAAATAAGATATTTTTGAAAAATTTCTTATAAACATAAGAAATTTTTGAAAACTTTTTTATAATACTAAGAAATTTTAGAAAATTTTGTTATAAAAATAAGAAATGTTTAAAAAAATGTCTTATAAAAATTAGAAATTTTTGAAAATTTTCTTATAAAAATAAGAAATTTTTGAAAAATTTCTTATAAAAAATAAAATAAATTTTTGAAAAATTTCTTATAAAAATTGGAAATTTTTGAAAAATTTTTTAAAAAAATAATAAAATTTTCTTTTAAGAATTTTTTTTTTTAATTTCTTATTTTTATAAGAAAATTCTTAAAAGTATATTATTATAAGAAATATTTCAAAAATTACTTGTTTTCATAAGAAATTTTTTAAAAATTTCTTATTTTGATAAGGAATTTTTCAAAACTTTCTTGTGTTTATAAAAAAATTTTCAAAAATTTCTTACTTTTATAAGAAATTTTTCAAAAATTTCTTATTTTTATAAAAAATTTTTTCAAAAATTTCTTCTTTTTATAAGAAATTTTTCAAAAATTTCTTATTTTATAAGAAATTTTTCAAAAATTTATTATTTTATAAGAAAGTTTTCAAAAATTTATTATTTTATAAGAAAATTTTCAAAAATTTCTTATTTTTATAAGAAATTTTTCAAAAATGTCTTGTTTTTATAAAAAATTTTTCAAAAATTTCTTATTTTTATAAGAAATTTTGCAAAAAATTCTTATTTTTATAAGAAATTTTGCAAAAATTTCTTTTCTTTATAAGAAATTTTGCGATTTTTTTTTATTTTTATAAGAAACTTTGCAAAAATTTTTTATTTTTATAAGAAATTTTGCAAAAATTTCTTATTTTTATCAGAAATTAAAAAAAAAATCATATTTTGATGAGAAATTTTTAAAAAATTTCTTATTTTTATAAGAAATTTTTAAAAAATTTCTTATTTTTATAAGAAATTTTTAAAAAATTTCTTATTTTTATAAGAAATTTTTCAAAAATTTCTTATTTATTTTTAACTTTTAAAAAATTTATTATTTTTATAAGAAGTTTTTCAAATATATCTTATTTTTATAAGAAAATTTTCAACAATTTTTAAAACTTTTCAAAAATTACTTATTTTTATAAGAAATTTTTCAAAAATTTCTTATTTTTATAAGAAATTTTTTAAAAATTTCTTATTTTGATAAGGAATTTTTCAAAAATTTCTTGTGTTTATAAGGAAATTTTCAAAAATTTCTTACTTTTATAAGAAATTTTTCAAAAATTTCTTATTTTTATAAAAAATTTTTTCAAAAATTTCTTCTTTTTATAAGAAATTTTTCAAAAATTTCTTATTTTATAAGAAATTTTTCAAAAATTTATTATTTTATAAGAAATTTTTCAAAAATTTCTTATTTTTATAAGAAAGTTTTCAAAAATTTCTTATTTTTATAAGAAATGTTTCAAAAATTTCTTATTTTTATAAGAAATTTTTCAAAAATTTTTTATTTTTATAAGAAATTTTTCAAAAATTTCTTATTTTTATAAGAAATTTTTCAAAAATTTCTTATTTTTATAAGAAATTTTGCAAAAAATTCTTATTTTTATAAGAAATTTTACAAAAATTTCTTATTTTTATAAGAAATTTTTCAAATATTTCTTATTTTTTAAGAAATTTTTCAAAAATTTCTTATTTTTATAAGAAATTTTTCAAAAATTTCTTATTTTTATAAGAAATTTTTCAAAAATTTCTTATTTTTATAAGAAATTTTTCAAAAATTTCTTATTTTTATAAGAAATTTTTCAAAAATTTCTTATTTTTATAAGAAATTTTTCAAAAATTTCTTATTTTTATAAGAAATTTTTCAAAAATTTCTTATTTTTATAAGAAATTTTTCAAAAATTTCTTATTTTATAAGAAAATTTTCAAAAATTTCTTATTTTTATAAGAAATTTTTCAAAAATTTCTTATTTTTATAAGAAATTTTTCAAAAATTTCTTACTTTTATAAGAAATTTTTCAAAAATTTCTTATTTTTATAAGACATTTTTCAAAAATTTCTTATTTTTTCAAGATATTTTTTAAAAATTTCTTTTTTTTATAAGAAATTTTTCAAAAATTTCTTATTTTTATAAGAAATTTTTCAAAAATTTCTTATCTGTATAAGAAATTTTTCAAAAATTTCTTATTTTTATAAGAAATTTTTCAAAAATTTCTTATTTTTATAAGAAATTTTTCAAAAATTTCTTATTTTATAAGAAATTTTTCAAAAATTTCTTATTTTTATAAGAAATTTTTCAAAAATTTCTTATTTTTATAAGAAATTTTTCAAAAATTTCTTACTTTTATAAGAAATTTTTCAAAAATTTCTTATTTTTATAAGACATTTTTCAAAAATTTCTTATTTTTTCAAGATATTTTTTAAAAATTTCTTTTTTTTATAAGAAATTTTTCAAAAATTTCTTATTTTTATAAGAAATTTTTCAAAAATTTCTTATTTTTATAAGAAATTTTTTAGAGATTTCTTATTTTTATAAGAAATTTTTTAAAAATTTCTTATTTTTATAAGAAATTTTTTAAAAATTTCTTATTTTTATAAGAAATTTTTAAAAATTTCTTATTTTTATACGATTTTTTTTTAATTTCTTATTTTGATAAGAAATTTTTTAAAAATTTCTTATTTTTATAAGAAATTTTTTAAAAATTTCTTACTTTTATAAGAAATTTTTTAAAAATTTCATATTTTTATAAGAAATTTTTTAAAAATTTTTTATTTTTATAAGAAATTTTTCAAAAATGTTTTATTTTTATAAGAAATTTTTCAAAAATGTTTTATTTTTATAAAAAAATTTTCAATAAATTCTTATTTTTTTAAGAAATTTTTCAAAAATTTCTTATTTTTCACTCCTTCCAATACAAGGTCCCAATTATCACATAATATGGCAACTCTTTTATACCAGCTACGTTTTTATTTTGCAAATACCTCCCCACATTTGGCATCACTATTTGGCGAGTTTACACTATTCCACTTACAGAAAAAGACTGTCATTATGTTGTTATTGTGTGTGAGTGCAGTTTACATCTTATATACGAGTATGTAAAACCAACGTTGCCATTGCGTGTATGAATTTCATGTAAACATCTATGTATTTAAAGATCATTATTTTTTAACACCCATTCCAACATTAATTTTGATCACAGAAAAAAAAAACAATAAACAAGAAGATACTGGAGAGAATCTGAAAGCGAAAAAAATCACAAACATTAAAAACATACAAAACACACGACATGATATCAATTTAATGGTTTTACAAACGAGCGATTGATGAGGATATCGTATAACTAAATGGTTGAACATAAGGACGGACAGACAGACAAATTGTATCCACATTTTTACGAGAAACAAGGATTCTTTTACTACTGCATTTGTCTGTGAAAAAAAACTGATGCTGTTTGAGATGTTTAAGGAATGTGATAAACAAATTTGGTATCGAAGAAATGTTGTCATTTGGGGGGGCAGTAGAGGCTAAAAATGTAGTAGTAAGTTGGTTAGTGATGTAGGGATGTTGAATACCAAGCAACGTTTCTGATTGGTCTTAACTTACTAAGAACAGACATATCTTGGTTATTCTTCATCTCAACTATGGACATCGACCACCTCCGCATGTGCCGCGAGTTCTCCCATAGGTTAGGTTAGCTTATAAAGGAAGTGTCAAGCGACAACTTCACTCGGCGACCCCAGGGGTCCATTGTGATCCTTTACTAAAAGAGGAGAAAAAAGAAGATAGAAGAAGATAAAAGAATAGTATAGAGGGAGAAGGAGAGTACCCTATCTATGCTAGTTAAGACCAGTGGTGAACCCTACAATATCTTGCAAACTGCAATGTTGCAGATCCTGAAGTTCAGCAAAGAATTTGCTGCCTTGATATCTGAGCCTTTGATTTTATAGCCTTGTTACAGTGACAGAGAATGTGTTCTACCGACTCGGACGAATCCTCATCTGGGCATAGTCATTAGAGGTGTGGAATGCTATCACCCCACCTATTTAACCTCGAATTTAAGGCCCAGTGTCCCGTTAAGAACCCTATACATCTTCTTAAGCTTGACCTATTCATACCTAGTAGAATTTTGGTTCCATTAATGTCCGGTTTAGGCCATAGAGCTCTTGATGTCCCATGTCTTTGTAGTTTTCAAGACTTAATCTTTGACTCAAGTATTGGCTCGATAATTGTCTAGCGACTTCGTCCGTAACTTCGTTGCCAATGACCCGGAACCCAGCACAATCTAATCCTATAACTGAAAGATAGTTCAAAAAGAGCTATTCTACATTTTTTAACTAGTTTAGAGATAATACTATCTCCCCGCAGCGCCTTGAGCGCAACCTGGCGAGTATGAAGGATTTCCCAACTACAGGGGTATAACACTTCTTCCAATACCAAGCAAAATACGAAGTCGGGTAATTTTGAACAGAATACCCGATGCAGTTTCCTCTATACTCTGCGAAAATTAGTTTGGATTCAGAGAGTACTTAATTCGGGCAATGTTAGTGGATTTTAAATGTCGAATCCTACACAAGGGTAAATTGTCAAATCCATTCGAAGCTAGAACAAGAGTAATGCAAGGATGTATCTTGTCACCTTTATCTTTTATATACTTTTTATCCTTTATCATAATGGGCATGGCTCTGAATGATGGAAACGATATCCAATGGACAGCATATTAACAACTCGAGGACTTGGAATATGCTGATGTAGTATGTCTTCTAAGCCAAAGCTTAGATCACCTTCAAGAAAATACTAACGCTATTACTGTTAAATCTCGGGCAGATGGGTAAGAAATCAATATTTCCAAGACTAAGATTATGCCTGAAGGCTATGGCGCAAGCTCGTCGACACACATCAATGTGGATAATGAGGTTATTAGATTAAACAGCAGCGTTTGCGTTGGCTAGGACATGTGGTGCGAATGGATGAAAATACTCCAGCAAGGAAAGTGTTTGAACATGATCCCGAGGGAACTCGAAGACGAGGACGACCGAAACTTCGATGGAATGACCAAGTAGAAGAAAATCTATCCAAGCTTGGCTTACGAAATTGGAGAATATGCGCACAAGAACGAAGCGCATGGAATTCTAAAATATGCTCGGCCTTTAACCTTAACAGGTTGTAATATAGGCCATTTAAGTAAGTAAGTATGTAGGTACCTTTAATTATCTTGGAAGTTTGGTATCTACAGAAGGTGGTGCCGTAAAGGATTTTGAATTACCTATAAATAAGGCAAAATCTGCATTCGGCATTCTTCGAGCTATTTGGAAATCTCGGCAAATATCAACAATAACTAAGTTACGAATATACAACTCGAATGTCAAGTCCATCCTGTATTACGACTGCGGAACATGGAAAGGCACAAATGCCATCGATAAGCGCCTACAAACCTTTGCAAACAAATGATTGCGGCAAATTCTTAATATACGGTGGCCAAATCGCATAAGAAATGAAGATCTACTTAATGCGACAAACCAAATCCCCTCTTCTATAGAGGTATATCAACGGAATGACGATGGATAGGCCACACACTTTGAATACCAAATAGTAACATTGCTCGACAAGCGCTTCGTTGGAATTCACAGAGAAGTGGCCGTCGTGTTGGTGCACCTGCTAGAATGTGGAGAAGGTCAATTAATGCGGAGTTGCAAGCAGCAAGTTATTCATGGAATAACGTACGCCTAACATCTTGCAATAGAGTTCGATATAAAAGGATGGATGAGGCCCTTTACTCCACTGGGAGTCAAGGATAACAGAAGAATAGAAGAGGTCTCTTACTTTTTGACTACCAGATATCATTCCGGTGAGGTTTCTGGCTCGTTATCAGGTATGACAGTTAGTTTATCCAAAGTTCGTGAAGACGAAGAGTTATTTCTCAAGATCTTGTGCGGATTCTTGGCTTCGCCTTAGCTTCCGTTCGCCGGTATTACAGTTTGCATATTACTATTTATACCCTTCACTACCATAGGTGGAAAGGGTATTATAAGTTTGTGTTGATGTATGTAACGCATAGAAATATTTGTCTTAGACCCACCTTTTAGTATACCAATAGGCTTAGAATCACTTTCTGAGTCGATTTAGCGATGTCCGTCCGTCTGGCTGGCTGGACCCCCCATGTAAACCTTGTAATCAAACTACAGGTCGCAATTCTAAAGATAATTTGATGAAATTTGGCACAGATCATTTTAATGCGACCATGGCTATTGAAATTGGTCAAAATCGGTCCATTATTTATGGTACCTCCCATAGGTCCCACTTCCCGGAATTGATATATTGGCCACAAATATCAATATTTTTTCATGAAATTTAAAACAAATACTGCTTATGTAAACTAAAATCACTGTACCAAATATCGTTGAAATTGGTTCACATTTGACCATAGCTCCCATACAAACTTTTTTTTAAAAACGCACTAAATGAGACAAAACAAGTAAGAAACTCTATAGTCGGTCAAGCCGACCATACGATACCCTTCACCACTAAGGTCAAAGGTGTTATTTTTCCTGTGTAAAGACAAATATTTGCTAAATTTTGCCATCATACAAACATTTTCTCAAAACTTATATATTCAACCTGTTTCCGTCATTTGGACTTATATGAGAGCTATGGTCACATGTGGACCGATTATCTCGAAATTTGGCAGATTGATTACAGTTGTTACAAAAATTATGTATGCAGAAAATAGACTCAAAATTTCCATTATCTTTAGATTTACGAGCGTTTTAGTGATTTTTTGTCTCATTTAGTGCGTTTTAAAAGAAGAGTTTGTATGGGAGCTATGGTCAAATGTGGACCGATTTCAACAGTGATTTTAGTTGACATAAGCAGTATTTGTTTTAAATTTCATGAAAAAATATTGATATTCGTGGCCAATATGTCAATTCCGGGAAATGGGACCTATGGGAGGTACCATAAATAATGGACCGATTTTGACCAATTTCAATAGCCATGGTCCCATTATCAAAAAAATGATCTGTGCCAAATTTCATCAAATTATCTTTAGAATTGCGACCTGTAGTTTGATTACAAGGTTTACATGGGGGTCCAGCCAGACGGACGGACGGACATCGCTAAATCGACTCAGAAAGTGATTCTAAGCCTATTGGTATACTAAAAGGTGGGTCTAAGACAAATATTTCTATGCGTTACAAACATCAGCACAAACTTATAATACCCTTTCCACCTATGGTGGTGAAGGGTATAAAAATCACTAAAACGCTCGTAAATCTAAAGATATTGAAAATTATTTTTTGCGTACATAATTTTTGTAACAACTGTAATCAAATTGCCAAATTTCGACATAATCGGTCCACATTTAACCCTAGCTCTCATATAAGTCCAAATGACGGAAACAGGTTAAATATATAAGTTTTGAGAAAATGTTTGTATGATGCCAAAATTTAGCAAATATTTGTCTTTATACAGGAAAAATAACACCTTTGACCTTAGTGGTGAAGGGTATCGTATGGTCGGGCTTGACCGACTATAGCGATTTCTTACTTGTTTTTATATATCTTTAATTGGATACCTTATACTTGGGATTTAGTAGCGGTATAAACGATTAAACCCTCGTGAAGCCTAGGAAAGGTAGTTTCGGTGTAGTTTTCTGACTTCTAAGCTTCCGTTTACCGATATTACAGGTTTCCAAATTTCGGGAAAACGAAGAGTTCATTGTACTCTTAACATATATCAACCATTTAACATGTATATTTTTAAATGAAACAGTGTTTTTTCGGATCATAAAAGAAAAATACAAATTTGATTTTCATCACACATTTTTTGTCTTTCGAAGCACTGTGCCCCTCTCGCTGTCTCTACAAATAGTTTAACAAGTTGTTATTTGGATTTACTATAATCGTAATATTCATTTTCATTTAGTATTTTATGGTGTCGTTAGTATTGTCTTCTCCTGCTGTTTGTTTTTGTTGTTGTTGTGATTGAGTTTTGACCACATGTGGCCCATGTTTAACGAGGGATCCTAAATTGTGTTGTTTTTTTATTTTTTTTTTGTTATTTGTGTAAGAGTTGTTGTGTAGTTGTTGTGATTGCTGGTGGCTAGAAGTTGTTGGTGGTGGTGGTGGTTGGTGTCGCTGGTGTAACCGTTGGCTGATCTTCATCTGAGATTAAGAAGGAACAGAATAGAATCTTGTAAAATAAAATCAGTGAGAAATTGATTGAGTTTTAGCGCAATTAAATTTCATTTCATTTGTTATAGTTCTTTATTTCTTTTTTTCTCTGTTGTGGGTTAAGAAATAAATTTTTCAGTTGAGGTTGGTTGGTTGTTGGTGTTGGATTTTATCATGATATTTGTTTTGAGTTTTTAATGATCATTTTCTTTTAAATAATCTTAAGGGAATATGATTCCGGGAACTATAAATTAATTGGATAAATTTAACTATTACTTGAACAAAGGCTGAGAATTATGCCTATTTAATAGTGCACAGGAATTTTGATTTTCCCTGAAATCGTCAAAAATTTCTTGTATTCAACATAAAATTGAAACTTAACAATGATTCAAAATTGATTAAAATTTAAGAATTTTGAAATTTTTCTTCAAATAACTTTTATTAAATTTCCTAACAGAAATCTATTATTAAATTAACAGCCTGTCCCACGATGTCGAACGAAAGATTATGCAAACGAAAGTAAGTTACCCATTTTCGTTCGAATAAGCGTCCCACTATCTTTCGACTTATCGTTCTTCTGGCTTTACCTTTTGAAACGTAAGATATTTGAAAATTTGTCAAATTTCAATCGACATTTCGACAAATTTATCAACAATTTAAGAAAAAAAAAAACGCTGAAATTTGTAAATTAAAATATTTTTTTAATACACTTTGAACGAATCTCTGAAGCCTATTCTTGAGGAAAATGTTAAAATTATGTCTTATTTTTTTTTCTTTAAGATAAAGTTCCTTTTTTTAAATAATAAAGTTTTTACGATTTTTTGATGAAAACGAAAGCTAAAACATGTGTGAGTAGGGTTGCCAGACACAAATCATGAAAAAGCTGGACATAAAAAAACAAGTAAGAGTGTTATATTCGGCTGTGCCGAATCTTATATACCCACCATCAAGTTGTGTTAAATTTAGAAACATATCTCATATATATACGAGGGTGCAGCAAATTCAAAACGTGGACCAAATTGGAAAAAAGTTGTTACGCTAGTTGTCATTGTTGGTAAAATATTTGGAATAACTTCGGTTGCAGTAGCTTTATAGTTCAACATTCAAAAGTTTGTAAGTGGTTTCCCTAGTATTTATTTACTTTGAACAAAATTCGTTATCACAACCGGGTATGGTTTTACATTAATAAGTTGTTAAATACTTTTCCGTTAGCTTAACATTTAGTTAGGATAAAGAAGTTAATAGTAATACGACTGGTCCATATATTTTGTAAGGAGGTCCTAATGCATCTACCATATACAAATTTTAATATGCTGCTTGTACCTCCGAATCTTTTTATACCCTTCACCAATAGGTGAAAGGGTATTATAAGTTTGTGATTCCGTTTGTAATTTTTTTATTAGTGATCGTAGACCCCATAAAAATTATACCGATCGACTCAGAATCGGGAGGAGAATCGATTAAGCGATGTCCGTCTGTCTGTCTGTCTGTCTGTCTGTCTGTCTGTCCGTCTGTCTGTCTGTCTGTTGAAATCAAGTTTCTGAAGCCCCTGGAGGATGTTCTTACATAAATTATATATCAGATTTTAGGAAATTCTCCCGCAATGAACGCTATTAAATTTCATTAAAATCGGTTTATAAACACCGAAAATATCGAAAAAATACCAAAAATTAGACGAAAATTTTAAAATTTTTGATTGAAACACACTTTTAAATAACAAGAGAAAAAAGATACTCCTGGTGTACATGTGATAATATGTTATATATCAGATTGTAGGAAATAGCTTCCCAAAGCACTCTGTAAAATTTTATCAAAATCGGTTCATAAACAACTGAGATATCGCCAAAACACTGAATTTGATGTATCGCAAATTGCCCAAAGTTCGCATTAGAGAATGTTTGTTGACAAAATGAAATGCAGAAATAGGAAAAACCATCCTCCTTTAGTACGGACCTACATAAATTTTATATCAGATTTTAGGAAATTCTCCCGCCAAGCACGTTGTTAAATTTTATCAAAAGCGGTCCATAAACAATTGAGATATCGCAATAACACTACATTTGATGTACAGCAAATTGCCCAAAGTACGTGTCTAAGAAATTTTGTTTACATTTTGTAATTATTGTTTCAGCGATATCTCAGGTGTTTATGGACCGATTGTGATGAAATTTGAAATCGTTCTTTGTGTGAGGATTTTCTAAAATCTATACTCCACAAATCTGATTACGAATACCATTCAAACTGTACCGATCAACTTTGAATCGGCAGGAGAATCGATTTCGCGACCTCCGTCCGTCCGTCTGTTTTTCTGTCTGTCCGTCCGTCTGTTTGTTTGTCCGTCCGTCCGTCCGTCTGTTTTTTTGTCCGTCCGTCTACCTGTCTGTAATTTTTTCTGTTGTAGTCAAGTTTTTGGAGTTCCTGTTTTGTCGATATCTCAGGTGTTTATTTTGATGAATTTTAATAGCGTCCTTCGCAGGAGATTACCTAAATCCTGATGCATTCGGTAATTTGTGGTAGATATAATTTAGCGTTTAAGCGATGGTGTTTTGATCGACAATGATAAAATTCAGGGTGGCCCAATATCCTAAAATTTTGTGTAAAATCCAGGAGCTCCACAAATCTGATTTTAGCAGACAGACACTCTGCATTAATCTTAATTTTGTGTCTGACTTTTGAACATTATGATAACATTTGAGAATGTATTATATATCAAATTATAGGTAATCTTCCTAGGAAGTACAAAAATTCTGCTAACTACATGATATCCGTTCAAAACCTACATATGTATGTAAGTATCTCACATATCAACGAAAATTTAAATTTTTTAATTGCAATTGGGAGAAATCCGTTCACGTTTGACAATTGATCCCTTATAACTTCGCCTAAGATACGATGATGACATTTAGTATAAAGACGTTGTACAATATTGATATTCAGGGCGATAGCGCCTAAAATAAACTTCCTAGAGGGACAATATTTGACAAAAGTATTTCTGATCTCTTGAAAAGTTCGATATTGAAAATGGGCGAGCTCTATTCACATTTAGTGAAATCTCCCATATAACCCCGACCGGGAATTTAATGCTGATAAATTAAATCACATTAAAATTGCACAAGGAACTAGAGCAAAACTTTCCAAACATCCATCGGACAGATCGAAAGAACAATACATCCCATAATATTTGGGATGTATTGTTCTTTCGAATGTTCGAATGATGAAGTGTTCATTTTAATTAATTAACTAACTTCAGATAAATAAGTAAATCTTTAATAACTTTTCCGACAAAGCTGATATCCATCCATTCAAAAGCTATATATTTCACGTATGTATCTAAAACTAAGAGTGTATACCCTATAATTTTATGGCTTATCATTGTTAAAGCTTTGACCTAAATCAGTCCGCTAACTTCAGAGTTTTACATAACTAATCAAGAACTTTTACTAGTTGGATAATTCGTACGAATTAAAGTATTAAAGTGCACAACCCTCACTGGGCACAGCGTTTTTGGGTTGCATGTCAGAATACTTAAACTTTATCAAATCGATGTGCTATTGCAAATCTAAGGGCATCTACATTTTGAAGCATCTTTTCTGCATGGTTTATCTGGTCTATCGAACTTTATTAAATGTTCGTAAAATATGTGTCTATTTTATTTCGAAGCTACTGGCTGGCTTAAATATGCATTCTCTACTTGTAGTCTAGTAATCATTATCTTTCATAAAGGGACCACTTTAGAACCCAAGTGAAGCTTCCCTAGACATCAGCCACCTGTCCAACCTAACCTTTGGGTGCATAACTATTCTAGATGATGACGCCACCGAAAAGGTTTTCGTTTTCCGACTCTTAATTTTAAAGACTCTTTGCATATAATACTAGTATAACCAAATATTGCTACGAATTACATTAAGCACTTTTGGAACACCATTGGTGAAGGGTATCCAAGATTCGGCAAAGCCGAATATACCACTTTTACTTGTTAATTGTAGATATAAAAAGGGGATGTAATATATATATAAGAATTATAGCCAAATGTTGACCGATTGTAACAAAATTTTACACACTGGTTGGTATTTATGTAAAGCTTATTTTTGCAAAATTTAGTGGCAATAGCTATCACAGTTTCTAATTTAATAGCTTTTAACTGGTCCTTGCTAAATATTTTTTGGTTTCCGGGAGTGTATTTTATATGAGAGTTATAGTCAAATATGGACCGATTCCTATAAAATTTGATATACTGACCAATAGTTGTATAAAACTTCTCTATACTAAATTTAGTCGTCATAGCTATTACAATTGTATTCAATTTATCAGCATTCATGTGTTTCCCGGGGCGGGGTTATATGGGAGCTCTAACTAAATGTGAACCGATTTTGCCCATTTTCAGTATACAACTTTTGTTACATATCAGAAATACTTTTGTAAAATTTTATCTCTCTAGCTTTTATAGTTAAGGAGCTGTTGCGCTTTTATCTGACCGACAGACGGACATAAATCTCCTTTTCTTTTTGTATTTTTGTGTTTGTGTAAGTTTTTTATATGGGAGCTATGGTCAAATGGTGACCGATTGTAACAAAATTTTGCACACTGGCTGGCATTCACATAAGACTTGCTTTTGTAAAATTTTGTTGCTATAGCCCTTTCAGTTAAGACGCTATCTCCCCCCTTTTCTTTTTGTATTTTTGTGTTTCCGTAAGTTTTTTATACGGGAGCTAGGTCAAATGGTGACCGATTGTGACAAAATTTTGCACACTGGCTGGTATTCACATAAGACTTATTTGTGCTAAATTTGGTGGTCAAAGCTACTACAGTTTATCATTTATTGGCATTTAAGTGAATTTCAGGTGGAATTTAGGCTGTTTCCGTATGTTTTTTATATGGGAGCTATGGTTAAATGTTAACCGATTTTGCCCAATTTCAATACACAAATTTTCTCATAAATGAGGAATGTTTTTGCTAAGTTTCAGTGAGCTAGCTCCTTTCGTTTAGGCGTTATCGTGATTTCAACAGACAGACAGACAGACAGACGGACATCGCTCAATCGTCTTAGAATTTTATAAGGATTCAGAATATATATCGTTTTTGATTTTTGAGCCAATATTAAGGAAATTACAAACGGAATGACAATCTCAATATACCCCCCATTCTTTTTGATGGTGGGTATAAAAAAAGCTTGACAAACCAAGAATTAGCTGGACATTAATAATAAAAAATTTGCTTTAATATTTTGTTTTGATGAATCTTTAAGTTTTTGATAAACCGAATTGCAAATACCGTAATTAACCGCAGCGATATCGAGGGAAAATTAAATCGTCCGAGATCCGAAACAATTTTCAACAGAAAACACATGCTACTCACGCTTGCCGATGACATTGATATCATGGGACGCACATTGACGAGGTTGTAAAATAATTTGTTTTCCTTGATACCGCCGTCAACATAAATAACGATATAAGTTTCGAAATTAACAGTAGTAGCATCATGTCTGTAAGAACCAGTGCTGCCACCAACCAAATGGTAAATTACACATGGATCATACCAAAATTACACATGAAATTAGGAATTACACATGATTTTTTTTTGGCAAAATACCGTACTTACTTACTTGGCCTATATTTACAACCAAGGGTCGAGCAAATTTCAAAATTCTATGCGTTTCGACCTTATGCGCATATTCTCCAACTTCGTAGCCCAAGTTTTGAAAAATTTTCATCAAAGTTTCGGAAGTCCTTTTCTAACATATGGAGGCCATTTTGGTTCTAAATTTAGCTGTTTTTTCTAGCTCTTTATAGTTCTTATAGGAGAACTCACGACACATAATAGCTCAGTGTTAAGTGCTAAAGTAGTTCCCTGGCAGCAGCGTTCAAATACGGCGAAATAAAAATATAGTTAACAACTTTTTGCAAAGTAGGAAAAAATCTGTCTTCAAAGGTATTCTTTAAATTGGAAACCTTTATCCAATAATCTTCTAGCTCCAAATTGCTGTGAAACCCAAAATTTCAAAATCTAAGATTGCAGTTGCAATTTTGGGATCACAATATCCACAATTGTACAAATATCGCCATTAAAAATAAAAAAAAACACATCATCTACACATGAAAATAAAAATTACACATGATATGTGTAATTACACCTAAAGTGGCAACACTGGTAAGAACTTAAACTACGCTCTACAAAATGCTTATACTACCCGTGTTATTATATGGTGTTGAATCATGGGCACTTGCACAGGCAGAGGTAACTATTCTTGAAGTTTTTGAGAGGAAGATTCTACGAATAATCTTTGAACCAGTTTGCATCAACAATGAACATCATCATTAAATGAACCAAGCGCCGTCTGAATTATACGCTGACATCGACATAGTAAAAACGCATCAAACAGCACCGGCTGCGTTGGTAGGGACATGTTGTGCGAATGTATGAAAATACTTCAGCAAAAGACGTATTCGAAAACGATCCCAAATGAACTCGTAAAAGAGGACGTCCGAAAATTCGATGGAAATGCCAAGTAGGGGAAAATCTTTCTAAGCTTCATGATTGAAGCGCATTGAATTCTAAAATATGCTCGTCCTTTGACCTTAAGAGGTTTTTGATATAGGCTATTTAAGTTAAGTAAGTACATTGGGGAAATTTTAAAGAGGGTAATTTTATTAAAAAAGAACAAAATGAAAATACACTTTTGCAAAAGTTTTTATTGCGTTTTTTTTTCATAAACATAGTTTTTCTTTAAAAATATTCAAAAAATTTAAATTCTTTACCTTTCAGCTGGATAAATTTAATTTTAGCTTGACACTGTACAAGTACTAAAAAAGCTGGACAATCCAGTCGAATCCTGCTTGACTGGCAACCCTATGTGTGAGTGATTTTGACATATGTTTTCGTGCAGCTGGCAGATAAATGACATAGTGGGACGCAATTTTATATTAAAGTGTTTACGTTATCGTTCGCATTCATTTTCGTTCGACTTGTCGTACTGAAAACTTTTAGTGGGACGCAAATCAGCTGTTTTTCGTTGAGAATGCGAACGATTGAAAACGTTCGATATCGTGGGGTAGGCTGTAAGTGTTAAGGAATCAGTAGAGGCTTTTTTGAGAAAGAAGGTTAAGAAATATTGTCAGCGATTTACTTTACAAGCTTGGACTTGGAGTAAGTAACCCTGATTATAGCTTTGGCTATGAATACAGATTTCACAAGAGCTAATGGGTGTTTTTTTAGAGGTATAGAACTTCGAATTGAAATAAAACACAAGAAAATCGTTTTGGCATTTGGCTTTATTGGAAGGATAATTTTATGCCATTAATGTTTAAATATGATTTCGGGCATGTGGCCCGAAATCATATTTAAACATTAATGGCAATGCCCGTTCGCATTCATTTTCGTTCGACTTGTCGTACTGAAAACTTTTAGTGGGACGCAAATCAGCTGTTTTTCGTTGAGAATGCGAACGATTGAAAACGTTCGATATCGTGGGGTAGGCTGTAAGTGTTAAGTAATCAGTAGAGGCTTTTTTGAGAAAGAAGGTTAAGAAATATTGTCAGCGATTTACTATTACAAGCTTGGACTTGGAGTAAGTAACCCTGATTATAGCTTTGGCTATGAATACAGATTTCACAAGAGCTAATGGGTGTTTTTTTTAGAGGTATAGAACTTCGAATTGAAATAAAACACAAGAAAATCGTTTTGGCATTTGGCTTTATTGGAAGGATAATTTTATGCCATTAATGTTTAAATATGATTTCGGGCATGTGGCCGCCGCGGCTGGCTCGAATAAAGCCAATTCTACAGGTCCAATTTTCAACTACTTTTTCGAGCATATGGGGCCGTATGTTGGCAATAACGCCACGAATGTTGGCTTCCAAGTCCCCTAACGTTTCTGGTTTGTTGGCGTAGACGAGCGACTTCACATATCCCCAAAGAAAATAATCCAGTGGTGTCAAATCGCACGATCTTGGTGGCCAATTGACAGGTTCATTCCGCGAAATTATGCGCTCATCGAATGTTTCCTTCAATAAATCAATTGTGACGTGCGCTGTGTGGCATGTAGCGCCGTCTTGTTGGAACCACAACTCATCCACATTCATGCCATCCAATTGGGGAACAAAATAGTCGGTTATCATGGCTCTATACCGGTCTCCATTTATGGTAACTGACTCTCCAGCATTATTTCGGAAGAAGTATGGCCCAATGACTCCACCAGCCCATAGAGCACACCAAACAGTCAGTTTTTGTGGATGTAATGGCGTCTCAAGGGTCTCATGTGGATTCTCTTCACTCCAAATGCGGCAATTTTGTTTGTTAACGTAGCCATTCAACCAAAAACGAGCCTCATCACTGAACAAAATTTTGCGATGAAAATCAGCATCGAGATCAATCTCATTTTCGGCCCATACACCAAAATCACGACGCATTGCATGGTCTCGCGGCTTTAATTCTTGCACAAGCTGGATCTTGTAAGGTCGCAAGCCAAGATCTTTGCGCAAAATCTTCCATAAAGTTGATGGACAAAGCTCCAATTGCTGTGCACGGTGGCGAATCGATTGATTCGGGCCCTCTTCAACACTTTGCTCTACAGCGGCAATTGTTTCTTCGGTGCGCACTGTTCGACGTCGCTGCTGATGCGTATTATCACATAGAGTAAACGTAGTGCGAAAACGATCCATGGTTAACCGAATTAATTGCTCTGATGGACGATTATGTCGACCATAAAATGGACGGAGCTTGCGGTAAACTTCGCGAACTGAACCATTATTTTCAAAATAAATTTGCACGATTTGCAAGCGTTGTTCTTTTGTCAACCTGTTCATGATGAAATGGCAAACCAAACTAAATATTAATCACTTGACAGCTGACAAAATGGCCGCCAGTTAAAAAAGTGATGCCAACTTAAAGTTCTATACCTCAATAAAAAACACCCGATATAACTTAGGCTATGTACATCTTAAAAGTCTTGAGTATACTAAGATATAACTTGAGCTTTAACTAAGGCTATGCCTAGATCAGCAGCTGCAAGTAAAGGCGACATGAAGACGTAGCACAATATATCAAGGGCGTTTTGTGGTAAACCTACCTACACCAACAGTCCTATCTTGAATAGTAGCGGTACACTTCTCTCAACCCCGAATGAATAATAAAAACGCTGGATGGAACACTTCAAGTCAACATTAAACAATCCTCTTGGACTAGAACCACTGACGGAAGTGCATAATGAAATCAACCATAACAGCGTATTCAATGGAATTTCAGACGATCCACCAACAATACAAGAAGTTGGTGGATAAGATGTTGCAATGCAACATCTTAGCTGAGATGCTATGTGATGTTGAAGGATCGGCGAGACTGTGGTACCCATTTCTGCGTAAAATATGGAAAGAAGAAGCTCTGCCAATCTCTTGGAATGAAGGTATACTCCAAAGACTGAAATAACTACCGATGAAAACACTATGTCGAGTACAGAATTTCGGCAAATATCAACAACAACCAAGTCACGAATATACAATTCGAATGTCAAGTCCATCTTGTATTATGATTGCGAAACTTGGAAACGCACAAATGCCATTGATAAGCTCCTACAAACCTTTGAAAACAAATTTCTGCCGAATCGCATAAGAAATAAAGATCTACTAAACGCGACAAATCAAATCCCTGCTTCTATGTGAATGGCAGTGGATAGGCCACACACTTCGAAGGCCAAATACTAACTTTCTTCGAAAAAGGTTTATTGGAATTCACAGGAAAGCGGCCGTCGTGTAAGAGCACTTGCTAGAACGTTGAGAAGGTCAATTGATGAGGAGTTGCAAGCAGCAAACTATTGGAATGGCGTATGCCTAACATCTCGCAATAGAGTTCGATATGAAAGGATGGTTGAGGCTCTATGATCCACTGGGGTTCAAGGATAACCGAAGAAGAAAAAGCTTAGAAAAGAATTAGTCATAACTCTGTAATTAGAGCTTGCTAAGACTAGATAGTAATAGTTAGTAGTAGCACTAGGTACGATTGGAACTTTCACAAACTATGAATGGGCTGAAGCTATTACGAAGATAACCTTACATTTGGCTTGTCATTCTTAGTAGAGACAAGAAGGGTGTAGGCTGCGACTTAAAGTCCGCAAACCTTGTTTTAGCGAATCCATGTTTATTGGACTATTTCCATCCCTACGCTGGAATCGATAAGCAACCATGACAGTTGTGCTGAAGCTGCTTCAGCTTACCTTTCCTTTTTCATCTGTGACGCTTGACTCCCAGTGTAGCATAGGTCCTTAAACGTCCTTTATATCGTACTATATTGCTTGATGTTAGGCATACCTCATTCCAAGAATAGCTTGCTTCTTGCAACTCCGCATCAATTGACCTTCTCCATGTTCTAGCGGGTGCACCAGCACGACGACCTTTTCCCTATGGATTCCAACGAATCGCTTGTGGACCAATGTTTGTGTTTGGCCTTCGAAGTGTGTGGGCTATCTATCGCTCTTTCCGTTGACATACCTGTATAGAAACAGAGATTTAATTAGTCGTGTTAAGTAGATCTTTATTTCTTATGCGGTTTTGCCATCATATATTAAGGATTTGCCGTAAGCATTTGCTTGCAAAGGTTTTCAGGAGCTTATCGATGACATTTGCGCGTTCCAAGCAGCCGTAATACAGGATGATCTTGACATTTAAGTTGTTTCTACAAAGCAAAGCCAGCCTTAAATATTCTCAATAAGTTCTGGAGATCTCAAAATATCTTGACTATCACCAAACTCAAATATTTCGTGTGACTACAAGCATTTGTCAATAGGTTTCTCAGAAGCATCCTCAGATTTTTTTGCCCGTTACAATTTCAAATCAAACAAGTATTCGCACTCGAAAATAAGAATGGCTAGGATATACACTAAGAAAGCTACTGCTACAGCTACTGATATAAATTGTGGGGTGATGTAGTTGATGTTGGATACCCAGCAACGATTCTGGTTATTCTTAACTAGTTTAGCCCAGACTTACCTTTTTTATCCTTTATCTCAACTGTAGAAACTGAATAAAATATAATTTCGGATAGTGCAGAGGTAGTTATTTCGTCTTCTTTCCAATAAAGATTAATAACTAAAATTGCGCAGAAGTCTTTTTAAAAAGGTTCACAAATAAAATCTTGCCCGAACTTGCCCAATTTTCGTACAAAATTTTTTTTCTTAAAACTTTATAATCAAATTTTGGTTTCTTGAAAACCCAGCTATTTCGAATTGTTTCGTCTAAGGATTAAAAACTGAAATTGCATAAAAGTGCTCTTGAGAGGATTCAGAAATAAAATCTTGCCCAAACTTGCGCAATTTTTGAAAAATAGTTTTTTCTTAAAACCTTATTATCAAATTGCGCAATTTTTAAAAAAGATATTTTTCGTAAAACCTTAAAAAAAATGTTGTATAATATCGGGTAGTGCAGACAGAGGTAGTTATTTTGGATAAAGATTAGTAACTAAAATTGCACAAAAGTGTTCTCGAGAAGGTTCACAAATAAAATTTTGCGCAAACTTGCGCAGTTTGCGAAAAAAAAAAATCTTAAAAATTAATAACCAAATTTTGGATTCTTAAAAAATTTAATTTGTTGAAAAAGTTTAAAAAATCTTTATATCCCATGTTTTTTTTTTCAAAAATAAGAAAAACCAGAGCAAGAAGCTAATTACAGAAATAAGATCCAAGTATGAAAACTTGCTCAAAGTTGCGTTTTTTTCTGTAAACCCTTATTTTTAATATATCTTCAAATATTAAAAAAAAAAATTGAAAAACCAAACTAAAATCTTTCTATGTTATTTCGAGTTCAAATTAAAAGCCAAAGTTGTGGGGTAATGTGGAAAATAAGATACAAAAGCCAAATTTTGCGCAAAAATGCCCAGTTTATTTATTACTGATCTAAACTATTAATGCTGAAATTTTTTTGTTTCTTGAAATATTTTATTTCAATTTTAATTTTAACAGGTAAATATAGGCCATTAAAGTAAGTAAGTAAGTACATATATAACTAGAAGGCTTGGAAACGCGTGGAGGCGCCAAATTGAGAACGAGTTGTTGAAGTTTGGAGTATCATAGAAGAAGTGATAACTACCGATAAACGTACATGAAAACAAGTAAGAAAGTGCTATAGTTGATCAAGCCCGACCGTACCACTTGACCTTCACCACTAAGGTCAAAGGTGTTCTTTTTCCTATATAAAGACAAATATTTCCTAAATTTTGCAATCATACAAACATTTTCTCAAAACTTAAGTATATTTAAGCTATTTCCGTCATTTGAACTTATATGAGAGCTGGGGTCAAATGTGGACCGATTATCTCGAAATTTTGCAAATTGATTACAGTTGTTACAAAAATTATGTTTGCAAAAAATAAACTTAAAACTCTCATTATCTTCAGATTTACAAGCGTTTTAGTGATTTATGTCTCATTTAGTCGTTTTGACTGATAAGTTTGTATGGGAGCTATGGTCAAATGTGAACCGATTGCAACGAAATTTGGTACAGGTATTTAAGTTTAAAATTTCATGAGTGTTTGTTTTAAATTTCATGAAAAAATATTGATATTTGAAACCAATATATCAATTCCGGGAATAGTGATTTTTGCCTCATTTAGTCGTTTTGACTCATAAGTTTGTATGGGAGCTATGGTCAAATGTGAACCGATTGCAACGAAATTTGGTACAGGCATTTAAGTTTAAAATTTCATGATTGTTTGTTTTAAATTTCATGAAAAAATATTGATATTTGGAGCCAATATATCAATTCCGGGAATAGTGATTTTTGCCTCATTTAGTCGTTTTGACTCATAAGTTTGTATGGGAGCTATGGTCAAATGTGAACCGATTGCAACGAAATTTGGTACAGGCATTTAAGTTTAAAATTTCATGAGTGTTTGTTTTAAATTTCATGAAAAAATATTGATATTTGGAGCCAATATATCAATTCCGGGAATAGTGATTTTTGACTCATTTAGTCGTTTTGACTCATAAGTTTGTATGGGAGCTATGGTCAAATGTGAACCGATTGCAACGAAATTTGGTACAGGGATTTAAGTTTAAAATTTCATGAGTGTTTGTTTTAAATTTCATGAAAAAATATTGATATTTGGAGCCAATGTATCAATTCCGGGAAATGGGACTTATGGAAGGTACCATAAATAATAGACCGATTTTGACGAATTTCAATAGCCATGATCCCACTATAAAATTATCTGTGCCAAATTTCATCAAATTATCTTTAGAATTGCGACCTGTAATTTGATTACATGTTTTACATGGAGGTCCAGCCAGACGGGCGGACTGACATCACTAACAGTACGTTTACACACGTAGGTGACTTGTTACAAGTTGTGTATACGTATTCTTCTGACATGCAAGTAAAAAAATCACTGGCAATCAAAATCGCTTGCCAGTGAGCCTACAACTTGCAGAAGTGTGATTGTGTTAGTAAATAAATATAAATGTATTGAGCTTGCACTTGCATGTGTAAATGCCGTGTAAATCAACTCAGAATGTGATTCTAAGTTTTCTTAAAATAGGGTCTAAGACAAATATTTCTATGCGTTACTTCCATCAGCACAAACTTATAATACCCTTTCCGCCTATGGTGGTAAAGGGTATAATTATAATCGGAAGTATGACTTAACAGTAATGCTAACAAAACATTTTTACTACAGCTCTCGCCCCTCTCTCTCTCACACTTTCGCTGTCAAAGATTTTCTGTAATCTTATCAAATGAACTTTTGACATTTAGTTCCACTTCTTAAAGATAAATTAACAGAATAAACTAAGAAAAATTACCACTTTTTAAACAAAAAACACACAAAACCAAAAATATAAAAAAAAAGAATTAACACAAAAGACAAGCAATTTCACACAATATTATAACCTTTTCATACAAGGAGTTCCAAAAGCCAACCTCAAGCTCCATGTCAAAATTCAAACAAACAGACACGCACTTCTCTTGTTGCTGTAGTCAAGTCACATCGGTCGTCGTTGGACGCTCGGTATCATTATCAGGGTAACAAAATACACCAAAAATACAAGAAAATTCAGACACCAACGAAAAAATATACAAAAAAAAAAAAAATAAACAGCAGAAACACAGAAACAACAAGATTTTTATCTAAAAAATTTGTTAAATTTATCACTTTAAACACACCATGTGGTATCATCGTCATCATTCGCTGCAACAGAATCAGCCTCAGCCGCATCATCATCCTCATCATATTCTCATCTTCCAAAAGCATTTACACCAACATTTTAGTAAAAAACTAAATGAAATGAAATAAAATGAACATGATATGGTTTGTTTGTTTTTTTCTTTTTAGATTTTCATTAAAGGATTCTTTATTTCTTTAATAGGCTTTTGTTTGGTAATTTGAAAGGAAAACAAAGGAATAATTAACTGAAGACGCCAACGGGAATTCTTTATTCTTTAGGTGTGGTTGTTCATATTAAATAGAAATACATAATAAAGTTATTAAAATAAAATATGAATAGAAAAATATTCTTAAACCCATATTTGTATGTTCATATGTTTTTCTAAAAAGTATTTTATTCTGTGGCATATTTAAGAAATTTACTTGACCTAGATCATGTCATAAATTACCAATTTTTGTCAAAATTTGCAAATATATGCAGATAATTCAAATATAGTTTTAAAGCTAAGACTTTAAACGTTATTGCCAAAGGTGTCTCCCTATCATTTGCAGAACGGCATCCTCTCTTTTATGGTAAAGGCATGACAGCAGATTCTAATTTATCTGGAATTTGGATTTCCAAATTAAATAGAAAAATATTCTTAAACCCATATTTGTACTCGTACAATACGTTCATATGTTTTTCTAAAAGATTTTTTATTCTGTGGCATATTTAAGGAATTTGCTTGGCCTAGATCATGTGATAAATTACCAATTTTAGTCTAATTTTGCAAATATATGCAGATCATTTATATACAGTTATAAAATTAAGACCTCAACCTTTATCGTCAAAGGCGTCTACCTACCATTTGCAGAACGGTATCCTCTCTTTCATAGTAAAGGCATGACAGCAGATTTTATTTTATCTGGAATTTGCAGAGTATTTCCAAATTGAATAGAAAACTATTCTTAAACCCATTTTTGTACTCGTACGTTCATATATATTTCTAAAAAAATATTTTATTCTGTGGCCTATTTAAGGAATTTACTTGACCTAGATCATTTCATAAATTACCAATTTTAGTCTAAATTTGCAACTATATGCAGATTATTTAAATATAGTTTTAAAGTTAAGATTTAACCTTAATAGTTAAAGATATCTTCCTATAATTTGCATAACGGCATCCCCTCTTTTGTAGTAAAGACATGACAGCAGATTCTAATTTATCTGAAATTTGTAAAGTATTTACAAATTGAATAAAAAAAAATTCTTAAACCCATATTTGTACTCGTACGTTCGTATGTATATCTAAAAAATATTCTATTCTAAGGCATATTTAAGGAATTTACTTGACCTAGATCATTTGATAAATTACCAATTTTAGTCTAATTTTGCAAATATATGCAGATCATTTATATACAGTTATAAAATTAAGACCTCAACCTTTATCGTCAAAGGTGTCTACCTACCATTTGCAGAACGGTATCCTCTCTTTCATAGTAAAGGCATGACAGCAGATTTTATTTTATCTGGAATTTGCAGAGTATTTCCAAATTGAATAGAAAACTATTCTTAAACCCATTTTTGTACTCGTACGTTCATATATATTTCTAAAAAAATATTTTATTCTGTGGCCTATTTAAGGCATTTACTTGACCTAGATCATTTCATAAATTACCAATTTTAGTCTAAATTTGCAACTATATGCAGATTATTTAAATATAGTTTTAAAGTTAAGATTTAACCTTAATAGTTAAAGATATCTTCCTATAATTTGCATAACGGCATCCCCTCTTTTGTAGTAAAGGCATGACAGCAGATTCTAATTTATCTGAAATTTGTAAAGTATTTACAAATTAAATAGAAAAATATTCTTAAACCCATATTTGTACTCGTACGTTCTTATGTATATCTAAAAAATATTCTATTCTAAGGCATATTTAAGGAATTTACTTGACCTAGATCATGTGATAAATTACCAATTTAAGTCTAAATTTGCAAATATATGCAGATCATTTATATACAGTTATAAAATTAAGACCTCAACCTTTATCGTCAAAGGTGTCTACCTACCATTTGCAGAACGGTATCCTCTCTTTCATAGTAGAGGCAAAACAACCGATTCTATTTTAGCTGGAATTTGTAAAATAAACCCACATTTTTCTACCTCGTCTGGTCTTAAGTTTTAAAGCTTTCCCTGAAGCATCTATATAAAACTCTTATTGATCTGCAAAATCCAAAAATTTAGAGCGTCTAAGTCAAGCTTGAGTCACAGATTTGCTATTGGTTAATTTTTTTTTGTTATAGAAAAATAAATTCGTTAACAATTCGTTAAATTTTTATAGAACAAGTTTTTTTTTTAATTTTTTAGAAAAAAATTTGTTAAATTTTTTTTCTTCTAGAAAAAAATTTGTTAACATTTTTTTCTTATAGAAAAAAAATTGTTAACATTTTTTTCTTATAGAAAAAAATTTGTTAATTTTTTTTTTTTTATAGAAAAAAATTTGTTTACATGTTTTTTCTTATAGAAAAAAATTTGTTAAAATTTTTTTATAGAAAAAAATCGTTTAGATTTTTGTTTTCTTATAGAAAAAAATTCTTTCAAAATTCGTTAACATTTTTTTCTTACAGAAAAAATTCTTAAAATTTGTTCTTATAGAAAAAAATTTTTTCTTATAGAAAAAATTTTTTTCTTATAGAAAAATAATTTATTATCCACAAAAAACTCTTTAAAATATTTTTCTTATAGAAAAAATTTGTTAAATTTTTTTTATGATAAAAAATTCGTTATATTTTTTCTTATAGAAAAAAAATCGTCAAAATTTTTTGCTTACAAAAAGAAACTGTTTATAATTTTTTTCTTATAGAAAATAATTCAATAAAAATTTTATCTTATTGAAAAATATTTGTTAATTTTTTTTTCTTATAGAACAATTTTTTTCTTATAGAAAAATTTTTTTTATTTTTTTTTTTTTTTTTTAGGAAAAATTCGTTAAAAGTTGTTTGTTATAGGAAAAAAATTATTTGAAATTTTTTTGTTATAGAAAAAATTCGATAAAATTTTTTTGTTATAGAAAAAATTCGATAAAATTTTTTTCTTATAGAAAACAATTTTTTCTATTGAAAAAAAATTATTATCTTTAAATTCTTTAATTTTTTTTAATATAAAAAAATACATTAAGTTTTTTTTGTTATAGAAAAAAATTTGTTAAAATTTTTGTCTTATAGAAATAAAAATCTTTAACATTTTTTTCTTATAGAAAAAAATTTGTTAAAATTTTTTTCTTATAGAAAAAAATTTGTTAAAATTTTTTTCTTATAGAAAAAAATTTGTTAACATTTTTTTCTTATAGAAAAAAATTTGTTAAAATTTTTGTCTTATAGAAATAAAAATCTTTAAAATTTTTTTCTTATAGAAAAAAAAATCGTTAACATTTTTTATTCTATAAGAAAAAAATTCATTAATTTTTTTTTTACAGGAAAAATTCATTAAAATTTTTGGAATTTGGTTTCTCCGCAAACATTTTTTGGCTTTTTATCAATTTATTGGTCTGTTACATTAATAAATAAATGTAACAGATTTGGGATCAAATGCAAATACACTTCTTTTTGAAGAAAAAATTCGTTAAAAAATTTCATGAAGAAAAAAATTCGTTAAAATTTCTTTCTTATAGAAAAAATTCATTAAATTTTTTTCTTATAGAAAAAAGTTTGTTAGAATTTTTTTCTTATAGAAAAAAGAAAATAATAGAAAAAAATTCACTAAAACTTTTTTCTTTTAGAAAAAATTCTTTTCTTATGAAAATAAAAATAGTTAAAATTTATTTCTTATAAAAAAAAATTGTTCAAATTTGTTCTTATAGAAAAAAGTTTGTTAAAATATTTTTCTTATAGAAAAAAATTCCTTTAAATTTTTTCTTATAGAAAAAAATTCGTAATTTTTTTTTTGCTTGTAGAAAAAAAATCGTTAATTTTTTTTCTTGTACTAAAAAAATTCGTAAATTTTTTTTCTTATAGAAAAAATTCTTTAAAATTGTTTTCTTATAGATTTTTTTTAATTTTAATAATTTATTTTTATTTTAGGAATTCCTTAAAATATTTTACATTAAAAAAAATTCGTTACAATTTTTCCTATGGAAAAAATCTTTAAAATTTTAACAAACTTTTCTACTTGTTCCCCGGCTGCATAAAATTCAATAAAACTCTTGCATAAATCATTGTCACAAATAAATTGTTTATGAATTGTTTTAGTATTTATGATGTTTTTTCTTTAATTTTTTTCGGTTTTTACCAAAATCGCCCTTAAGCAATTTCTCGTATTGCAATCAACAATAACACGGGGCCAACAAGAGGCGAAATTGTTATCAAATCAGAAAAGCCAACAAAAAAAAAAACGCCAAAAAAAGAAAAGAAATCTAAACTTTGAAAGGTGTTAATATTCAATTAAAATCCTTATTTGTGGCCAAGGAATTGGCAGTCGAAGATTAAGTGAAATAATATGAGAATTTGTTGAACAAACCCGCGACCAAACAATATTACTGTCATTTACTATATTTCCAGATAAAGTGGACTCGACTGAGATTCTTTTTTTATTAACAAAAAAGATTTAATTTTTAGCAACTTCTTTATTGCCAAAGGCTAACGAGCAGAGACTTTTTTGCAGTGATCTGGCTAAATAAGCAAGGGTACACTGAGAAAAATGTAAAACGAATTTGAAAATCTTACAGGATAATTAATTAAGATTAAAAAATTATAAACATTTTTAAAAATATTCTAAGTATCTTTTAGATATATTTTTAGAATATTTTTACTTTTTTTCAACTGTTTTGTGTACTAAAAATTTCTCTCAGTGTTTTCCTCATAAACAAAGCTCCTTCTCTTATTTTGCTGTTTGACTGGCTGACGATGTGGTGGCCTACGCATAATAAATTAAGCGTCAACAAGCTACAGTAATGCCAATTTCAATTTGTTTACGCCTGTTTTCGTTTCATATCCCCCTTCCACCGTTTACCGTTTTGGCTATTCCTTTGGCTTTTTTAGCAATTCACCAAGAGGTTTCTTCTCTTAAATCTTTCTGTCCAAACTCTGGTAGTGATATATACAGAAGTAACTTGAAAATGTCATGGTTTAACTAACGATAACTGACTTATGAATTTACTCAGGTGCTGGACAGGAGAGCAGCAAATTGATGATCGTACGTTGGTTGGCTGTGAGGGAAATGTGGCTGCTGTAGAGGCAGATTTTTTCTAGTGCTAGTCAAGCACAAGTTTATTCATATGTTAACCTAATCATAATTTGCTGCTTAGGATATTAATCTCATCATAGAATTTCGCAAAAAAAGATCTTGGTAAATATTTAGATGGCAATTATAAACATAAATACATCTGGCAGCATCATTAACTGTCACTTGTAATGTGTCAACAAATGGCCTTGATCATACTTAGAAATATTTGGCGTCAGAATCCGTTAACAAGATAAGTTTATTTCCTAAAATCACTAAGACGTAATAAAATTTCTGTCCCATATACATTGGTTAAATTGAGGTTAGGTAAGTCAAGAATTGAGCTGTCATCCATTGACATTTATAAAGAAAAAATTTAAAAATGTTTAACCATGGAAAGCTACTCTCTTAAAGAAAAAAATTTTAAAGAATTTTTTTTTTCTATCAGTAAAAAAATTTTAGCGAGTTTTTTGTCAATAAGAAAATTATGTTCACGAATATTTTCTTTAAGAAAAAAATTTTTAACAAATTTTTTTCTATAAGAAAAACATTTTTAACAAATTTTTTTCTATAAGAAAAAAATTTTTAACAAATTTTTTTCTATAAGAAAAAAATTTTTAACAAATTTTTTTCTATAAGAAAAAAATTTTTAACAAATTTTTTTCTATAAAAAAAAAAATTTTAACAAATTTTTTTCTATAAGAAAAAAATTTTTAACAAATTTTTTTCTATAAGAAAAAAATTTTTACAAACTTTTTTCTATAAGAAAAAAATTTTTAACAAATTTTTTTCTATAAGAAAAAAATTTTTAACAAATTTTTTTCTATAAGAAAAAACTTTTTAACAAATTTTTTTCTATAAGAAAAAAATTTTAACAAATTTGTTTCTATAAGAAAAAAATTTTTAACAAATTTTTTTCTATAAAAAAAAAAATTGTTAAAAATTTTCTATAAAAAAATTTTTAACAAATTTTTTTCTATAAGAAAAAAATTTTTTTCTATTAGAAAAAAATTTTTAGCAAATTTTGTTCTATAAGAAAAAAATTTTTTAACAAATTTTTTTCTATAAGAAAAAAATTTTTTTCTTATAGAAAAAAATTTGTTAAAAATTTTTTTCTTATAGAAAATTTTTAACAAATTTTTTTCTATAAGAAAAAAATTTTTAACAAATTTTTTTCTATAAGAAAAAAATTTTTAACGAATATTTTTCTATAAGAAATTTTTTTCTATAAGAAAAAAATTTTTAACAAATTTTTTTCTATAAGAAAAAAATTTTTAACAAATTTTTTTCTATAAGAAAAAAATTTTTAACAAATTTTTTTTCTATAAGAAAAAAATTTTTAACAAATTTTTTTTTTTATAAGAAAAAAATTTTTAACGAATTTTTTTCTATAAGAAAAAAATTTTTAACAAATTTTTTTCTATAAGAAAAAAATTTTTAACAAATTTTTTTCTATAAGAAAAAAATTTTTAACAAATTTTTTTCTATAAGAAAAAAATTTTTAACAAATTTTTTTCTATAAGAAAAAAATTTTTAACAAATTTTTTTCTATAAGAAAAAAATTTTTAACAAATTTTTTTCTATAAGAAAAAAATTTTTAACAAATTTTTTTCTATAAGAAAAAAATTTTTAACAAATTTTTTTCTATAAGAAAAAAATTTTTAACAAATTTTTTTCTATAAGAAAAAATTTTTTAGCAAATTTTGTTCTATAAGAAGAAAATTTTTAACAAATTTTTTTCTATAAGAAAAAAATTTTTAACAAAATTTTTTCTATAAGAAAAAAATATTTAACAAATTTTTTTCTATAAGAAAAAAATTTTTAACAAATTTTTTTCTATAAGAAAAAAATTTTTAACAAATTTTTTTCTATAAGAAAAAAATTTTTAACAAATTTTTTTCTATAAGAAAAAAATTTTTAACAAATTTTTTTCTATAAGAAAAAAATTTTTAAAAAATTTTTTTCTATAAGAA
Source organism: Stomorhina lunata (assembly GCA_933228675.1). Classification (NCBI taxonomy): domain Eukaryota; kingdom Metazoa; phylum Arthropoda; class Insecta; order Diptera; family Rhiniidae; genus Stomorhina; species Stomorhina lunata. The sequence continues at coordinate 87,607,633 of OW121744.1, read as the reverse complement.
AAAAATTTTTAACGAATTTTTTTTTTATAAAAAAAAATTTTTAACGAATTTTTTTCTATAAGAAAAAAATTTTTAACAAATTTTTTTCTATAAGAAAAAAATTTTTAACAAATTTTTTTCTATAAGAAAAAAATTTTTAACAAATTTTTTTCTATAAGAAAAAAATTTTTAACAAATTTTTTTCTATAAGAAAAAAATTTTCAACAAATTTTTTTCTATAAGAAAAAAATTTTTAACAAATTTTTTTCTATAAGAAAAAAATTTTTTTCTATTAGAAAAAATTTTTTAGCAAATTTTGTTCTATAAGAAGAAAATTTTTAACAAATTTTTTTCTATAAGAAAAAAATTTTTAACAAATTTTTTTCTATAAGAAAAAAATTTTTAACAAATTTTTTTCTATAAGAAAAAAATTTTTAACAAATTTTTTTCTATAAGAAAAAAATTTTTAACAAATTTTTTTCTATAAGAAAAAAATTTTTAACAAATTTTTTTCTATAAGAAAAAAATTTTTAATAAATTTTTTTCTATAAGAAAAAAATTTTTAACAAACTTTTTTCTATAAGAAAAAAATTTTTAACAAATTTTTTTCTATAAGAAAAAAATTTTTAACAAATTTTTTTCTATAAGAAAAAAATTTTTAACAAATTTTTTTCTATAAGAAAAAAATTTTCAACAATTTTTTTTCTATAAGAAAAAAATTTTTAACAAATTTTTTTCTATAAGAAAAAAATTTTTTTCTATTAGAAAAAATTTTTTAGCAAATTTTGTTCTATAAGAAGAAAATTTTTAACAAATTTTTTTCTATAAGAAAAAAATTTTTAACAAATTTTTTTCTATAAGAAAAAAATTTTTAACAAATTTTTTTCTATAAGAGAAAAATTTTTAACAAATTTTTTTCTATAAGAAAAAAATTTTTAACAAATTTTTTTCTATAAGAAAAAAATTTTTAACAAATTTTTTTCTATAAGAAAAAAAATTTTAACAAATTTTTTTCTATAAGAAAAAAATTTTTAACAAATTTTTTTCTATAAGAAAAAAATTTTTAACAAATTTTTTTCTATAAGAAAAAAATTTTTAACAAATTTTTTTCTATAAGAAAAAAATTTTTAACAAATTTTTTTCTATAAGAAAAAAATTTTTAACAAATTTTTTTCTATAAGAAGAAAATTTTTAACAAATTTTTTTCTATAAGAAAAAAATTTTTAACAAATTTTTTTCTATAAGAAAAAAATTTTTAACAAATTTTTTTCTATAAGAAAAAAATTTTTAACAAATTTTTTTCTATAAGAAAAAAATTTTTAACAAATTTTTTTCTATAAGAAAAAAATTTTTAACAAATTTTTTTCTATAAGAAAAAAATGTTTAACAAATTTTTTTCTATAAGAAAAAAATTTTTAACGAATTTTTTTCTATAAGAAAAAAATTTTTAACAAATTTTTTTCTATAAGAAAAAAATTTTTAACAAATTTTTTTCTATAAGAAAAAAATTTTTAACAAATTTTTTTTCTATAAGAAAAAAATTTTTAACAAATTTTTTTTTTTATAAGAAAAAAATTTTTAACGAATTTTTTTCTATAAGAAAAAATTTTTTACCGAATTTTTTTCTATAAGAAAAAAATTTTTAACAAATTTTTTTTTTTATAAGAAAAAAATTTTTAACGAATTTTTTTCTATAAGAAAAAATTTTTTACCGAATTTTTTTCTATAAGAAAAAAATTTTTAACAAATTTTTTTTATAAGAAAAAAAAAATCTGGAAAAATTCTTTTCTTGTAGAAAAAAAATTTTGAAAATTTTTTCTTAGAGGAAAAATGAAAAATGAAAATTTTATCTTATAGAAAAAAATTCGTTAGATATTTTTTTATAGAAAAAAGTGGTTGAAACTTTTTTCTTATAGAAAAAATTTGTGAAAATTTTGTTCTTATAAAAAAAAATTGTGAAATTTTTTTTCTTATAGAAAAAAAATTATAGCAAATTTTTTTTCATTAACTTTTTTCTATATGAAAACAATTTTGAAAAATGTTTTCTATAAAATGAAAACTTTCACAAATTTTTTTCTATAAGAAAAAAATTTTCACAAATTTTTTTCTAAAAGAAAAAAATTTAAACAATTTTTTTTTAAATTTTTTTTAACGAATTTTTTCTACAAGGACATATTCTAAAAAAATATATTTCATTCAAATATTCCCAAATCGTTATTAGTTTTAGGCCTACTAAAAAGTTCTATTAACAAACTTTGGGTATTACAAAAAAGGAACAATAAAGAAGAGCAATATTCGTAACAAAAAGTTAGTCTTTTTGTAAATATCAGACTAAAACTAAAATAACAAAAGTTCTCAATATTGCATTTGAAATGCTAATATTTGTTTATTATTTGAATATTTATTAGTTTTTGTTCTTATCATTTGATGAAATCTAAAATTGCATTTCCGCTGTCGGAGACAACTGACAGAAGAACATTATAGATTCACAATAAATGGTTGCGTTTTACTAATGGCCAAAGAATACTTTTGCCATAAATGAACATTGAACATAAACAAATAATGGTAACAAGTTGTTTTAGAAGTTAATAAATATAAAGTTGGCAAATTTTGAAAATTGGTAACAAACAAAAACGAGCAAAAAAAGTTATAGTCGGTCAAGCCCGACTATATCATACCCTTCACTACTAAGGTCAAATATGGACCAACAATCAAACAAGTTTTCCTTAAGTCTTAGAGACATACATACATATACTATGTGCTACTTTTTTTTAAATTTCGAGATTTATATCTTTTCCGGCTAAGGGCCTGATATGGGAGCTAGGGTCAGTTGTGGACCGATTTTTACCAAATTTTGGTTATTGGTTTATATTTACAAAATATTTATCTGTGCAAAGTTTAAGTGATCAAATGCATTTATATTCAGAGTTATTAATGTTTTTGTGCCTTTATGAGTATAAAAACGTCTTTTGAGAATGTGTCTTGTATGGGAGGTATGGTCAAATATTGGCCGATTTCTGCAAAATTAGGAACACTGATTAAGGTTATAATAAGCAATATCTGTGTTGAATATTATTAAAATACAACTTAATTTGTGGCTGTAAAGGACCAAAAACTTTATTTCGGAAAGGCATCCCTATGGGAGGTACCCGAAATAGTAATCCGATTTCGCTCAAAAGGTATAGGGATCGTCCTTGGACCAAAATATGAGCCTGTGCCAAATTTCCAATTTAAATTATCTTTAAAGTTACGACCTGTAGAATGATAACAAGCTTACATGGATAACCGGCCAGCCAGCCAGCCAGCCGGACGGACGGACATCGTTAAAACAACTCAGGGAGTGATTCTAAGTCGATTGGTACGCTAAAATTTGAGTCTCAGACCAATATTTCTATGAGTTACAAACATCAGCACAAACCCAATATACCCTTCCCAACTTTGGTGGTGAAGGGTATAAAAAGGAAAAGTTTCCTTTTTTATAGGCAAAGTTGGGTTTTGTTATTTCGATTATGTGGCAGCGATGATGAGAAAAAAATTTTTGAAATTTTTCCCACAAATGTTTCTAATTCCAACATTTGAATTTAAAAAAATAAAGAAAATATTGAATTAATTGATTTGTAAAAAAAAGAAAATATTGAATTAATTGATTTGGAAAAAAATTTCATTAACAAAGTGAAGTCTCTATGCAAAGTGGGATGTGGCTTTCATTGCTTTCATTGTTTTGAAATATTCATAAATTATGTAAATTTTAAATCATAAAATTTTTGAAAAAGACCACCCATATGTTATTCCAAGATCACAATCATGAATTGCCAAAATACTATAAACTTTATTCTAACACCTTATCTCGTGGCTACTTTCTTTAATCTTCTTCAAAACTCTTACATTTCACTTCCGTCTATTTCAACTAAAGATTTATCTTTACAACACACAAATCTACAAATTTTGAATTTCCCAAATTATTAGCGCCTCATATTACCTTAAATCCTAAAGAATAGAAAAATTTTGAAAACAAAAACTCATTCATATATTCAAAACAAATTAATAATGACTTTTAAATATTGATCATTAGGCGCCAGATCAGTTTTCAAAACCAAAACCAAAAAAAAAAATCTGGACAAAAATGGAAATTAGATAAAAAAGAAACACAAAATATGTGTTAAAAAAATTATCAAATCATAAGATTTACATAAGAAATGTCTCAAATTTCAGGGAATTTTGAACATAAAACGATATTTTAAATGTCACAGTCAAAAAGTGTCAAAAAGAAGAATGAAAAGAACATACATTTTAAGAAGAATAGAAAAACAATAGAAGAGAATTAGGTAGATATTACTTTAAATAATATGTTATAACTTAGAGTATGGATGGGCAAAAATTATGGCTTAACAAAAATAGTTTTTAATATAATTCGTATTTATTTTATCTCGCAAAATATATCGTCACCTAAAATGCAAAAAACTAACACAAAAATTAAAATTTATTTTTTGATTGTATATAACAAAACAACCTAAAATAAATCTAGCTACAAAATTTTTCATGTGTACGGTCAAAAGCAGCGATTTTATTCACTAAAAACCAAAGGTTTAAAATATTGCTCAAAATTTGTATTGCTGTTAAGCCCTTTTGGTTTCAGAAAATATTCAACTTGTAGTTAAGCCCTTTTGTTTTTCACAATTACTTAAAAATTACTCGTTTTTTGACATTTCATTTCATTTTCAGGAATGTCTTTGCTGTCACATTGTTAACTAAATTTTAAAATTTGGAGTTAATATTTAACTTAGTTTGAAAGTTATGAGTTTTTTTTTTTGCTTATCATATAAAAAATTAGTACTTGGTTGACCGAGCCTTGCTCGGAGCTTTACGATTAGCATTTTGAGGCAAATTTTAAAGTTTTTATATATTTTATATTATAAAGTGCTAAAATAAATTTAGAGGAAAGACATTGTAGAAATATTCAGTTAATTTTGAATTATTTGATTTATTTTGTCCTACCAACACATAGTTTGCATAGTTTACAGTTTAACTCATTTTAATAATTTTGGAAATTATTCATACCAACAGAAACATCCGTCGACTCATGCGCAACAACTTTGCTACAGATTGTAGTCTGATCAAATGCACAGTTTACGATTTAATTCATTTTGAGTAGTTTGCAGTGGCGCCACCTGAAGTTGTTCAAACCATATAAGAAAAATTTGTCTGCTTATTCGTAACAACTTTGCTTATGATTATAACATGATCAAATGCACAGTTTACGATTTAATTCACTTTGAGTAATTTTCTGTGGCGCCACCTATCGGACTTTGCTCATTCCAATTCATAAACCTTCTTCGGCTTATCCGTAACAACTTTGCTGAAGATTATAGCATGATTAAATGTACACCTTACGATTAAATTGACTTTGAGTAAATTTCAGTGGCGCCACCTGTCGAAATTTCTTCATACCAACTAAGAAACCTTCGTCGGCTCATGTGCAACAACTTTGCTAAAGATTGTAGTATGATTAAATGTACAGATTACGATAAAATTGACTTTGAGTAAGTTTCTGTATCGCCACCTGCCGGAAATTATTTATACCAACTAAAAAGCCTTCGCCGGCTCATGCGCTACAACTTTGCTAAAGATCATAGCATGATTAAATGTACAGTTTACGATTTAATTAATTTTTAGTAATTTTCAGTGGCGCATTTTGTCGGAAATTAGTCTTGTTAACTTAAAAACCTTCGCTAATTTTTCCCCCTTTTTATTCCCTAATTTCTAAAAGTTCCATATGCATATTTGGTACTTTTTTGGTGCCAATTGAATTCGGTACATTTTATTAAAACGCAGTTAGCATAATGTATAATGTTCCTATTCATATTACTTTGGAGATGTTAAGTTATCATTTTATTCCTATTTTACACATTTTGGCTCCAAAATCAAAAAAGTACCAAATACGTGTTTCATGTATCTTTTACATCAATTAATTGCAGTACAAAGTTTCTTTCTATATTCCGTAGTTTAAAATATAAGAGTGGGTTAAAAAGGTACCAAAAAAAAACTAATTTTACCCTTTTTTACCCCCTATCGGACATAGTTTCAAAAAAGGACCAAACACCTGTCCGCTTATTTTCATAGCTGTTTAAAATGTAATTTTAATTTTGTTTCTATACCTATTACTTTTTTCCCCTTTTTACCCGTTTTTACCCTCTTAGAGGCAAAAGTTCCAAAAGTCCCTTCTTCTTCGACCTATACATCAAAAAAGATATCCACTGTCCAAATTTTATCAAAATCGTTAGAGCCATTCTATAGATATATATATATATATATATATATATATATATATATATATATATATATATAAATACATACAATTATTGCTCGTTTAAGAATATAAGATTAGCCGAGATAAAGATTTTTGAAAGGCTAAAAGTTAGCTTTCTGACCGTACAAGTTGTCTACAGATTAATTCTAAAGCTTTTTTGTTCTAACTATATGAAATATCATTTAAGTATCTTTAAGCGTTTTAAAGTTATTTCTGGAATAACTCTTAAAATAACCTCTGTATATCTTATTTTAAATTATTTAAAACTTATCTTTTTACATTCAATTATATTTCGAAAATAAACTGTTACTACTTTTAAGACCCGTCTCTATATTATTGGTAAACAACTTTTTGCATTTTGAAAGGTTTAAATTTTTGCTCAAAATTTTTATGGTAGTTAAGCCTTTTGGTTTCAGAAAATATTCCACTTGTAGTTAAGCCCTTTTGTTTTTTCGCAATTGCTCAAAAACTAAACGTTTGTTATCATTTTAGTTTTTAGAATTTTCTTTGCTGATGGCTTGTTGAGCCAATTCCAAAATTTGGATTTAATGTTCCTGGTAGTTTAAAAGTTATAACGTTTTTTGCTTCTTCTGTAAAAAAAACTATAAGTGTAGGTAATCTCTTTTGCACTTCAAATGACGATATATTATAATTTTCGATTTTTTCTGAAATATATTTTTCTGTATAAAATTATTTCTTTAGAATAATTTTCAATATAATTTTTTTATAGAAAAATTTTTGGTATAGTTATATTTATTTCCATAGACAAATTTTCAGTTTAAAATATTTTTTATAGAAAAATTTTGATTTCAGTTATATTCACGTAAATGCATTTTTTTTTTTTTTTTTGAAAATTGAACTTAAATATTTGACATTGGTTGTAGAAAAACTTACACGAAAAAAGTGGTCAAATATTTCTATCAACTGCAGTCTATAAAGTTCTTAATCAAATTTGTTAAAATGACTGAAGGTCATGGAATAATAAATAAAATATAGAGACCTAGGGATTGAATATATCGATAGATCTAAAGAAAAAATTTTGTAAAATGGCCTTGAATCATTTTTTTTTTTTTTTGATTTTGTGATATACGTGAAGATATCTTCGGGGTGACGATATGTATACTAAAAATATTTGAAGTGTCCCTATTTTCCATTCCTTTATATTTGAGGTGTCCTTTCATAAAAAAACTACTTCTTCGTATTTATATTTCTTATTTCCATTTTACCCTTTATTTGAATGCTACTTCGAAAATTACGAAATTCCTGGAGTAAATTCCGAAGCTGCACGGCTAAGAAAAATTGTATCTTCCCCATAGTACATAGAAGTTATTCTCAAGAAAGCTCAAGGGTATTGTACAACATCAGTAAAGTATCACTGGAGTTTTTAAGTTTCTGTAAACTACTGCAATGAGTCCTCTTTCAACTATCAGATAAATTTATACCGAATTTGTCATTAGGTATAAGTCTACACCTTTTAAAAAACCGGACACTGCAAAAAACCTTTGCTGTAACGCCAACTTGTCCTAACAAGGTGGTGTTGTATCTCCCTAATATGAAACTTCCCTCTGTATGATATTTTGGTATCCATAAAGAAGATTTGTTGGTAAAGATACTAATTTTCTACTAATTTCCTTTGCAAGGAGGTATAAAATATCTCTAAAACATATACCCTTTTGAGACTGAATTTAGACTAAACGAATGTCAAGTATGTAATCATGTACCTCATTATTGATAAAATAAGACTAAATGTTGCGATAAGACTTCCGTCTCGTATGGTACCCCTACTAACTCTGGGCTGTTTCTTTCTTTTTATACCGAGGTGATCAAGGCTGACGTATGTATTGGCCTATTTTTTTTTTTATATAATGACCAACACTCAGGGGAGAGATACGAGATATATTGATTTATGATATTGATTTATGATAATTGAGATATAAGGTAATCCCCAAGGTTTTGATCGACTTGTTTTGATTACCAGGCTAATTTTGTCTTGTTTTTAATACAAAAGCAATAATTGCTGGTAATTTTCTTAAAACTTCAACTTCCTATTTAAGGTTATTTAACTTTCATTTTTGGAAACAAATAGCGTTTAAATTAGCTCAATTTTGAACTCTTGCGAATTGTGTAAGCACTCGAAAGCTACATTTATCTTAGAGTTTGCTTCCGGTCAATTCTCATTTAGCATTTAGAAGATTATTTTTTGAAAAATCACCAGAATGAATCTTTTTTGACCAGTTTGAAAGACCAAAAAACGATTTGTCGTCTGCGCGATTAAAAAACTAGTCAATGAAGATTCGCGCTTATGCTTTGAAACTTACTGTTTAAAAATACAATAACAAAAAGCATATCAATTAAAAATCAAACAATTAAGGGATTAAAATTCGATGATAATATCCGCAAACAGATTTTGCACAGTTGGATGATAAAAAGATTACTCCTATAGTGTTGTTTATGAAACACTATTTAACGCGCATTGATAGTGGATGCTGTGGCTAAGTGGGTTAGCACGCCGACTACGAAACATAACATATCATTATTAGCCTGAGTTCGATCCTCGGTCGCGGCGATATATATTCTACAATATGTATGTATGTACAATTGTAAAGGCACTTATTTTATAAATACTCTGAAAAATACTTAAAATTAAGTCAAAAATGGCTCGTGCTCATAAAAGATTCTTTCAAGGGAGTCTTGGCTAGGGTACCATTTTCTCCCGAAGGCACAATCTTTTTTGAATCGAAAATGATGGCATATTCGATTGTTTTAATCGTCCGCGGCAGTCGAAAAAGAGTCAAATATGATCAGAAAATAACAAAAATGCTGACTGTGTTCGTACTCCCAAAATAGTTTTTTTGGCACCTTTTTAACCCACTCTTATATTTTAAACTAAAGAATATAGAAAGAAACTTGGTACTGCAATCAATAGATGTAAAAAAAACATGAAACACGTATTTGGTACTTTTTTGATTTTGGAGCCAAATTGGGTAAAAAAGGGATAAAATGATAACTTAACATCTCCAAAGTAATATGAATAGGAACATTATACATTATTTTAAATGCGTTTTAAAAAAATGTACCGAATTCAATTGGCACCAAAAAAGTACCAAATATACATATGGAACTTTTAGAAATTAGGGAATAAAAAGGGGGAAAAATTAGTATTATTTTAAACAAATGAATGTTTTGTCTGTATGTATGTTCTTTATAGAATAGTAAACTGTGAATTTGATTGTGTTATGCTCTTTAGCGAAGATGTTGCGGATAAGCCGGCGAAGGTTTTAAAGTTGATAAGACTAATTTCCGACTGATGGCGCCACTGAAAATTACTAAAAATTAATTAAATCGTAAACTGTACATTTGATCATGCTATGATCTTTAGCAAAGTTGTAGCGCATGAGCCGACGAAGGCTTTTTAGTTGGTATGAATAATTTCCGACAGGTGGCGCTACAGAAACTTACTCAAAGTCAATTTAATCGTAATCTGTACATTTAATCATGCTACAATCTTTAGCAAAGTTGTTGCACATGAGCCGACGAAGGTTTCTTAGTTGGTATGAAGAAATTTCGACGGGCTGCGCTACTGAAATTTACTCAAAGTCAATTTAATCGTATGCTGTACATTTAATCATGCTATAATCTTCAGCAAAGTTGTTACGGATAAGCCGAAGAAGGTTTATGAATTGGAATAAGCAAAGTCCGACAGGTGGCGCCACAGAAAACTAATCAAAATGAATTAAATCGTAAACTGTGCATTTGATCAGACTATAATCTTTAGCAAAGTTGTTGCGCATGAGTCGACAGAGGTTTCTGTTGATATGAATAATTTCCAAAATTATTCAAAATGAGTTAAACTGTAAACTATGCAAACTATGTGTTGGTCGGACAAAATAAATCAAATAATTCAAAATTAACTGAATATTTCTACAATGTCTTTCCTCTAAATTTATTTTAGCACTTTATAATATAAAATATATAAAAACTTTAAAATTTTCCTCAAAATGCTTATCATAAAGCTCCGAGCAAGGCTCGGTCTACCAGGTACTAACAATTTTAAGGTTAAAAAAATGCTACAAAGAGACTTGGTTGGTTAGCACATCGACTACTAAGCATAACATATCATATTCAGCAGTCTAGGTTCGATCCTCGGTCTCGCCAATATCAATTTCTGTAATTATTAACGCCACTGTTCACTGTTCTAAAAATATATATGACGTGTTCTAAAAAAAAGAATATACTGTGTTGAGTAATGCCTTAAACACATAGACAACAGCAGGCTACACGAACACTGACTACAAAAGTCGTTGGCTGCAATCGTCGCCTCGTTGTCAGCTACTTAATTATTTTGGGGACGGCAGCTACATTTAAGATGGCAGCTACATTTCGAAACACCTGTTTATGAGTGGTGCCAATATCGCGTTTATAAGATGGACAAAATAATTTAAATTTTGATAAAAACGAAATAAATTCATTTTATTAATTAACCTCCGAAATCAACGGTTTTCCTGTACCTGATGGTATGTCTATATCAAAAAAAATTTATAGAAAGATTTTGGTCTGATCTCTAATAGTTTAAGAGTTATGGGCTTTTTAAATTTCAAGAATAATACGGTATAACTTTAGAAGTTTATATCCGATATTAACTTTTTTGGTATCAAACAAAAGCTACTGAAAATATCTTTTATATTCTTATATATTCTATATAATATTCTTTATAATGGATAAGGAGCTAATATACTATAACTTATTTCTGCAACCGACTTTTTTTATAAAAATTCGTTTATCTTAAAACAATATAGATATAAGTATGCTCTTTTATATTATGAATTTTATAAAGGACATACAGGGCTTTTATATAACATGAACTACGTAGCTTTAGCACACGTAGTGTGTGAGTTAGACAGTTTAAAAAATAACTTTTTAAAATTCTACTTCTATTGAGTTAGAGTTATATAATATAAATTTTTACATAATATTTTATTAGATATTATATTAAATATATAAATATTTAATAAGTATGTAAATTGTTTACATAAATTCTCCCCATTGTATTTGTGGTAAATAAATTCAAGTGGTTAAATCGCTCATTTATTTCAATATTATATGGTGTTGACAGCACTAACTCTTTTATTGTCGCCAACAAAAATAGAAAATAGTTTATGTGCTATTTTTTTTTAAATTTCGAGATTTATATCTTTTCCGGCTAAGGGCCTGATATGGGAGCTAGGGTCAATTGTGGACCGATTTTTACCAAATTTTGGTTATTGGTTTATATTTACAAAATATTTATCTGTGCAAAGTTTAAGTGATCAAATGCATTTATATTCAGAGTTATTAATGTTTTTGTGCCTTTATGAGTATAAAAACGTCTTTTGAGAATGTGTCTTGTATGGGAGGTATGGTCAAATATTGGCCGATTTCTGCAAAATTAGGAACACTGATTAAGGTTATAATAAGCAATATCTGTGTTGAATATTATTACAATACAACTTAATTTGTGGCTGTAAAGGACCAAAAACTTTATTTCGGAAAGGCATCCCTATGGGAGGTACCCGAAATAGTAATCCGATTTCGCTCAAAAGGTATAGGGATCGTCCTTGGACCAAAATATGAGCCTGTGCCAAATTTCCAATTAATGTAGAATGATAACAAGCTTACATGGATAACCGGCCAGCCAGCCAGCCAGCCGGACGGACGGACATCGTTAAAACAACTCAGGGAGTGATTCTAAGTCGATTGGTACGCTAAAATTTGAGTCTCAGACCAATATTTCTATGCGTTACAAACATCAGCACAAACCCAATATACCCTTCCCAACTTTGGTGGTGAAGGTATAAAAAGGAAAAAGTTTCCTTTTTTATAGGCAAAGTTGGGTTTTGTTATTTCGATTATGTGGCAGCGATGATGAGAAAAAAATTTTTGAAATTTTTCCCACAAATGTTTCTAATTCCAACATTTGAATTTAAAAAAATAAAGAAAATATTGAATTAATTGATTTGGAAAAAAATTTCATTAACAAAGTGAAGTCTCTATGCAAAGTGGGATGTGGAATCGAGAAGAAACTCAATTTAAAGATTTCACTGTTTTGAAATATTCATAAATTATGTAAATTTTAAATCATAAAATTTTTGAAAAAGACCACCCATATGTTATTCCAAGATCACAATCATGAATTGGCAAAATACTATAAACTTTATTCTAACACCTTATCTCGTGGCTACTTTCTTTAATCGTCTTCAAAACTCTTACATTTCACTTCCGTCTATTTCAACTAAAGATTTATCTTTACAACACACAAATCTACAAATTTTGAATTTCCCAAATTATTAGCGCCTCATATTACCTTAAATCCTAAAGAATAGAAAAATTTTGAAAACAAAAACTCATTCATATATTCAAAACAAATTAATAATGACTTTTAAATATTGATCATTAGGCGCCAGATCAGTTTTCAAAACCAAAACCAAAAAAAAAATCTGGACAAAAATGGAAATTAGATAAAAAAGAAATACAAAATATGTGTTAAAAAAATTATAAAATCATAAGATTTACATAAGAAATGTCTCAAATTTCAGGGAATTCTGAACATAAAACGATATTTTAAATGTCACAATCAAAAAGTGTCAAAAAGAAGAATGAAAAGAACATACATTTTAAGAAGAATAGAAAAACAATAGAAGAGAATTAGGTAGATATTACTTTAAATAATATGTTATAACTTAGAGTATGGATGGGCAAAAATTATGGCTTAACAAAAATAGTTTTTAATATAATTCGTATTTATTTTATCTCGCAAAATATATCGTCACCTAAAATGCAAAAAACTAACACAAAAATTAAAATTTATTTTTTGATTGTATATAACAAAACGACCTAAAATAAATCTAGCTACAAAATTTTTCATGTGTACGGTCAAAAGCAGCGATTTTATTCACTAAAAACCAAAGGTTTAAAATATTGCTCAAAATTTGTATTGTTGTTAAGCCCTTTTGGTTTCAGAAAATATTCAACTTGTAGTTAAGCCCTTTTGTTTTTCACAATTACTTAAAAATTACTCGTTTTTTGACATTTCATTTCATTTTCAGGAATGTCTTTGCTGTCACATTGTTAACTAAATTTTAAAATTTGGAGTTAATATTTAACTTAGTTTAAAAGTTATGAGTTTTTTTTTTTTGCTTATCATATAAAAAATTAGTACCTGGTTGACCGAGCCTTGCTCGGAGCTTTACGATTAGCATTTTGAGGCAAATTTTAAAGTTTTTATATATTTTATATTATAAAGTGCTAAAATAAATTTAGAGGAAAGACATTGTACAAATATTCAGTTAATTTTGAATTATTTTATTTATTTTGTCCGACCAACACGTAGTTTGCATAGTTTACAGTTTAACTCATTTTAATAATTTTGGAAATTATTCATACCAACAGAAACATCCGTCGACTCATGCGCAACAACTTTGCTACAGATTGTAGTCTGATCAAATGCACAGTTTACGATTTAATTCATTTTGAGTAGTTTGCAGTGGCGCCACCTGAAGTTGTTCAAACCATATAAGAAAAATTTGTCTGCTTATTCGTAACAACTTTGCTTATGATTATAACATGATCAAATGCACAGTTTACGATTTAATTCACTTTGAGTAATTTTCTGTGGCGCCACCTATCGGACTTTGCTCATTCCAATTCATAAACCTTCTTCGGCTTATCCGTAACAACTTTGCTGAAGATTATAGCATGATTAAATGTACACCTTACGATTAAATTGACTTTGAGTAAATTTCAGTGGCGCCACCTGTCGAAATTTCTTCATACCAACTAAGAAACCTTCGTCGGCTCATGTGCAACAACTTTGCTAAAGATTGTAGTATGATTAAATGTACAGATTACGATAAAATTGACTTTGAGTAAGTTTCTGTATCGCCACCTGCCGGAAATTATTTATACCAACTAAAAAGCCTTCGCCGGCTCATGCGCTACAACTTTGCTAAAGATCATAGCATGATTAAATGTACAGTTTACGATTTAATTAATTTTTAGTAATTTTCAGTGGCGCATTTTGTCGGAAATTAGTCTTGTTAACTTAAAAACCTTCGCTAATTTTTCCCCCTTTTTATTCCCTAATTTCTAAAAGTTCCATGTGCATATTTGGTACTTTTTTGGTGCCAATTGAATTCGGTACATTTTATTAAAACGCAGTTAGCATAATGTATAATGTTCCTATTCATATTACTTTGGAGATGTTAAGTTATCATTTTATTCCTATTTTACACATTTTGGCTCCAAAATCAAAAAAGTACCAAATACGTGTTTCATGTATCTTTTACATCAATTAATTGCAGTACAAAGTTTCTTTCTATATTCCGTAGTTTAAAATATAAGAGTGGGTTAAAAAGGTACCAAAAAAAAACTAATTTTACCCTTTTTTACCCCCTATCGGACATAGTTTCAAAAAAGGACCAAACACCTGTCCGCTTATTTTCATAGCTGTTTAAAATGTAATTTTAATTTTGTTTCTATACCTATTACTTTTTTCCCCTTTTTACCCGTTTTTACCCTCTTAGAGGCAAAAGTTCCAAAAGTCCCTTCTTCTTCGACCTATACATCAAAAAAGATATCCACTGTCCAAATTTTATCAAAATCGTTAGAGCCATTCTATAGATATATATATATATATATATATATATATATATATATATATATATATATATATATATATATATATATAAATACATACAATTATTGCTCGTTTAAGAATATAAGATTAGCCGAGATAAAGATTTTTGAAAGGCTAAAAGTTAGCTTTCTGACCGTACAAGTTGTCTACAGATTAATTCTAAAGCTTTTTTGTTCTAACTATATGAAATATCATTTAAGTATCTTTAAGCGTTTTAAAGTTATTTCTGGAATAACTCTTAAAATAACCTCTGTATATCTTATTTTAAATTATTTAAAACTTATCTTTTTACATTCAATTATATTTCGAAAATAAACTGTTACTACTTTTAAGACCCGTCTCTATATTATTGGTAAACAACTTTTTGCATTTTGAAAGGTTTAAATTTTTGCTCAAAATTTTTATGGTAGTTAAGCCCTTTTGGTTTCAGAAAATATTCCACTTGTAGTTAAGCCCTTTTGTTTTTTCGCAATTGCTCAAAAACTAAACGTTTGTTATCATTTTAGTTTTTAGAATTTTCTTTGCTGATGGCTTGTTGAGCCAATTCCAAAATTTGGATTTAATGTTCCTGGTAGTTTAAAAGTTATAACGTTTTTTGCTTCTTCTGTAAAAAAAACTATAAGTGTAGGTAATCTCTTTTGCACTTCAAATGACGATATATTATAATTTTCGATTTTTTCTGAAATATATTTTTCTGTATAAAATTATTTCTTTAGAATAATTTTCAATATAATTTTTTTATAGAAAAATTTTTGGTATAGTTATATTTATTTCCATAGACAAATTTTCAGTTTAAAATATTTTTTATAGAAAAATTTTGATTTCAGTTATATTCACGTAAATGCATTTTTTTTTTTTTTTGAAAATTGAACTTAAATATTTGACATTGGTTGTAGAAAAACTTACACGAAAAAAGTGGTCAAATATTTCTATCAACTGCAGTCTATAAAGTTCTTAATCAAATTTGTTAAAATGACTGAAGGTCATGGAATAATAAATAAAATATAGAGACCTAGGGATTGAATATATCGATAGATCTAAAGAAAAAATTTTGTAAAATGGCCTTGAATCATTTTTTTTTTTTTTGATTTTGTGATATACGTGAAGATATCTTCGGGGTGACGATATGTATACTAAAAATATTTGAAGTGTCCCTATTTTCCATTCCTTTATATTTGAGGTGTCCTTTCATAAAAAAACTACTTCTTCGTATTTATATTTCTTATTTCCATTTTACCCTTTATTTGAATGCTACTTCGAAAATTACGAAATTCCTGGAGTAAATTCCGAAGCTGCACGGCTAAGAAAAATTGTATCTTCCCCATAGTACATAGAAGTTATTCTCAAGAAAGCTCAAGGGTATTGTACAACATCAGTAAAGTATCACTGGAGTTTTTAAGTTTCTGTAAACTACTGCAATGAGTCCTCTTTCAACTATCAGATAAATTTATACCGAATTTGTCATTAGGTATAAGTCTACACCTTTTAAAAAACCGGACACTGCAAAAAACCTTTGCTGTAACGCCAACTTGTCCTAACAAGGTGGTGTTGTATCTCCCTAATATGAAACTTCCCTCTGTATGATATTTTGGTATCCATAAAGAAGATTTGTTGGTAAAGATACTAATTTTCTACTAATTTCCTTTGCAAGGAGGTATAAAATATCTCTAAAACATATACCCTTTTGAGACTGAATTTAGACTAAACGAATGTCAAGTATGTAATCATGTACCTCATTATTGATAAAATAAGACTAAATGTTGCGATAAGACTTCCGTCTCGTATGGTACCCCTACTAACTCTGGGCTGTTTCTTTCTTTTTATACCGAGGTGATCAAGGCTGACGTATGTATTGGCCTATTTTTTTTTTTATATAATGACCAACACTCAGGGGAGAGATACGAGATATATTGATTTATGATATTGATTTATGATAATTGAGATATAAGGTAATCCCCAAGGTTTTGATCGACTTGTTTTGATTACCAGGCTAATTTTGTCTTGTTTTTAATACAAAAGCAATAATTGCTGGTAATTTTCTTAAAACTTCAACTTCCTATTTAAGGTTATTTAACTTTCATTTTTGGAAACAAATAGCGTTTAAATTAGCTCAATTTTGAACTCTTGCGAATTGTGTAAGCACTCGAAAGCTACATTTATCTTAGAGTTTGCTTCCGGTCAATTCTCATTTAGCATTTAGAAGATTATTTTTTGAAAAATCACCAGAATGAATCTTTTTTGACCAGTTTGAAAGACCAAAAAACGATTTGTCGTCTGCGCGATTAAAAAACTAGTCAATGAAGATTCGCGCTTATGCTTTGAAACTTACTGTTTAAAAATACAATAACAAAAAGCATATCAATTAAAAATCAAACAATTAAGGGATTAAAATTCGATGATAATATCCGCAAACAGATTTTGCACAGTTGGATGATAAAAAGATTACTCCTATAGTGTTGTTTATGAAACACTATTTAACGCGCATGGATAGTGGATGCTGTGGCTAAGTGGGTTAGCACGCCGACTACGAAACATAACATATCATTATTAGCCTGAGTTCGATCCTCGGTCGCGGCGATATATATTCTACAATATGTAT
Source organism: Stomorhina lunata (assembly GCA_933228675.1). Classification (NCBI taxonomy): domain Eukaryota; kingdom Metazoa; phylum Arthropoda; class Insecta; order Diptera; family Rhiniidae; genus Stomorhina; species Stomorhina lunata. The sequence goes on along the minus strand of OW121744.1, from coordinate 87,590,077 downwards.
GTATGTACAATTGTAAAGGCACTTATTTTATAAATACTCTGAAAAATACTTAAAATTAAGTCAAAAATGCCTCGTAAAAGACTCATAAACGGTGCTCATAAAAAATTCTTTCAAGGGAGTCTTGGCTAGGGTACCATTTTCTCCCGAAGGCACAATCTTTTTTGAATCGAAAATGATGGCATATTCGATTGTTTTAATCGTCCGCGGCAGTCGAAAAAGAGTCAAATATGATCAGAAAATAACAAAAATGCTGACTGTGTTCGTACTCCCAAAATAGTTTTTTTTGGCACCTTTTTAACCCACTCTTATATTTTAAACTAAAGAATATAGAAAGAAACTTGGTACTGCAATCAATAGATGTAAAAAAACATGAAACACGTACTTGGTACTTTTTTGATTTTGGAGCCAAAATGGGTAAAAAAGGGATAAAATGATAACTTAACATCTCCAAAGTAATATGAATAGGAACATTATACATTATGTTAAATGCGTTTTAAAAAAATGTACCGAATTCAATTGGCACCAAAAAAGTACCAAATATACATATGGAACTTTTAGAAATTAGGGAATAAAAAGGGGGAAAAATTAGTATTATTTTAAACAAATGAATGTTTTGTCTGTATGTATGTTCTTTATAGAATAGTAAACTGTGAATTTGATTGTGTTATGCTCTTTAGCGAAGATGTTGCGGATAAGCCGGCGAAGGTTTTAAAGTTGATAAGACTAATTTCCGACAGATGGCGCCACTGAAAATTACTAAAAATTAATTAAATCGTAAACTGTACATTTGATCATGCTATGATCTTTAGCAAAGTTGTAGCGCATGAGCCGACGAAGGCTTTTTAGTTGGTATGAATAATTTCCGACAGGTGGCGCTACAGAAACTTACTCAAAGTCAATTTAATCGTAATCTGTACATTTAATCATTCTACAATCTTTAGCAAAGTTGTTGCACATGAGCCGACGAAGGTTTCTAAGTTGGTATGAAGAAATTTCGACGGGCTGCGCTACTGAAATTTACTCAAAGTCAATTTAATCGTATGCTGTACATTTAATCATGCTATAATCTTCAGCAAAGTTGTTACGGATAAGCCGAAGAAGGTTTATGAATTGGAATGAGCAAAGTCCGACAGGTGGCGCCACAGAAAACTAATCAAAATGAATTAAATCGTAAACTGTGCATTTGATCAGACTATAATCTTTAGCAAAGTTGTTGCGCATGAGTCGACAGAGGTTTCTGTTAATATGAATAATTTCCAAAATTATTCAAAATGAGTTAAACTGTAAACTATGCAAACTATGTGTTGGTCGGACAAAATAAATCAAATAATTCAAAAGTAACTGAATATTTCTACAATGTCTTTCCTCTAAATTTATTTTAGCACTTTATAATATAAAATATATAAAAACTTTAAAATTTTCCTCAAAATGCTTATCATAAAGCTCCGAGCAAGGCTCGGTCTACTAGGTACTAACAATTTTAAGGTTAAAAAAATGCTACAAAGAGACTTGGTTGGTTAGCACATCGACTACTAAGCATAACATATCATATTCAGCAGTCTAGGTTCGATCCTCGGTCTCGCCAATATCAATTTCTGTAATTATTAACGCCACTGTTCACTGTTCTAAAAATATATATGACGTGTTCTAAAAAAAAAAGAATATACTGTGTTGAGTAATGCCTTAAACACATAGACACCAGCAGGCTACACGAACACTGACTACAAAAGTCGTTGGCTGCAATCGTCGCCTCGTTGTCAGCTATTTAATTATTTTGGGGACGGCAGCTACATTTAAGATAGCAGCTACATTTCGAAACACCTGTTTATAAGTGGTGCCAATATCGAGTTTATAAGATGGACAAAATTACAATTTAAATTTTGATAAAAACGAAATAAATTCATTTTATTAATTAACCTCCGAAATCAACGGTTTTCCTGTACCTGATGGTATGTCTATATCAAAAAAAATTTATAGAAAGATTTTGGTCTGATCTCTAATAGTTTAAGAGTTATGGGCTTTTTAAATTTCAAGAATAATACGGTATAACTTTAGAAGTTTATATCCGATATTAACTTTTTTGGTATCAAACAAAAGCTACTGAAAATATCTTTTATATTCTTATATATTCTATATAATATTCTTTATAATGGATAAGGAGCTAATATACTATAACTTATTTCTGCAACCGACTTTTTTTATAAAAATTCGTTTATCTTAAAACAATATAGATATAAGTATGCTCTTTTATATTATGAATTTTATACATACAGGGCTTTTATATAACATGAACTACGTAGCTTTAGCACACGTAGTGTGTGAGTTAGACAGTTTAAAAAATAACTTTTTAAAATTCTACTTCTATTGAGTTAGAGTTATTTAAATATTAATTTTTACATAATATTTTATTAGATATTATATTAAATATATAAATATTTAATAAGTATGTAAATTGTTTACATAAATTCTCCCCATTGTATTTGTGGTAAATAAATTCAAGTGGTTAAATCGCTCATTTATTTCAATATTATATGGTGTTGACAGCACTAACTCTTTTATTGTCGCCAACAAAAATAGAAAATAGTTTAATTTTGGCTACAGCTACAACGGTGGTCGGTAGTCGTGTAGCCGTTTCGACTCTAAAAAATTTATTTCTATTTGAATGCATGTATTCTAATTTTGACAGGTTGTAGCCCGTAGCCTGCTGTTGTCTATGAGTTTAATGCATAATAAAAATCTTTATCTATTTTTTTTAGCAAATCTAGCAAAATGTGTGCAGTCATATTGTAATCAAAAAAACGAGTCATTAAAGACTCTTTTTGAAGAGTCTTATGAAGGGTACAATTTTCTCATACAACAAGCTTATTTTTGATACATATGTGATATCATAAATCTTATATTCTTAAACGAGCAATAATTGTATATATATATATATATATATATAAAGAATGGCTATCTCGAAAATGGCTCTAACGATTTTGATAAAATTTGGACAGTGGGTATCTTTTTTGATGTATAGGTCGAAGAAAAAGGGACTTTTGGAACTTTTACCTCTAAGAGGGTAAAAATGGGTAAAAAGGGGAAAAAATCGAAAACGCTATGTCTCCTAAAGTAATAGGTATAGAAACAAAATTAAAATTACGTTTTAAACAGCTTTCAAAATAAGCGGATAGGTGTTTGGTACTTTTTTGAAACTATGTCCGATAGGGGGTAAAAAAGGGTGAAAATAGTTTTTTTGGCACCTTTTTAACCCACTCTTATATTTTAAACTAAAGAATATAGAAAGAAACTTGGTACTGCAATCAATATATGTAAAAAAAAACATGAAATACGTATTTGGTACTTTTTTGATTTTGGAGCCAAAATGGGTAAAAAAGGGATAAAATGATAACTTAACATCTCCAAAGTAATATGAATAGGAACATTATACATTATGCTAAATGCGTTTTAAAAAAATGTACCGAATTCAATTGGCACCAAAAAAGTACCAAATATACATATGGAACTTTTAGAAATTAGGGAATAAAAAGGGGGAAAAATTAGTATTATTTTAAACAAATGAATGTTTATCTGAATGTATGTTCTTTATAGAATAGTAAACTGTGAATTTGATTGTGTTATGCTCTTTAGCGAAGATGTTGCGGATAAGCCGGCGAAGGTTTTAAAGTTGATAAGACTAATTTCCGACAGATGGCGCCACTGAAAATTACTAAAAATTAATTAAATCGTAAACTGTACATTTGATCATGGTATGATCTTTAGCAAAGTTGTAGCGCATGAGCCGACGAAAGCTTTTTAGTTGGTATGAATAATTTCCGACAGGTGGCGCTACAGAAACTTACTCAAAGTCAATTGAATCGTAATCTGTACATTAAATCATGCTACAATCTTTAGCAAAGTTGTTGCACATGAGCCAACGAAGGTTTCTTAGTTGGTATGAAGAAATTTCGACAGGTGGCGCTACTGAAATTTACTCAAAGTCAATTTAATCGTATGCTGTACATTTAATCATGCTATAATCTTCAGCAAAGTTGTTACGGATAAGCCGAAGAAGGTTTATGAATTGGAATAAGCAAAGTCCGACAGGTGGCGCCACAGAAAACTACTCAAAATGAATTAAATCGTAAACTGTGCATTTCATCAGACTATAATCTTTAGCAAAGTTGTTGCGCATGAGTCGACAGAGGTTTCTGTTAATATGAATAATTTCCAAAATTATTCAAAATGAGTTAAACTGTAAACTATGCAAACTATGTGTTGGTCGGACAAAATAAATCAAATAATTCAAAATTAACTGAATATTTCTACAATGTCTTTCCTCTAAATTTTTTTTAGCACTTTATGATATAAAATATATAAAAACTTTAAAATTTTCCTCAAAATGCTTATCATAAAGCTCCGAGCAAGGCTCGGTCTACCAGGTACTGATCATTTTAATCGTGCAGTGGAGTCAAAAAAGACTCATATTTGATTACAATTTTCAAAAAATGCTAGCTGGGCTCATATGAGGGTACAAATTTTATAGACCAATACAATCAAAATTAAAATCCAAAAATATAAAACATCCGAACAGCAATAGTCACTCAGAGTCAACCAGCCAATAATTAGATTAATGCCAAAAATTGTGATAATTACTCGAACAAAACTCCAAATTCTGAGGTCGTGATGATAGAATTTTTAGGTCCTAAACAGAATAAACAGTCGCTACCGATCCTTCAGGATCGCAGACAAGGGCTCCATTCAAAGATTGTCAAGATCACACGATCTAAATGCTTGCTACCATAGACTTGTATGACCTCCTTAAGAACCCTTAAATTAGTGAAAATATTACCTAAACGGCTTTTCATATAAAAGTCATAATAGAAATAAATCTTCTTCTAATATTAAATCACACTCGTTTAACTAAGATCATGGGACGGTGAAGGTGTTTTTTAGGGAGAACCCCCAACACTTAACAAAAACATAAAAACCAACAACAATTTAAGTTGAGTGTGGCTGTTTTTAGTGATCGCAACCCATTTATGGGACCATTCAAAAAAATCACCTGCTGTTTTTAGTTTTAAATTCATTGTCTGAAAAAAGACCTTCTTTTGTTTATTTTTGGAAATGATATTCCCTTCCATTTCATTCCTAGATTTTTGTTAATTTTAAAAATATTGTGATTGTTGTAGAGATATTTCTTTAAATTACCACAATATTTGTTGTAGATATATTTATTATAATATTTTATTGTTTTTCTTAAAGACTATTTTGTGTTGTTGCTGTATTGATTTAACAAAATGATTAAATGTTGGGTCACCCGCAGCATAAAAACAGATTTCGATTTGGATCTTTTTCTTGTGGTTTCAAATGTTTTTGTTTGTTTATTTTTAATAAATAGTTTTTAACACCAGGTATTTTTCATAACTTTTTTCAAAATTTTTTTAAATTGTTGTCTGATAGAGTTAAATGTCCAAATGTTTTATAAACAATCAATTTGATCGAAATGAAGGAAATACCAGGAAAATAAAATTTAATGATATTATTTGTAATTAAGTTTTTTTTTTTATAGGAAAAATGCATTAAAATACAATTGAGTGGGAAAAATTAGGGACAACATTTTAGTTAAAATTTTTATAGAAAAATTTTTATACCGAAAAATTTTCTATAGAAAAATTTTTATACCGAAAAATTTTCTATAGAAAAATTTTTATACCGAAAAATTTTCTATAGAAAAATTTTTATACCGAAAAATTTTCTATAGAAAAATTTTTATACCGAAAAATTTTCTATAGAAAAATTATTTATACCGAAAAATTTTCTATAGAAAAATGTTTATACCGAAAAAATTTTCTATAGAAAAATTTTTATACCGAAAAATTTTCTATAGAAAAATTTTTATACCGAAAAAATTTCTTTAGAGAAATTTTTATTCCGAAAAATTTTATATAGGAAAATTTTTATATAGAAAAATTTTCTATAGAAAAACTTTTATACCGAAAAATTTTCTATAGAAAAAATTTTATACCGAAAAATTTTCTATGGAAAAATTTTTATACCAAAACATTTTCTATAGAAAAATTTGTATACCAAAGAATTTTCTATAGAAAATTTTTTTTACCGAAAAATTTTCTAGAGAAAAATTTTTATACCGAAAAATTTTCTAGAGAAAAATTTTTATACCGAAAAATTTTCTAGAGAAAAATTTTTATACCGAAAAATTTTTTAGAGAAAAATTTTTATACCGAAAAATTTTCTAGAGAAAAATTTTTATACCGAAAAATTTTCTAGAGAAAAATTTTTATACCGAAAAATTTTCTAGAGAAAAATTTTTATACCGAAAAATTTTCTAGAGAAAAATTTTTATACCGAAAAATTTTCTAGAGAAAAATCTTTATACCGAAAAATTTTCTACAGAAAAATTTTTATACCGAAAAATTTTCTATAGAAAAATTTTTATACCGAAAAATTTTCTATAGAAAAATTTTTATACCGAAAAATTTTCTATAGAAAAATTTTTATACCGAAAAATTTTCTATAGAAAAATTTTTATACCGAAAAATTTTCTATAGAAAAATTTTTATACCGAAAAATTTTCTATAGAAAAATTGTTATACCGAAAAATTTTCTATAGAAAAATTGTTATACCGAAAAATTTTCTATAGAAAAATTGTTATACCGAAAAATTTTCTATAGAAAAATTTTTATACCGAAAAATTTTCTATAGAAAAATTTTTATACCGAAAAATTTTCTATAGAAAAATTTTTATACCGAAAAATTTTCTATAGAAAAATTTTTATACCGAAAAATTTTCTATAGAAAAATTTTTATACCGAAAAATTTTCTATAGAAAAATTTTTATACCGAAAAATTTTCTATAGAAAAATTTTTATACCGAAAAATTTTCTATAGAAAAATTTTTATACCGAAAAATTTTCTATAGAAAAATTTTTATACCGAAAAATTTTCTATAGAAAAATTTTTATACCGAAAAATTTTCTATAGAAAAATTTTTATACCGAAAAATTTTCTATAGAAAAATTTTTATACCGAAAAATTTTCTATAGAAAAATTTTTATACCGAAAAATTTTCTATAGAAAAATTTTTATACCGAAAAATTTTCTATAGAAAAATTTTTATACCGAAAAATTTTCTATAGAAAAATTTTTATACCGAAAAATTTTCTATAGAAAAATTTTTATTTTAGATTTTTTTTTTATATATTCTATAGAAAAATTTTTATACCGAAAAATTTTCTATAGAATAATTTTTATACCGAAAAATTTTCTAGAGAAAAATTTTTATACCGAAAAATTTTCTAGAGAAAAATTTTTATACCGAAAAATTTTCTAGAGAAAAATTTTTATACCGAAAAATTTTCTAGAGAAAAATTTTTATACCGAAAAATTTTCTATAGAAAAATTTTTATACCGAAAAATTTTCTATAGAAAAATTTTTATACCGAAAAATTTTCTATAGAAAAATTTTTATACCGAAAAATTTTCTATAGAAAAATTTTTATACCGAAAAATTTTCTATAGAAAAATTTTTATACCGAAAAATTTTCTATAGAAAAATTTTTATACCGAAAAATTTTCTATAGAAAAATTTTTATACCGAAAAATTTTCTATAGAAAAATTTTTATACCGAAAAATTTTCTATAGAAAAATTTTTATACCGAAAAATTTTCTATAGAAAAATTTTTATACCGAAAAACTTTCTAAAGAAAAATTTTTATACCGAAAAATTTTCTATAGAAAAATTTTTATACCGAAAAATTTTCTATAGAAAAATTTTTATACCGAAAAATTTTCTATAGAAAAATTTTTATACCGAAAAATTTTCTATAGAAAAATTTTTATACCGAAAAATTTTCTATAGAAAAATGTTTATACCGAAAAAATTTTCTATAGAAAAATTTTTATACCGAAAAATTTTCTATAGAAAAATTTTTATACCGAAAAATTTTTTAGAGAAAAATTTTTATACCAAAAAAATTTCTATAGAGAAATTTTTATACCGAAAAAATTTCTTTAGCGAAATTTTTATACCAAAAAATTTTATATAGGAAAATTTTTTTATAGAAAAATTTTCTATAGAAAAATTTTTATACTGAAAAATTTTTATACCGAAAAATTTTTATACCGAAAAATTTTCTATAGAAAAAATTTTATACCGAAAAATTTTCTATAGAAAAATGTTTATACCGAAAAATTTTCTATAGAAAAATGTTTATACCGAAAAATTTTCTATAGAAAAATTTTTATACCGAAAAATTTTCTATAGATTTGTTGGACACAATAATAATAATTCGTATTTATTCAGTCCCTCAAATTATACATAATGTGAGGTTTTCGCTCTGTCTAGAATTAGGGATAATCCTCCTGATGAGATGGTCTAACCAACCATCGAAACGCGTCGAGGAAAGGTTTCCCCACCAACATTTTTTGGTTTTATCAAAAAACTATTTATTACAATAATAAATAATTGTAATAAATTGGGATTCTTAGTGCAATACACTACAGTAAAACTTTTTAATTAAATGTTTGATGTCCCAAATTTTGATAAACCTTTTTGAAAAATTTTTATACCGAAAAAATTTCTTTAGAAAAATTTTTATACCGAAAAATTTTATATAGGAAAATTTTTATATAGAAAAATTTTCTATAGAAAAATTTTTATACCGAAAAATTTTCTATAGAAAAAATTTTATACCGAAAAATTTTCTATGGAAAAATTTTTATACCAAAACATTTTCTATAGAAAAATTTGTATACCAAAAAATTTTCTATAGAAAATTTTTTTTACCGAAAAATTTTCTAGAGAAAAATTTTTATACCGAAAAATTTTCTAGAGAAAAATTTTTATACCGAAAAATTTTCTAGAGAAAAATTTTTATACCGAAAAATTTTCTATAGAAAAATTTTTATACCGAAAAATTTTTTAGAGAAAAATTTTTATACCAAAAAAATTTCTATAGAGAAATTTTTATACCGAAAAAATTTCTTTAGAGAAATTTTTATACCGAAAAATTTTATATAGGAAAATTTTTATATAGAAAAATTTTCTATAGAAAAATTTTTATACCGAAAAATTTTTATACCGAAAAATTTTCTATAGAAAAAATTTTATACCGAAAAATTTTCTATGGAAAATTTTTTATACCAAAACATTTTCTATAGAAAAATTTGTATACCAAAAAATTTTCTATAGAAAATTTTTTTTACCGAAAAATTTTTTAGAGAAAAATTTTTATACCGAAAAATTTTCTAGAGAAAAATTTTTATACCGAAAAATTTTCTATAGAAAAATTTTTATACCGAAAAATTTTCTATAGAAAAATTTTTATACCGAAAAATTTTCTATAGAAAAATTTTTATACCGAAAAATTTTCTATAGAAAAATTTTTATACCGAATATACCTATAGAAAAATTTTTATACCGAAAAATTTTCTATAGAAAAATTTTTATACCGAAAAATTTTCTATAGAAAATTTTTTATACCAAAAAATTTTCTAAATCAATATTTTTTTTATCAAAAATTTTTTATAGAAATACTTCTATACCAAAAAAATTTCTATAGAAAAAGTTTTTACCAGAAATTTTTTTTATAAAAATTTGTATACCAAAAAATTTTCAAAACCAACTCAGTTTGGTCGTCTGCCAGGAGACCCAACTTTTAGTTTGGTCCTCTGCAATTCGACCCAACTATCATACAACTAGACTATGACTATGGCATTGGTTACCCTTATTGCCATTTTCAACTCAGTTTGATATTGCGGAATTTAAAAAAGATGAGTTTCGCAATATCAAAAAATAATTTGATTGTGTGAAAGTTGGGTCGACTGGCAGACGATCAAACTGAGTTGAGTTGAGGCAATGGTTAAGTTATAGTTTAGTTGTATAAAAGTTTGGTCGACTGGCAGACAACCAAACTGTGTTGAGAACGACAATAGGGGCACATATGACTACTCTTTGCCTAAATTTATATCTCTAGCTATGATTAGTGCTAAATACTATCTCTAGATTTATGACCAGTCCTTATTTAAACTTACTATTTTGCTATATTTTTCCTCTAAGCTGTAATAAACACCATTTATCGCCGGCATGAGCCAATAATTTTTTATAATTACATACATATATAGAAAATTCAAACATCAAAATCATTAAATTCGATATTTGAACAGACCATAGCCCAAACTAAGAAACATTAATGTCGTCTCTAGCCGAGTTATGCCATTACCTTGCGCCACATGATCCCCAAAAATTAAGTACCTTACAAATGTTATACAAGTACAATTTGTTTTTGAACATGTTAATTGACTAATCATATTTAAACAAAAAATAAATAAATTAAAAGAAAACCTCTAAATCAATAAAAAAAATAATGTTATTCCGTTTAAACAAATTTTTTTTACAAATTAATATTACCCAGATTAAGTTTTTTTTACCAATAAAGGCACGATAAAGATATTTTCGTTAATAGGATCTTAATTAATCATAATTTAAAGTGAAAGGCGGGTTAAATGTTGATTTTTTTAGGGCGAATTATGGAGTAATAATGAAGATTAATTAGTTTAGATTTTTTACTACATAAAACCCCAAAAGCTCCTGCGGGCTTCAAACTTTGTCTAAAATAATTTTCGCAATTTTTTTTTTTTAATATTTTACCTTTGACTCAAAATTGATTTTGGGTTGCCAAATACTGTCAAAATTATCAGCTCATCTTGTAAATTCTAATAAAATTGGCAATAATCCAAGACTCAGTCAAGAAAATTGGGTTATATATAGATCAGATATTACTAAAAAAAACCGGCGCAGTATAGGACAAAATTTGAAAATTTGAATTTTTGAAGTCTTATATCTTTAAAACCGTAAGAGATAGGATATGCATGTCGAGATGTTTTTTGTAGATCTTGACCTATATATTTGTTATATATATAGGGTGGCGCATAAGTAACGTTAAGATTTGATCAGTGAATACATTTTTTAATTTAAGTCTTTTTTTTTCGTCTCTTTACAGAATTAAACAAAATAATACTTGGGAAATTTATGATGGAAAGGCTTAGCACAGAACAAAGAACCAAAGTTGTTCAATTTTACTTTGAAAGTCAGCATTCGATTATTCAGACACAAAGATCATATCGAAATTTCTTTCATGTTCGAAATGCTCCTAGCGCTCCAACAATTTACCGATTGGTTCAGCGTTTTGGGCAACAAGGGGCTGTCTGTGATCTTCCGCGTGCTGGAAGATCTCGTGCAGTTCGAAATGAAGTGAGCATTGCTCGAGTGCAATCAAGTATTGAGGAAAACCCCGAAACTTCCACCAGGCGACGTTCTCAGCAGTTAGGGATGTCTAGGCGGTCTTTGCAAAGAATTTTACATATGTTACATTTTTTCCCATATAAGATGCAATTGGTTCACGAGTTAAAACCAAATGATGCACAAGAACGCATTCAATATAGTCGCCGTTTTCAAGAATTGTGCCTAGAAAACAACGAGTTTATTCACAAACTCATAATGAGCGATGAGGCTCATTTTCACCTAAATGTTCACGTGAATAAACAAAATTGCAGAATATGGGGCAGCGAAAATCCAAGAATAATTGTTGAAGATCAAATGCACCCACTTAGATGCACAGTATGGTGTGGAATAACTTCACAGAGGATCATTGGACCATATTTTTTCGAAAACGACGAAGGAGTTGCGATAATGTGAACGGCATTCAATACCGGGAAATGATTGAAAATTTGTTAAGGCCAGCGGTGCAGAACTATCCAGATTTGTGGTTCCAACAAGATGGAGCCACAGCTCACACAGCTCGTCCAACTATGGCTATCCTGCGCGAAATTTTTGGCAGTCGAATAATATCACGTTTTTCTGATTTTAAGTGGCCACCACGTTCGCCTGATTTAACGGCTCCCGATTTTTTTCTTTGGGGTTACCTAAAGGGTAAGGTATATGCCAATAAGCCTAGAACCATCCAACAACTTAAGGCCAATATCCGAGAAGAAGTGGGGGCGCTGGGACCTGAAATTCTAAGAAAAGTTATGGAAAATGCTTTGGAAAGAGCACGTCAGGTAGAATCAAACAATGGGCTACATTTGAAAGATATTATCTTTAAAACATAATGTGAACATATTTCTAAACTATATTCTAAATTTTAATAAATGCCAACGTTAAATAAAAGCAGAAAGAAAAGAGTTATACATTGAATAAATCTTAACGTTAGTTATGCGCCACCCTATAGTATGATTCATCAAATCGTTTGGGAAATGACAATTATATATCGTTTTTAGGTGTTTATGAGTCTGAGGTGCCCTACTTTGGGGTTCGATTGTGTCGCCCCAGTCAAATCTAGGCTTTCCAGGTTTAAAACTTAAGCTCAAATACAAAGCCAGCATCTCCCGGTTATTATTGGCATTGGAACCATAATCCCAAACATAAACGGTGGAATGGAACTTTCGAAAAGCAAACTGGAAAAAGTTTTCAGTGCTATTAGATGACGCTATTCACTTTATATCTCCCGAACTACGACCGTTTTGTTAGACTGGTTATTGCCACAGCTAAGAAAACTCTCCCAAGAGGTTTAAGAAACAAATACAATTCATGCTGGAACTAAGATAGCGATCGACTATACAATGAACTCTGTACAACTGAGTGCCAGGAGACGAACTACTTTTAAGCCTGGATGAGGCAAGAGCGCAGAAGTGGGCCATCGCTGTTAAAAAGTATGGACTTTAAGCACTCTAGCCGTATGGCTTGGAATTTGCTGGTAGCGCAATTTCACCATCACCAAACAAACCAACCTTATTTCCTAGTACATAGTAAACTTATCAAAATTAACATCGGACAAAGTTTTCACAAGGACAATATTAAAGGACTATAAAAATGTCAATTGAATCTGACTTCCAAAAACAGATTAAGAATGCAGATATCTTTATCGATCTTACTGCGGCATATGACACCGTTTAGAAAAAGGGTGTAATAAACAAATTGTTAAAAATTTTCCCGTGTATAAGAATATGCAACCTTGTTAGCTCTAACTATAAGTAAAACACAAAAATTAACTAAAGGACTAGCCCAAGGCTCAGTGCTAGCTCCTACGTTATTTAATCTGTATACTTTCGATCTGCCTTAATCCACATTCCGAAAATTTATTTATGCTGATGACATGATCTTCGCATTTCAACACAAAAGTTTTGTTAAGCTAGAACAAAAGTTAACATCTGACCATACCAGTCTGTGCGTGTAGCGTAAAAACTGCTAGACCCATTGCCAGACGCCAAATTCCTAGCCCTGCAAAAACTAAAGTTAGCTGCTTTCATCTAAATAACCAAGAAGCAGATCGAGAACTTAATGTTTTTATAAACAACTCCGTATAACGCACAACTATACTCCAAAATACTTAGGAATCACACTAGACAGAACTTTTACTTTTAATGCTCACCTGATGAAAAGCTCACAGGATTTGAAGTTCAGAAACAATATCATACCAAAACTTATTGGAACTTTATGGGGTGCAAACCCAGACTGCCCAAACTGAGTTGTTCAACGGGTGCCAAGATAAGTCCTTGCCTTACTCAAGAACTGTTCTCTCTGAATCCAAACTGTAGAGGAAACTGCGTCGGATATTCTATTCAAAAAAATGGAAGAAGTGTTATACCCCTGTAGTTATTGCAGTCTTTAAAGTAAGCCTTTCTTAGAGTTTTGACTAGTATAATTTCATTCCAGGAAGTTGGCACAGTTTCTTCTTCCCATATTTTACGTACAAATTGATGCCACAGTCTCGCTGATTCTTCAACATCACATAAAAGCATCTCCACCCTGATATTGTCATTACCCGGGACCTTGTCGAGTTTAAGGCTTTTAAAGACGTTCTTTACTTCTTGGATCGTTGGGAGATTGTCTGAAAGAAGAGTATCACTACTACTTAAGATGGGACTATTGGTGTTTGTAGGTTTACCACACAGCGCTCTTAATATATTGAATATACCGACTTTACTTGTGATTCAGCTTGGCTTGCTTGTTCTTTTATCCTCATATCTTGTCCCTCCTTGCAGAGCTTTTTATTTTGTTGGATAGGTCACGGTATGTTGTACGGAGGACTTCAGAATCTCCGTTTTCATTTACAAGTTCTATGTTGCTTGGGAGAGCCAAATTTTCCATTAATTACACTGTGCGCCAAGGAATTTTTTCCCAAATGAAACCAAATGTACATGAAAGTATACTATCAATGGAGCAAAAGTCCCAAAGGATTTTGAAAAGTTAGCTCGAATTTTTAAGTTATAGCGCATTAAAGTTGGGCTATTTTAAGAAATGTTTTCAATATATTTTTTATGTAGAGTAATGCATTAAACACATAGACAACAGCAGGCTACACGAACACCGACTACAAAAGTCGTTGGCTGCAATAGTCGCCTCGTAGTCAGCTACTTAATTATTTTGGGGACGGCAGCTACATTTAAGACGGCATTTCGAAACAACTGTTTATAAGTGGTGCCAATATCGCGTTTATAAGATGGAAAAAATAACAGTTTCAATTTTGATAAAAACGACATAAATTCATTTTATTTATTAATCTCCGAAATCAACTGTTTTCCTGTAGCTGATAGTATGTCAACATCAAAAAAAAAATTATAGAAAGATTTTGGTATGATCACTTATAGTTTAAGAGTTATGCGCTTTTTAAATTTCAAGTATAATACGGTATAACTTTAGAAGTTTATATCCGGTATTAACTTTTGGTATCAAACAAAAGCTACTGAAAATATCTTTTATATTCTTATATATTTTATATAATATTCTTTATAATGGGTTAAGAGCTATAATATACTAGTACCTGGTAGACCGAGCCTTGCTCGGAGCTTTATGATAAGCATTTTGAGGAAAAATTTTAAAGTTTTTATATATTTTATATTATAAAGTGCTAAAATAAATTTAGAGGAAAGACATTGTAGAAATATTCAGTTAATTTTGAATTATTTGATTTATTTTGTCCGACCAACACATAGTTTGCATAGTTTACAGTTTAACTCATTTTGAATAATTTTGGAAATTATTCATATCAACAGAAACCTCTGTCGACTCATGCGCAACAACTTTGCTAAAGATTATAGTCTGATCAAATGCACAGTTTACGATTTAATTCATTTTGAGTAGTTTTCTGTGGCGCCACCTGTCGGACTTTGCTTATTTCAATTCATAAACCTTCTTCGGCTTATCCGTAACAACTTTGCTGAAGATTATAGCATGATTAAATGTACAGCATACGATTAAATTGACTTTGAGTAAATTTCAGTAGCGCCACCTGTCGAAATTTCTTCATACCAACTAAGAAACCTTCGTCGGCTCATGTGCAACAACTTTGCTAAAGATTGTAGCATGATTAAATGTACAGATTACGATTAAATTGACTTTGAGTAAGTTTCTGTAGCGCCACCTGTCGGAAATTATTCATACCAACTAAAAAGCCCTCGTCGGCTCATGCGCTACAACTTTGCTAAAGATCATAACATGATCAAATGTACAGTTTACGATTTAATTAATTTTTAGTAATTTTCAGTGGCGCCATCTGTCGGAAATTAGTCTTATCAACTTTAAAACCTTTGCCGGCTTATCCGCAACATCTTCGCTAAAGAGCATAACACAATCAAATTCACAGTTTACTATTCTATAAAGAACATACATACAGACAAACATTCATTTGTTTAAAATAATACTAATTTTTCCCCCTTTTTATTCCCTAATTTCTAAAAGTTCCATATGTATATTTGGTACTTTTTTGGTGCCAATTGAATTCGGTACATTTTTTTAAAACGCATTTAACATAATGTATAATGTTCCTATTCATATTACTTTGTAGATGTTAAGTTATCATTTTATCCCTTTTTTACCCATTTTGGCTCCAAAATCAAAAAAGTACCAAATACGTGTTTCATGTTTTTTTTACATCTATTGATTGCAGTACCAAGTTTCTTTCTATATTCTTTAGTTTAAAATATAAGAGTGGGTTAAAAAGGTGCCAAAAAAACTATTTTCACTCTTTTTTACCCCCTATCGGACATAGTTTCAAAAAAGTACCAAACACCTGTCCGCTTATTTTCAAAGCTGTTTAAAACGTAATTTTAATTTTGTTTCTATACATATTACTTTAGGAGATTTTTTCCCCTTTTTACCCGTTTTTACCCTCTTAGAGGTAAAAGTTCCAAAAGTCCCTTCTTCTTCGACCTATACATCAAAAAAGATACCCACTGTCCAAATTTTATCAAAATCGTTAGAGCCGTTTTCGAGATAGCCATTCTATATATATATATATATATATATATATATATATATATATATACAATTATTGCTCGTTTAAGAATATAAGATAATATTATTTCTGCAACCGACTTTTTTTATCAAAATTCGCATATCTTTAAACAATATAGATATAATTATGCTCTTTAATATAATGAATTTTATGAAGGACATACTGGGCTTTTATATAACATGAACTACGTAACTCTAGCACACGTAGCGCGTGAGTTAGACAGTTTGAAAAATAACTTTTTAAAATTTTACTTGTATTGAGTTAGAGATATATAAATATAAATTTTTACATAATATTTTATTAGATATTATTATATACATTAACAGCCTAATTTATAAACAAACTATAATAGGTTTTAAAGCTACTATAAGTTAAAATGGGAAAAATTGAATTTATAAAAGGAAAAATATTTTATTAAACTGTTATAACCTATCATAAAATTTGAAATTTTTATTGTGGCCTCAACCCAACTATAAGCATACAATAAAAAGTTTGGTTGCTTAAAAATTTGATAATTGCGACTTTTTTTTATTTTTAACACATTTGATAGCAAACAAAATGATTTTTTATATAAATTTTAATACATTAATTGAAAAAGGAATAAGATTTTTATATTATTTAATACTATTTATCTGCTATTAAAGAAAAAAGACTTTATAAATGCATTTTTTATTGATCCTTACAACAAATCGATAATTCATTTCTCCTTATTCAAAAATATGTTGATTCTACCTAAAGTAACGCCTTACCATATATACATTCATATGTATACTTTCACAGTATATCTTATATTAAATCAGTAGATTGCTTAGCGGCACGATTTTCCAAAATCTTGAAAAAAGTAACCAGATTGGAGTAAATTTTCTTCAAAATGTTTTTTAATTAAAAAATAATTTTTAATGAGAAAAATTAAAAAAGTGAAAATGACCTGGTCCGATTTGAACACTGGCATCAATAAAAGTACATTTTTTAATGTAATTAAAGAACTAAATTAAAAAAAAAAAAAAATTCTTGCTTAATTCTTCACTGAGATTTGAACTCACGACTTACGACTGCTAGGCGGAGACACTACCCACTGAGCTACTTCATATACCGAAATTTTTTCAAATTGTAATTTACTTATATAATTTTTATTTGAACAGCACAAAATGACAATTTGAAACGTGGTATTACCAACATAAAAGCACAAAAACTATAAAAGTGTGTAATTGTTATAATATGTTCATAACATGTTTATAAAATCAAATTTTTATTAATGGCTTATTAAACAATAAGTGTATGATAAATATTGTAAGCTTATAAGCCAAAATATAAAATTTTTATAAATTGGACCGTAAATATATAAATATTTGA
Source organism: Stomorhina lunata (assembly GCA_933228675.1). NCBI lineage: Eukaryota > Metazoa > Arthropoda > Insecta > Diptera > Rhiniidae > Stomorhina > Stomorhina lunata. The sequence continues at coordinate 87,572,427 of OW121744.1, read as the reverse complement.
TAAGTATGAACATTGTTTACATAAATTCTCCCCATTGTATTTATGGTAAATAAAGTCAAGTGGCTTAAACCGCTCATTTATTTCAATATTACATGGTGTTGACAGCACTAACTCTTTTATTGTCGCCAACAAAAATAGAAAATAGTTTAATTTTGGCTACAGCTACAACGGTGGTCGGTAGTCGTGTAGCCGTGTCGACTCCAAAAAATTTATTTTTATTTGAATGCATGTATTCTAATTTTGACAGGTTGTAGCCCGTAGCCTGCTGTTGTCTATGTGTTTAATACATAAATCTGCAAACAAATTTAAAAGTTATTATTGAGTATTTTAATCATTTGATATTTAGATTTATTGGTTTTTATAATTTTCATGAATTTAATTTTAAATTTTATTGCATTTTCTCGCAAGATTAGGGAGACTTTCCAATAAACTGGAGAAATCTTCAAAATATCGGCCCACAAAGACTTAAATTGTCCTTAGAGGGGAAATATTTTGTAAATTAGTTCCGAAATCAAATATATTCGAAATTTTATGTAAATTTTATGTCGGAACCGGAACTAAACATTGAAATAAATTTCGAATATTGGGTAAAAAATGGGACGTTTTTTTAATTTTCAAAAATTTTCTTATTAAGAAATAATTCTTTAAATTGGGAAAGTAGTTTTATATTACTGACAATATATATCTTTAATAAAAAAATAAAACGTTAAAATCGAAAGAATAGTAAACAAATTGATTAAAAGCTATGAAATACGGAAGAACTGAGAATAACGGATAAAACATATAAATAGTAATTTATATAATTAGTACCTGGTTGCCGAGCCTTGCTCGGAGCTTTATGATAAGCATTTTGTGCAAATATTCAGTTAATTTCGAATTATTTTATTTATTTTTTCCGATCAACATATAATTTGCACAACTTTTATAATGACTATAACATGATCAAATGCACAGTTTACGATTTAATTCATTTTGAGTAATATTCAGTGGCGCCACCTGTTGGACTTTGGTCATTCCCATTAATAAACCTTCGTCGGCTTATCCGCAACAACTTTGCTAAAGATTAATGCATGATTAAATGTATAGCTTACGATTAAATTGACTTTGAGTAATTTTCAGTAGCGCCACCTGTCGGAAATTATTCACACCAACTAAAAAACCTTTGCCAGCTCATGCGCTACAACTTTGCTTAAGATCATAGCATGATCAAATATACAGTTTACGATTTAATTAATTTTTAGTAATTTTCAGTGGCGCCACCTAACGGAAATTAGTCTTACCAACTTAAAAACCTTCGGCGGCTTATCCGCAACATCTTCGCTAAAGAGCATAATATGATCAAATTCACAGTTTACTATTCTATAAAGAACATACATACAAACATTCATTTGTTTAAAACTTATAACATTACTCATTTTTCCCCTTTTTATCCACTACTTTCAAAAAGTTCCATATGCTTATTTGGTACTTTTTTGGTACCAATTGAATTCGGTACATTTTATTTAAACGCAGTTAACATAATTCTTATTCATATTACTTTTGAGATGTTAAGTTATCATTTTATCCCTTTTTTACCCATTTTGGCTCCAAAATCAAAAAAGTACCAAGTACGTGTTCAATATTTCTTTCACATCTAATGACTGCAGTACAAAGTTCCTTTCTATATTCTTTGGTTTAAAATATAAGAGTGGGTTAAAAAAAGTACCAAAAAAACTATTTTCAGCCTTTTTTACCCCCTGTCGGACATAGTTTCAAAAAAGTACCAAACAGCTGTCCGCTTATTTTCATAGCTGTTTAAAACGTAATTTTAATTTTGTTTCTATACCTATTACTTTAGGAGATATAACGTTTTCGATTTTTTCCCCTTTTTACCCGTTTTTACCCTCTTAGAGGCAAAGGTTCCAAATGTCCCTTCTTCTTCGACCTATACATCAAAAAAGGTACCCACTGTAAAATTTTATCAAAATCGTTAGAGCCGTTTTCGAGATAGCCATTCTATATATATATATATATATATATATATATATAGATACATATATACATACAATTATTGCTCGTTAAATTTTTTCACTGATTTATTACACATGAAACTTATATGGAAAATTTTACACCTAAATAGCCAAACTTCAAATAGATATAACTTTGAAACTCGATATAACTTTTCAAAACCCATTTAGGGTTTTGGTCTACTTATTACCTTCTATCATCTCTATTGATCTCATTCGGGAAAAAATTGATGACCCCTAATTTGGCGCACAGTGTTAAAGATAACACTAATGTTTGTTGCCGAGCAACTATTCTAGAAATTTCGTTAATACTAGCGTCATTGTTGTTAATAACATCTAAAAGCCGATTCCTTATGGAAGTAATAAAGACATTTCGATGTCTTTCTGATTCCGATTTTAAAATCGGCTTTTGCCGTATGTATCATAGCTCAGAACCGCTACTTTTAATCAAACTTTATATGTAAATTTATATGTGCTCAGCGCCTCGATTGTACATCAAGTACATATGACCGCCACTTAAAATTGATCAAAATATGATCAATTTAGTTTTTTGAACGCCGTTCCTCTAAAGCATCCAATAAAATAACTTTCTCAGATTATACATATAATGGGTGAAAAAGGACATGAACCAATCCAGAGTTTTATAAATCCAAGAAAATTCGTAAAATCGATTTCAATTTAATAATTTAATCGACTATAGCGGTTTCTTAACTGTTTATTTTTATCGAATTTTCAAAATTGTGTTTATTAATCTAGCTGAAAAAAGTTACAATGGCAACTATGGTATAAGACTTTCAGTTTTGAATTTAAGATAGCCTACGCTAATGAAGACGATGGCCTTAGTTATTCATAACCGCTTAATAATTTCTTAAAATTGGTTTGCTTGAACATCTGTCTTGGGATAGTTAGATCTTGAAATAAATACCAACAGAATGTCATTCTGTCAGTCGGGCTTGACCCTCAGTTGGTAGACCAAAACTACAAAAAAAAAACATCTTAATTATTGGGTTCTCTGTTCTAATTTAAAGATTTCACCCTTAGTTAGTTAACGAGTGATCTTAACAAGCTGCCAAACTAAAGAAGTAGAAGAAGGGTCAAATGATCTTGTTCGAACTTTGAAGGTCTGTCCAGAACAAATGAGTGTGTGAAATTGAAACAATGACTCGGTTAATTAGCAGAAGCATACAAATGTAAGGGGTGGTTTGTTTTCAAAATTATTGAGGTTAGGAGGCTACTGTCTGGTCTGGCCTACTTTTTTTTCGCATTTTCTTTGGCCAGTTAAAAGATAATTACAAACTGTCAAACAATTGACATTTGTCAACGCCGGGATTTTTAAGATTTTTAGAAATGAAAATTGGAAATGGAATTTATAATTTAAGATTTTTGAGGAGTATTTACTGGGAAGTACAATTTTCTCAGCTCTAAAACAATTGAAAATAATTAGAGAAATTTATGAGGATTGAAGAAGAAAAAGGTGTAAAATTAAATAAATTTCTGTAAAATTTCAGATTTGATGATTTATGTTAACAATCTTGAAAACTTCAAAACGCCTTTTTTTGAAACAACTTCAAAGGATTTTTCACAAGAATCATAAATATTGGCATTTGGCACTTGGATTTCTTTCTTTCTTAGTCTTGCATAAAATAATTATTCAAAATTTTTAGCTTAAGGGTTTTGGTCTTGTTGGCGAAATTTTAAAATATTTGTATTAGGGTGCACCTTATATTACGAAAGTGCGAAATTAAAACGTAACTCTCCCCAGAAATGTTCTACGTAACATAAAAATAAGCTGTGCAAATTTTTTTTAAAAATTGGATAAGGGAAACACGTGCCGCATCCGCCAATAAAGTCTTAAACTTTTTTCTATGGGGAAAATGTGAATATTTTCGGTTTTGCCAAAATTTCAACCACCATGAATTACAATATTTAAAAAAGTTATTAGAATATAAAAGAGAACTAAAGTAGCTTTATTATATGACAATTAAAAATCCATGAAGTAGTTTAGGAGTTACTACAATTTTTCCCCTAAAATTCGCGTCCATGATGACAGGGCTAAAAATTTACTTCAAAATAAATAAATTTCAAAGCAAGACATGGTTTACAATTCTATGACCTGTAAGTACTAAATAGTTGAGTTTTGTTAAAATATAACCGAATTTATAGTTTTTTTCATATTAAAAAATTGTACTTTTTTCCCAGGCCGGTTTCAAAAATCATTTTTTAATTTTTTGAAAATTTTGTTTAACAAATATTACAAATAATAAATTTGATTTCCAGTATCATAAAACAAACAATTGGAAGAATAAAATACCGAAAGAACGAGGTCGGTATCTTTAACCGTTTTGCCGCACCTGCGATTTGAATTCGTAAAATTTCGCGAAAATGTGAATTTCTTGTAATAATTTGAGTATATACTTGTTTAATTGTGCCAATGTTCAATATTAATAAAAGTAATAGTGAATAGTTTTCCCCAGACCATAAAGAATGTACAAGACATTGTTTTTTTAATATTGTAAAAGCTTAACCCTTTCTTCTCCAAGGTCAAAGGTCAAAATTGGAGCTTTTTTCATTTTCTATAGAAAAATTAAGGAATGTTAAGAATTTATAACTAAATTTTTAACATGTCTTTTTGTTACGTAGAACATTTCTGGGGGAGTTACGGCTCATATTCACTTTCGTAAAATAAGGTGCACCCTAATTTGTATATATAACAGCTTGACTTGACTTGCCCGTCTGTCTATGCATATGCTTTTCCTTTCGTCCTTTCCTTCATCTGTCTTTGTGTGTTTTCGAGCTTCTACTGTTTGCAGTTTTGCCTCATAAAAAACTTATTTGGGAGTGGAAATTTCTGCCAAGTCTTTTGCCTTTTAATATTGAAAATATTCAAAATGAAAGCAAAAACACAAACTTTTAAAAGTTTTTGATTTATTGTCCTATAAGTAGATGTTTGTCAGCTGAAAATATTCACCTTAATTAATGCAATTTATCATAATAAAATATGGCTAAATTGTTTATTAATTGTTGGTAATGGATATTTTTTTTTACTTTCAAAGTGTCGGGTATTTAGTATTTTATAGAGTTTAAGCACTAGGAGGCACTCATTTGTAAATTGCTATTTTTTAAAAATTGCTACTGGTTTTAGCGATTTTCTTGGTTTCATAATGAGGGAAAATATATCACGAAAATTTACAATATAAACCACCAGAGCTAACAAGGCGCAAATTTGATTTAATCTATCAAATTTTTAATTTGATTTGAAATAAGTTTTGAAATAGAAAAAAATAGTAAAAATAGTTTTCAATATCGCTAATAAAAACGAGGATTGCAAATGGAATGCAGTTGTTGCCTGGGTTTCCTGCTAACAGCTAATAACTGTATTAAATTCCTACTCGTGGTACATTCTGGAAACCTGAGCAACCTAGTTGAAGATGCGGTATGCAACCTGAGTGGTATTCTAGGTCAGGGCTAACGTAAGAGGGACTTATCTTGGAGCCATTCCGACGTATTTGGTCTAAGGATCTAAAATAATTGTACTTGGTAAATTACGAAACTGTAGCGTCTGTTCAACATATTATTTGCGGCTACAAGCGGGCGTCTGTCTCGGATCGAGCAGCTCGCTATACAAACGTGGCTCTTGTCTTTGGACTCATCACCCATCGACTTAGCACTTACGAAGTTTTAAGCATTTAAAGAAACAACGTTACAGAATATACTACTCCAAGGGGTAATCATGCGAGAAATCCCCCTGCTACGGAAGCTGGGTCAAGGATTTTGGAGGTGCCTAATCTGTGCAAGAAAATTCTTATGAATGAAATCAATTCTATCCTAAGAAATCGGACTATAAAACCTAATATAAGCATGCAAGAAAGCTATACCAAACGGGGAAATTAGAACAACTAAGACCAGAAATGTGACGTAATAAAATTGTTTTGTTAGCGGTGCAAGATGGACAGCGCAAGGGGAGATACGGAATGAAAATACTATGTTTCTTTACTCCGGCCGCCCGGAAGGCGATGAGCATAGTAGGGGCGTGGGATTCCTAATATCGAAAAAAATAGCTAAGTTCATGATAGCGTGATTTCCTATCAGTGAGAGGCTCATGGCAATAAAAATCAAAACTAAAGCTCGCAATTTGATAATTATCAATGTCTACGCTGCGACTGAAATCCAATCTGAAAATGATAAAGATGAATTTTATGATGTATTTAGCAGTTGGATGAACATCAATGTACATAACTGTGATATTACTATGATACTTAGCGATTTGAACGTCAAAGTAGGCGTTAAAGTCGCGTACTTGATGTACGCTCGAGGCGCGGAGCAGATATAAATAGCGACCAACATTTAGTAATGTGCAAAATTCGACGAAAGGTTGCTGCTCTGAGGTCTAATAGATGTAGGGAAACTTAAATCAAAAAGTCATCGGAATGTCTTTATTACTTCCATAAGGAATCGGCTTCCAGATGTAATAAACAACAACGGCGATTGTGTTAACGGAATTTCTAGTTGTATGATGTAGAGGATCTTCGATATCAAGCAATCTTGGTCTATCCTTCATCTCAATAATGGACACTTACTTCCTCGTAGTATCATCTGGGTAGCTACGTTAACAGCTGTTAAAGTAGTGAACAAACAAGTGACGCGCGTTCTCCCATAAGAACGATAAAAACATGGATCAAGGACGTCGGGCTAGTAACTTATTCCTGGAAAGATACTTACTATGATAAAGTAAAAAATAAGAATGAAAATGCCCCCAAATGTTGACGACTATGGCAAACGAAAAAAGGATTTTGATATAAGGATCAGTGCCTGGAACATCCGAATTCTTTACAGAGGAGGTGCTCTGATCCAGTTGATGGATGTTCTTGATGAATATAAATGTGATGTGACTGCAGTCCAGGAGATAAGATGGAATGGTCGTCACGGCGTCGCCAAGTCCCCCAAAGAACAAAACTTACGAAAACAGTCTAAATTCAACCTAAAATACACCATTAAATTTGGTTCAATTAAGTCTAATATCAATGCTAGGCAGTGTGCAAAATTTTAACATAATCGGTCACCATTTGACCATATCTCCCATATAAAAACTTACGAAAACACAAAAATACCAAAAAGAAAGGGGGTCTGTGTCCGCCAGTCCGTTTAATGAAAGTGCGATAACGCCTTAACGAAAAGAGCTAGAGAGATAAAATTTCACAACAGTATTCTTCATATCTTTAAAAATTTTTGTGTTGAAAATGAGTGAAATCGGTCCACATTTAGTTAGAGCTCCTATATAACCCTGGCCCGGGAATCACATTAATGCTTATAAATTTAATAATAGATATGGCGATTAAATTTAAAACAGGCAAGTTTTATGCAACTATTGTTTAGTATAACAAATTTTACAATATGGGCAGAATCGGTCTATATTTGACCATAGCTTTCATATAAAAACCACTCCCGAAAACCACTAAAATTCTACAAACGCCAGTTAAAAGCCATTAAATTATAAGCTATGGCCACTATTTTGCATAAATAAGCTTTATATAAAAATACAAGGGAAACCAGCCAGCAAAACTTTGGTAATGGCAAGCAGTCTGATAACTGGTTACCTTGTAATGACTACAACATACCATCCGAATAACTAATAAGTTATTACAGAAGTACTTATTCGTAATTAAGATGGCAATTTGAACTGAAAGGCCCCGGTTCAAATCCCACCAAGACCAAGATTTTTTTATTAAAAGAGTCTTTTTAAATGATTTTTGAACTTTAAGAACTTAAATATTACCTTCTGTAAAGCAAATTTTGGAAAACAAACTCACGGTAATGAAAAAATATCACCATGAGTCAATTTTGATTATGTAGGGGATATTGGATACCAAACACGGTTCTGATTGGTTTTATCTTGGTAAGCCCATCTTATCTGGGTTATCCTTCATCTCAACTGTGGGCAGTGACCTCCTCGTGGTATCACCCGCGGAACTAGTTTGACACAGTTGTCCTATAAGATCGATAAAAATGGGTTAGGACGACGGGCTAGTAACCCTCTCTTGGAAAAAACAATTACTATGAAAATGATAAACTTAGAATAAAAATGTCACACAACTTAATGTTGAAGAGGACGTCCGAAATTTCGATGGAAAGACCAAGTAAATGAAAATTATTCAAAACTAGGCCTATAAAGTTGGAGAATATTCGCACAAGATCGATGTCCATGGAATTTTAAAATATTCTCGGACTTTGACTTAACAGGTTGTAACTGTTTAACCATTTAAGTTATATAAAAACTTATACAAAAAGGAAGAATTAAATTTTAAAATAATTAAAAAAAAACTTCTTTATTTACAAAAAATCATATAGAAATATTTTTCCAAAAATTACAACAAAGCAAAAAAAGCAGGGAAAAACAAAGTAATTGTCACATGATTTTAGATCTAAAAATAAAAATTGTATATATCAATTATAAGCTGCTAAGTTTTCAACATATGAAGTAGCTCAGTGGAAGAGTCTCCGCCTATCAGTCGTAGGGGTCTGGGTTCGAGCCCCCATGGGGTCATAAAAATGTTGTATTTCGTTTAAAAATAATTTTTTTTAAACAAAACAACAACAACAAAAAGTTTTTTTTGTTGTTTTCCAATTGCTTACCCAAGTCATTACTTTTCTGCAATTGGTAAGTACTTGGCTCCAATGACATCCCCATGTTAATGTAATGACTTAAACAGTGAATGAGTAAGTAGTTCGTGTTTAATAGTTTAGCTGTTTAACTCATTATTTGGCAATGAAAAGTTTTGCTGGGCACTTAGATACTTTGATATGTTGAACTATAAAGCTACTGCAACCGCATTTAGTCCAAAGATTTTACCAACAATACCAATTAGCTTAACAAATTCTTTCAAATTTGGTACACATTTTGAATTAGCTGCGCCTTCTTCATATGCATATATTTCTAAATTTAACACAACTTGAAGGTGGCTATATAAGATTCGGCATAGCCGAATATAAAACTCTTACTTGTTTACTTATTATACAAGTCGTTTTTCTGTACAAGCTGTTTTTCAGTTATATTTCTCACACAAGCAAAAGTGGGCGGATTCCGCCCGTTTTTTGCATATATCATCTTCTATGTACCAAATTTTATTCCGATACCTCTATTAACACCAGAGTTATTAATTTTTCCCAGCTAAAAGTGGAAAAAATAGCAATGTGCGATGTAGTAGGTCCTCGATCATTTTTAGTACTTTCCAAATACTTAAAATCAAATTTATCTTCATATTTCACCTCAAATACCCCAATACCAATAGTTCTAAAGTAATCTTCAACTTTTAGTTTAAACTTAAAAAAATTTTCAAAACGATTTTCCCACCTTTCTATATTTACCATAATTACCGATATTTAAATTAATAAAACTTACTAATTTCGTACATAAACAATTTTTAAACTTTTTCTTCTTCTCTTGAGCAATTCTTTTTTTAATTTACAACGTCAGTTAAACGTTTTTGGAGAAACTATAAAGACCTCCCTCTAATAGTAATTACGACAATGAGTAAAAAATTGTAGCTTTCGAAAAAAAATCTGAACTGAACATAGAGCAGGAACGGCAAGAACCTACATGAATATTAAAAAATTACCAGCGAACCCTCAATTTTCAAAGTAAATCATATTTTTTTAGTAACAGAAAACAAATGTGTTTTGGAAACAAAAACGAGGGGGGTATGAAAAGGATTTTATGAAAATGAATGTATTAATTTTGGGAATAATATTATAACTAGACTATAAATACAAGTAGATTTACAATATTATACTATGACTAGACTTTAACTAGAATATGATTAGATTTGTATAAGACTAAGACTAGACAATAATTAGACCATGACTACACTATGGCTAGAGCCTAGCTAGACTATATCTTATTTGCTCAAGGTAAACATCATTAAAAGGCTCTGGTAATCTGATAGGAATGCAAGATTTAAACAAGCTAAAAACTTATATCTCCAATTCAATTAGTCTGTGGAAGTGCCGAAAGTATTTCTTCACAGGGTTTGGATAGGCAAAATTCGTCACTATCTTAATACGAACCTTTTTGGAATCCCTTCTTCTCTACCAAGTTCTTATAGAACCAGTTTCGCGTAGTACCAAACATTATTCCAATTATCTGGAGATGTCAACATGAAATGCGCTATAAACGGTTTTACATGAACACACTACCGTACAGGTCTATTCCACGATTCTCTCAACACCAGGTAGTCAAAATACGTCCACTAGCGTCCAGATATACATTCGTACCAAATTGAAACCATGCTTTTTGGACAGGGGTGGAGCTATCTAACCCCCTTCTATGGTTAAGGCACCCGGTTGAAATGCAACTTCACATCGGTATTAACCACAGCCACCACGATGCTACCAACAGGGGCCACAATAATAGTCAAGCTGGAAGCGAAGTTCCAAAGTCTCTGGTTGGATTTCGTGGATAAGACACTATCTGCAAATGCCCCCAACACACACATTCAAATAGCATATGACCACCTAATTCATCTCGAACACATTTTTAAGAATATACAAGCTCCCCGGAATCCGACTCAGATCTAGAAGACCAGGCATCATCCCAAAAACCCCTGAAGACCCTAGCCGGACCCCAAGGAAGCCCATTAACCCAAAATGTGTTAATCCCTAACACTCACAGAACGCACTCTTCCCTATTAAACACCACTAAAACATACTCAGTCGCACTTCTCACTTTCTTCTGGGTACTAGGCACTCACGTCATAACTCTCATGAGTCCTAACTACACCACAACCTTCTAAATCTCATGTGTCCGAGTAATACGGGCATTCACACAACAAATGCTTCCAGTCCTCACAATCGGCCCCGTAATTACACTCAACTACACACATATGTCGTAGTATTCTGTAAAGATTAGGCATCATCCCAAGAACACCTGAAGGCCCTAGCCGGACCCCAAGAAAGCCCATTTACCCAAAATGTGTTACTCCCTAACACTCACAGAACGCAGTCTTCTCCTATTAAACACCACTAAAACATACTCATTCGCACTTCTCACTTTCTTCTTGGTACTAGGCACCCCACTCACGTCATAACTGTCCTGAGTTCTAACTACACCCCAACCTTCTAAATCTCATGTGTCCGAGTAATACGGGCATTCACACAACAAATGCTTCCAGTCCTCACAATCGTCCCCGTAATTACACTCAACTACCCACATATGTTGTAATATTCTATAACCCTACAATTTCTTGGACATATCCAGAAAACACGTTTATCGTCTACTTACAAGTCGCCTCCATGTGTTAGCCGGTCTTCCTCTTCTGCGACTTTCAGTCAAGCAGTCTTGTGACATCTTGGATCTTTCTTAGCGTCCTATCCACTTGCGTCGTCTTATCTCTATAGCTATTTTAAGATTTCCTTGTAATACCCTCCGAATTCCTTTGTTGTTTTGAAATACTCGGACCATTATGGCATCAACTACTATATTAAAAAGGAGTGGGAGACATCCCAGGCGATCAGTGTTGTCAATAGGAATTCGGTCACTTTAAGTTTTGTATTTATCCAAGTATAGCCTGCATCTAATAACTCTGTATCTACCAGTCGCCTCCACTTGTTTGCCGGTCTTGCTCTTCTGCGGGTTCCAGTCAAGTATTGTGAGTGTGACATCTTGGGTCTTTCTTAGCGACCTATCCACTTGCGTCGTCTAACCTTTAAGAAAATCTTGCAATCGCCTTGTAATTCCCTCCAAATTTCTCTGTTGTTTTGAGATACAAGGATCATTACGGCATCGGGTTATATATTAAAAAGTAGTACGGATAGGACGCATTCTTGGAATTCGGTCACTTATCAGTTGTTCATGCTGAATTTGACAGCCTAAACAAATGTTTTTCATGTATTTATGTTTATCGGTAGTCATTACTTTTTCTCGTTCCATGTTCTGGAACCTTGGGGGTTATACTCGTAACTTGACTATTTATATCAGAAGCTAGCTGTTTTTTAGTGCCGACCAAATTTTCGAATGCGAATGCCGACCATATTTCCGAATGCGAATACTTGTTTGTATTGAGAAACGGTGAGAAAAAAGACATAAATAATCGGCGCAATCGATGTCGCTAATCTATCATGAAGTCGCCACGAGATACTACGTTACCTATACACTCCTACCTGAACATTAATGAGTTTTATCTGTGAACCTTCGTGAAGAAGACAGTTGAATTCGTTGTTGCAAAGCTCCTTGATAAGTCGTATAATCTTTTCGGGGACCACTTTACATCTTAAAGCTTCCCGAATACCAAATGCGCGTTTAAAGTCTATAAATAGAAGCTAAAGGACTGATCGCCATTCTACCGAATGATCTACTACAACCCTTAAGCTATTGAATTCGCCAAGTGGCACAGTCATATAGACTTAGACGAATAATTTTTTCGGTACTCCTTTACATTCTAGGGCTTTCAATAGTGTCAAAAGCTTTTTCCAAGTCAATGAAACGAAGGTAAGCTATTCGACGGACTGCTCCACTATTTGATATGATCAATGCAGGATTGATGTGGTCTGAAACCAGCCTGATCGTTTCTCAACTTGGGCGTCTGTCGTGAGTCTATATACCTCAATATGGTCAACGAATCTGACCATATTAAGAATGCATAAAGTTCTTTCTTTTCTGCAAGCAGTTGAGATATCACTTCGTTCCACCAATAGACTTTTTGCTTCGGTTGCTGTTCCTTTAAACAATTGATGCATCGCAGGCTCGGGAGATTTAATGTTTGAGGAATATAACCACTATATCTTGCTAAGAATTTGAGCTATCTGAAACCAAGCTAGGAGATGTAGTTTTTCGATATTGTTCATTTGTTTATATTGACATCTCATTACTAGATTATGTCCTAACTATAGCTAGACTATAACTAAAACACGACAATATTTACTATATTACTAGACTATGACTTAGTAGTAAACTTCAACTTCTTCGAATTTCAAAAACTTTTAGTGTCACCCTCGATCTATAGCTCCGCTCACCATCATTCGAGACTTGTATATTTGTGCCGAAAGTTTTTACATGCCGCATCGTCGTGATAATCATGGCGTTTATTTGATGTAAAATATATGACAGTTTGTTACCCATAAACTATGGCAAGGTGTCAGAAATGATTTTGCAATTGCATGTAATTGGTAGCAATTATCAATAAAGCACAAAACTCAACTCAACTCCAAAAAACGAGTAAGCGAGAATGAGTAAGTGAACGAACCAAACGAATAGCGAACACACATGAAAGGAATATTTACAGCAGTCAGTACAAACTGACTGACAGACAGAAGGACGGACAGAGATGCAAGGCACGCAAAACGCGAGTAAGTGTTTTTGGGTTGAAGTCAGGAGAGCAGTGGTGGGAGTTAGTCAATGTTTTTAAAGTTAACAAAGTGAATGCAACACTATTGATATTGACTCTAAAGATATATTTCCTAAATTACAAGATATTTCATTCAGAGCAGAGTAAACGAAATTGGAGCTTTGTTGGGTTACCTTAGGTTCACCTTCATTCTTAAGGCAGCTGTCCAAATTCAAACACATCTTCATAACTCTCCACCATTCCTCTTTTTGCAGCTAATTGTGCGAAAGTTTCCTATTTCCATCGCTTGCTTTTTTTTTGTATTGGACCATTATTCAGGGGATGACCCCTACATATGCACATGCATTGTGATTGAACTGGGAAAATAGGTTGTGGGAAGGAGGATAGAGGGAGTAGTGTTTGTGGATATTCGATTAGAACCTTTGCATATCATAATTAGAGGGAAAGATTGATGCAGAAAGTTTATTCCACTTTCGTGCTGTGCGGCTAAAAAACGAGTTATCTTTATAGTGCGTCGTGCAATCCACTGGAAAATCGACCACAAGGGGATGAGCCCTTGTTGAGTTGCGTATGCTTCGAAGAAATGTACGGGTTTTAGGAACAAGATACCTAATTTCTTTTGAGCACATCCCATTATAGTAGCGATATAACAGTGAAACGCAACCCACATTACGACGATGCTCCAATGAGGCAATAGGTTTGCTACCCTACTGTCACCGAGTAGCTCCAAATTAGACTTTGAAACACCGGCCCATACATAAAAGTTGTATTCCATTTTCGGTCGGACATAAGCGGTATATATATTAAGTAGATCAGTTGGAGTGAAGTATGTCTTACACCGCTTTAGAAAACCGAGACACTTGAATGCTTCTTTAGATACTTGAAAAACGTGATTATTCCAACAGACATCACTCTGAATTTTCATGCCTAGAACATCAAGAGTTTCTGATTCCTCAATATTTATACCACCCATAATTACAGATGATGCAACATTGTTCGTAACGCGTTTATGTGTTAACACACAACATTGGGTCTTTCGAGCGTTGACCCCAATTGGATATTGTAGATATCCAATTGCAGATAGGTCGAAATTAAGCGTATTATTCATGGTTTGCTTCTTGGAATTAATCTCTAATATGCTTGGCCTATATTTTACTGAATACGAATGACAGATATTGTTATCATGTGCAAAAGAGTAGATAGGGTTGGAAGCTTGACATAGAAGGTCATTTAGAAAAATAAGAAATAGAGTAGGAGAAGAACGGAGCCTTGCGGTACACCCGAATTAATTTTGAACTCGTCTGACGATATCCCATCTATAAGAACTGTTATAGTGCGATCTCTATCACTATTTTGGCTTTTCGCCAAAATTGTCAATAGAACGGCAATAGTCAATAATACGATTTTGTACCTTTCAAAGCGGGTTGGTTTTTTAGTTCGAAGATTTTATCGTTCGATGGTATAACAAATGAATATTCAGTCTTGTTAGTGTTTTGGAGCGGGTTGGGCTCTCTCAACGTAATTAGGCTGATTGATACAACCATTATCTTTGGCATTTTCAAATGGTGTACCAGTATTCAGAATTTCCTGACTAGATTTCGAGTAAGAGACTTCACTTGATATATTAGCGGATTGGCCCTTCTTGGCAAAGGAAGCAAGCCTCTTGTCATCCAAAACTTCATTGGCCCGTATTACCGACCTCATTTGAATAATAGGCTACCTCTAGTCTATCTTTTATATCATGTTTATCATGGGTTGGCCCTTTAGTTCGGGAGATTTATCGTTCGATGGCATATCAAATGAATGTTTACCCTTCTCAGTGTTTGGGGCGCGTTGGTCCTTCTTGGCGTAATTTCGATACAATAGCTATCCGGAATTTCCCGACTAGATTTTGAGAGAGACACTTCCCTTGATATGTAAGCAGGTTGGTACTTCTTGATAAAGGAAACAACCCTCTTGTCATCCAAAGCTTCATTGGCCTGTCTTATTATATTTTAAAATGTTTGTTAGGTATTCCTCAGCTGGAGAAGGCAATATTATCCATATTGTGATCGGTTATTCGGACGGATTGGCCTGTCTTACTGACCTCCTTTGAATTATATGCTACTTCTTGTCTATCTTTTATATTATGTTTTACTCAACCAAAGTTATCGATTGGATAATCAACCGTATGCAAAGTGGATTGGCCTTTTAGTTGGTAGAATTTATCGTTCGATGGTATAGCACCGTCTTCACGTAAGTAGGCTAATTGAAACAACCGCTATCCTCGGCATTTTGAAATTTTGTGTCCGTATTTAGAATTTCCCTACTAGATTTCGAGAGATATTAGAGCGGAGTGGCCTTTCTTGCATTAGGAAGCAACCCTCCTGTCGTCAAAAGCTTCAACTAGATATAATGGATTAGTTCCAAGAGCTGGTTACCCCTTTTTGTACTCCATCATAACGTTTCCTCTTCGATTGTTTTATAAACCAACCATCAAACTTTTTCGTATTTGTGGCGGATCGACCTGTCTTCATATTAGTTTGATTTTCCTTAGCAGTGCATAAAGTGGAGAGTGGAGGATATGAAGGCGGAGGGGCCCTGCATGCTATAAAAATGATTTATCTCCTTATCACAATCGAAGGATTTGCTGCATGAGCGTTTTTTTGCAAAGGTTTGTAGGTGCTTATCGATTGCATTTTTGCGTTTCCAAGTTTTGCAGCCGTAATACAAGATGTACTTGACATTCGAGTTGTATATTCATAACTTAGTTGTTGTTGATATTTGCAGAGATTTCCAAATAGCTCAGAGAATACCGAATGCAGATTTTGCCTTATCAATTTTCTAAAATTCTCCAATGATAGCTCCTATTGACAATGTCGAAGGCCTTCATAAAGTAGATAAACGCTAGGTAAATGGGGGTGAGGAATTCATTACATTGCTCTGGTACTATTGTTACTATGGGATGCAAATGGGATGCAGTTGTTGCCTGGGTTTCCGGCTAACATGCAATAACTGTATTCAATTCCTACTCACACCTCCTCGTGGTACATCCTGGAAACCTGAGCAACCTAGTTGAAGATGCGGTGAACAACCCGAGTGGGATTCTAGATCAGGGCTAATGTGAGGGGGAGTTATCTTAGAGCCATTCCGACGTATTTGGTCTAAGGGTCTAAGATAATTGTACTTGATAAAGTACGAAACTGTAGCGTCTGTTCAACATGTTAGTTGCGGCTGCAAGCGGACGTCTGTCTCGGATCGAGCGGCTCGCTTTACAAACCTGGCTCTTGTCTTTGGACTCATCATCCATCGACTTAGCACTTACGATGTTTTAAGCATGGAAAGAAACAACATTATAGAATATACTACTCCATGGGGCAATCCAGCGAGAAATCCCCCTGCTACGACAGCTGGCACAAGGATTGGCCTTTCTGAACTTAAGGTTTTTCTTTACTTCTTGTATTGTAGATGGATTGTCTGAAATTCCATTGAACATACGGTCATGGTTAATTTCATTATGCACTTCCGTCAGGCGTTCTTATCCAATAGGATTGTTTAATGTTGACTTGAAGTGTTCCATCCATCGTATTAATTGTTCATCCGGTGTTGAGAGAAGTGTACCTCTACTATTCAAAATTGGACTGTTGGTGTAGGTAGTTTTGCCACACAACGCCCTTGGTATATTGTATAAGCTTCTCCAGTGCACAGTTACTAGTTTTAAGAATCTAAACCTATTATTATTAGATAGCAAAGTTCACACTTTCCCATACCTGACTCTCGCTGTGTGTAATCGTAGACTTAAAGACTAAAGCTAAAAAGCTAACTGGTGGTGCCTTGATATTGTTGCTGGGGCTGCTGTTGTTGGTTTCTTCGGGCTTGTATAAATTGTGGTCGTTTGTAGTTTAAACTGTGGCCCATAAATATTGCAAACATCCTGACATGTGGAAATTATCTCCTTCGCTCACGCGCCATTTAAATCAATTTAACACGTTAAACTTCCACCGTAAACTTTATGTGTGTATAACTATAATAATGACAACAATAACAACAACAACAAAAGAAACACAACAACAGTAACAACATTAATAACAACAGCGGGTGCGTTCTCAGGTTTTCTTTTCTTCTTTTTAATTTTACTCCTTAAATAAACGTTTTTCTTTTGCTGGAACTTTTTTCTTTTTATTTCCTTTTACTTGAATTCCTTTATAGAATAATAAAATAGAAAATTTATAGATCTTAGAAAGAAAGATCTTTTTATTTAGCCATCTTGATGGTAGTGTATGATTTAGACAAATTAAAGGTTAAGTTTACAATAAATTGACATATGATAAACGGCGATGCCAGATTGAAATAAATTTGATGACCCCCCAAACGTAAGAAAAAAAATCACCAAAAAGTTCAAATTAAGTAAAATTAAAAAAACCTTAAGTTTTCAATAAAAAGTTTAATATTTATTTCCTTTTTCTTTTCATTGATATTAATTCCCTGGCTTTTAAGGCTTCAGGAAACAATACAAAAAATAAATACCCTTAAAAGAAAAATGTTTGAACAGAGAAAGAGAAAAAATACCAACAATTACTTGACCATAAATCAAAAGCTTGAATATGAAACACCAGCCATGAATACAGACATACATACACACAACCGTTCATCCATATTTTAGCAACATAACTTAAATAGCAGTCACCAACCATCTAGAGCCACTACCAGCAATCATCTTCACCAAACACCACCAAGGGTTTCAAGTGTCAATAAATAATCGCATTCGCGTTCACAACAGCACAGAGGTATGAACACAAACGACCGACTTCTCCAATGGCCTTAACTGACAACTACAATAACTACACACAAATTTACTAAAACTACAATAAAAACAACAAAAAAAGCGTAAAATAATAAAAATTATAATCGTACAAGTTGCCAAAGCAGTTGTTTTTATTGTTGTTGCTGGTTTTGGGTGATTGTGAGATGCTGGTGTTGGAATTTGCTGATCGTGATGCAAAGTTTAGATTATAAACCGCTGATACAATATCACAAAATGCAACAACAAAAAATGTTCAAGATAAAATATTAGTGCAGTAAAAAAGTTTTTTCTCTTTATCATTTTTATAGATGGTTTCTAACGATACAAAATCGTATATACAGATCACTAATTTTATCTCGTTCAACTCCGATCCCCCTTGTAAAAGTTTTTAATACTAAATTTTTAATATTTTTGAGGATATAGAGGCTTTACTCCTCCTGCTCCGGTCCTGTATTTTTTTATCAAACTCCTTTAAAATTTCGGTAAGATTAATTTCAATATCTTTATTTCTAATTCTTCTGAAATATACTATAAGCATTACCAACAGTTAGCACATTTTTTTTCCTTTGTCAGTTTACATGAAGCTTCGACAATTTGATATATTTTATCATCTTTAGAGGATGAACGTTCCTTAGATCTTCTAGATTCTAAAAAAAGTAAGAATCAAAACATTTAAATCGATTGTTAGATAGTGCAAAACATTGACAAAGGAAATGGTATGTATCTTCTTCTTTTTCTTCGTTGCCTTAAGTACCTTAAGTTATTATGCCCAATTATGATACCTAATGGGTGTTTTTTTTAGAGGTATAGAACTTCGAATTGAAATAAAACACAAGAAAATCGTTTTAATGTCCATCAATTTGGCTTTATTGGAAGGATAATTTTATGCCGCTGCGGCTGGCTCGAATAAAGCCAATTCTACAGGTCCAATTTTCAACTACTTTTTCGAGCATATGGGGCCGTATGTTTTCAATAACGCCACGAATGTTGGCTTCCAAGTACACTAACGTTTCTGGTTTGTTGGCGTAGACGAGCGACTTCACATATCCCCAAAGAAAATAATCCAGTGGTGTCAAATCGCACGATCTTGGTGGCCAATTGACAGGTCCATTCCGAGAAATTATGCGCTCGTCGAATGTTTCCTTCAATAAATCAATTGTGACGTGCGCTGTGTGTCATGTAGCGCCGTCTTGTTGGAATCACAACTCATCCACATTCATGCGATCCAATTGGGGAACAAAATAGTCGATTATCATGGCTATATACCGGTCTCCATTTATGGTAACTCACTCTCCAGCATTATTTCGGAAGAAGTATGGCCCAATGACTCCACCAGCTCATAGAGCACACCAAACAGTCAGTTTTTGTGGATGTAATGGCGTCTCAAGGGTCTCATGTGGATTCTTTTCACTCCAAATGCGGCAATTTTGCTTGTTGACGTAGCCATTCAACCAAAAATGAGCCTCATCACTGAACAAAATTTTGCGATGAAAATCAGCATCGAGATCAATCTCATTTTCGGCCCATACACCAAAATCACGACGCATTGCATGGTCTCGCGGCTTTAATTCTTGCACAAGCTGGATCTTGTAAGGTCGCAAGCCAAGATCTTTGCGCAAAATCTTCCATAAAGTTGATGGACAAAGCTCCAATTGCTGTGCACGGTGGCGAATCGATTCATTCGGGTCCTCTTCAACACTTTGCTCTACAGCGGCATTTGTTTCTTCGGTGCGCACTGTTCGACGTCGCTGCGGATGCATATTATCACATAGAGTAAACGTAGTGCGAAAACGATCCATGGTTAACCGAATTAATTGCTCTGATGGACGATTATGTCGACCATAAAATGGATGGAGCTTGCGGTAAACTTCGCGAACTGAACCATTATTTTCGAAATAAATTTGCACGATTTGCAAGCGTTGTTCTTTTGTCAACCTGTTCATGATGAAATGGCAAACCAAACTAAATATTAATCACTTGACAGCTGACAAAATGGCCGCCAGTTAAAAAAGTGATGCCAACTTAAATTTCTATACCTTAATAAAAAACACCCGATACATATATCCTTAAATCATTTTTATCCGTATTTAAAAGGGCTTTCGTTTGAGTACATTGAATTGAGTTATTCCACAATACATTTGATTCAGATTTAAATTTGTTTCTCATATTCTGGTAAATTGAGCAGAGCCCGGGGTAAACCTCCTCACATGCTGCATTTCCATTCAAGTCTGCTCCAGTGCGTGCCAATTCATCTGCTTTCTCATTGCCCAGTAGAGCGGTTCGCCTTCCATACAAAAAAAAAAAATAAGTTGTGTCAGTCACCCCCTAAGATTAAAGATAATGGTAAAACAATTCTAATTTTTTTTTTATTTTTTTACCACACCTACAAATACTGCCCTCTTTGTATGTTGTTCACTGTATCGCCATTTTAAGTCCGATCATAACATTATATATATCGGTGTTCGCGGCTCTGTAAGGGCTACACTTCTCTCTTTAAAAGTTTTTTACTACCAATTTATAGTCATAACTTTTAAAAACTAGATTTGTACTCGATTCGATTAGGGTGGGTACGAATCGAATTTTAAAAAATTGTGACTAGAAATTGACGTGGTAGTAAAGAACTATCAAAGAGAAAAATGTAGCCCTTACAGAGCCGTGAACACCGATATATAAAGTCATATGATCAGACTAAAGATGGCGACATAGCTAACAAAATATTTGTAGGCGTAGTAAAAAAATAAAAAAAAATATTTCTAGGTTTATTTTGACATTATTTTTAATCCTAGGAGGTGACTGACTCAACTTCTTTTTTCGAACCACTCTATTGCCCAGTATATTATTATGGCCTGGTACCCAGCATAGTTTTAAAAAGTGTTGTTCGTTCAGAACCTGCAGCTCTCTGCGACAACGGCTAACTACCTTTGACCTAATAATTCTATGGCATATTGCTTTGATTGCTGCTTGACTATCTATGTAAATTGTTATGTCGCTTTTGAATATCGGCATCATAGATATCATACGAGCTGCTTCCAATACAGCAAATATCTCTGCTTGGAAGATGCTACAATCAGTATTTAATTTTAAACTACTACTTATTCCTATTTTTTTTTTTTACAAAAATTCCACTACTAGTTCCTTGTTCCTTCTTTGAACCATCAGTGTAAATCTCTATATCCAGTAAATTATGGTTTCTACCAATCCAGTTTTCTCTTGAAGGTATAATCTTCTTATCCCAACCTATTTGAGGAGTCATGTTGTCTGTTACTACGTTTCTGTATCCATAGTTAATAATTAATTATATGTGTCCCCTTTCTTTGATCACCAATTGGCCACTCTGACTAATGTGGGGTTTATATAACTCAAGCGTCTGACGATTGAGTAAAATTTACATGTATTTTGTTTTTGTTACAATAACAAAACACATGTAAATTTCACTCAATCGTCAGGCGGTTGAGTTATATAAACCCTACAAAAGTCTGACCTGTGGATCCATATTTAAATTCTAGAGCTTCTGTTGCAGTGGATTTCATTGCCCCTGAGATGCTTAGTGCAACTAGGGAGGCATAACATTTCACGTGTGTGTTTTAAAGTCGGTCTAACGATAGCTTGGTATATCCAATAAATCAGTCTCGGTCTTAATCCCCAGGTTTTTCCTATGAGTTTTTGGCATGAATAAATTGCCGCATAGGACTTTCTTATCATTTCTTTAAGATTTGGTAGCCATTTAAGTTTTTAATCAAATACCACACCTATAAACTTAGCTTGTTTTGAAAGAGATAATACTTTTCCTTCAAGCTTTGGGGGTTCGAATAATGGTATTCTTTTCCTTGTAAATATTACCATTTCTGTTTTAGATGGATTAATTCCTAAACCACACTGTTTGGACCAACTGAGTAACATCTTTAATGATTTTTCCATTGTTTCGGTTAGAGTGCTGGGAAATTTACCTATAACGATTAATACTACATCGTCAGCATAAGCCACGACTCCTACTACAAGAGCATTAAATTGTTCTAGTATATCGTTTAATACAAGTATTCATAGTGTAGGTAAATAACTCCCCCTTGTAGGGTACCTCAAGAAGCCAGTGCATGTAGAACTGATCCTCAAAGCTCTGACTGTATATGGCGTTGTGTGAGAAACTTTATTATCCACGTTTAACCACTGTTATCTAATGCTATATCAATAGCCTCTGATTTGATGTTGTTAAAGGCTCCTTCAATATCTAATGTTGCCTAATCTATGCAAGAACATTCTGATGAATAAAGCCAATTCTATTCGAAAATATCGGACTATGGAATCTACTATAGGTATGAAGGAAAGTTTGAAGTTTGCGACATTTAAAGAAAGAAACTAGCAAATTAGAATAGCTACGGCGTGAAATGTTAAGTTATAAAATTGATTTGTCGACGGTGCAGAAGCAAGATGGACACGGCAAGGGGAGATACGGAATGAAAATAATGTGTTTCTTTACTCCGGCCGCCCGAAAGGCTATGAGCATAATAGGGGTGTGGGATTCCTAATATCGAAAAAATAGCTAAGTCTATAATAGCATGGTATCCTATCAGTGAGAAGGCTCATGGCAATAAAACTCAAAACTAAAGATCGCAATTTAATAATTATAAATGTCTTGACATTGCTGACCTAATCAACACAGTAAGAATACTACTAGAGCAATGTAAAGAATTCCGCACCCCCGGTTACCTGGTATTTATTGACTTTATGAAGGCCTGCATTCGGCATTCTCTTAACTATTTGGGTATCTCGTCAAATATCAACAACAACTCAGTTTCAAATATAGAAGTAGAATGTCAAGTGCATCTTGTATTACGGCAGCGAAACTTGGAAACGCACAAATTCAATCGATAAACGCCTACAAACCTTTGCAAACAAATGCTTGCGGCAAATAATACATTGTGGCCGAATCTCATTAGAAAAGAAGATCTACTTAATGCGACAAATTAGATCCCTGCTTATATAGTGGTATGTCAACGGAAATGGCGGTGGATAGGCCCTTCAGTTCGAAGGCCAAATACCAACATTGCTGTACAAGCACTTTGTCGGAATCCGCAGGGAAGAGACCGTCGTTTTGGTGCATCTGCTAAAACATGGAGATGGTAAATTCATTCGGAGTTGCAAGCAGCAATGACATATGCCTAACATGTCGCAATAGAGTTCGATATAAAAGGATGGTTGAGGCAAAATGCTCCATTATTTTTATTCCAATTTTAGATATTCATAGTAATTGTTTTTTTCCAGGAGTGGGTTACTAGCACGACATCCTAACCCATAGTTTCATAGTTCTTTTGGGAGAACTCGCGGCATATAGTTTCCCGGTGATACCAAGAGGAGGTTGGTGTTCACAGTTGAGATGAAGTATAGCTAAGTCTCGGCTTATCAAGTTAAAACCAATCAGAACCGTTGCTTCGTATTCAACGTCCCCTACATCAACCAATTTTATTAAAAATGTAATATTTAAACAAACAATTTCTAATAGTCCATAGGACTGTTGCCCTCAACCAATGGCAAAGAAAAAGGAGTCAAAATACCACCAGCGTTGCTTTTCGTTGCTTTATTTGATTTCTTTTTTTAGCAAACCTCGAAAAAAATACTAAAACGCTTAGTTGGCACTTTTTTGTGAGTCAGTCTTAGCCAGACATTCATTTTGAGACATTCATTCTGAAATCTAAAAATTATCTAAACAGATGGTTGTTGGTTTCCTTTTACTCCAACGATTGCATGAATTAAATCCTACCGTATTTGAATTTTGATCATGGCGTCATATTTTAAAATCACTGTAAACATTTTTAAAAGGCTCTTTTTATTCTTTAAGATCTCTAAGACAATTAATAGGATATATTTCTTGATTTAATTA
Source organism: Stomorhina lunata (assembly GCA_933228675.1). Lineage (NCBI taxonomy): Eukaryota > Metazoa > Arthropoda > Insecta > Diptera > Rhiniidae > Stomorhina > Stomorhina lunata. The sequence goes on along the minus strand of OW121744.1, from coordinate 87,548,427 downwards.
AAAATTTCTTTTATTATTTGTTAAATTGATTTTATGGCATCTCAACTTTACTTTTTAATAACTACAATTTTATTTAAATGCCCCCAAGTTATTGCATTTTAAATACGAATAATGCGTAACAGAGACAAAAACAGCCGGCAACACCACTCCCTGCTGTTAAATTAAATGCAGATCTGGTTACACTCACACTAAAGTCAAAACAAAAACTCGTGTCTGAACTGAAAAAAAAAAAACAAGAAACTTTTTGGAAAATCAGCAGCCAAATGCCTTAAATGGGTGTCATAAAAAGTCATTGCTTTAAAAGAAAAGTATAGTCATATATGGATAAACTTTTTTGCATATTTCTTTTTATTTGTAATACAATTAAAATTAAATATCATTAGTTAAGTCCAGCTTGGTTTTCTGACAGTTTGCAATGATCATTTGGACACGCATGTTAAAAGTTTATTTTGCACTTTTTTGTGACTTACGTTTAAAAGGACATGCAATGTTTTAACACTTACGATCGGAGTAACTTGAAAATATAATCTCTTACTAAACCTTATATTATGATGATCTTAACTCTAAACAAAGAGCACTAGGCAACACATGGGGCCTTTCCCCTTCAAACACTGCCTGGTTCTTTGAAATGGTTGCAAAACCTATACTCATGTATGGTTGTTGTTGTTGTAACAGCGTGACCTGTAATCAAAATACATATATAAAAAAATATGTCATTATTGTTCTCCTAAATCAGGAGACTCCTCTAAATCCAGTCCCAAATGACGCGCCATTTCAACAGAGAATCTAGAGTTAGGAGGGTCGAGTTTGCTGTGCATTGAAAGAGGTGCTGTGTAATGTGTGGACTTTTTCCACAAGCTGGGTTGGGTATTGTAGGACTAGTTCTGGACCAGTATGAATTAAGTCGACTACAATAACCTGATCTTAGTTGTGCCAGTAATACCCTAGTAGTGCTCGGCAGACTTCTCTCTTCCTCTGCAATAGGTGGGGGACGGCCACCAAGTATAACATTCAATTGGTACTAGATATAGTTGATGTTACCATGATTCTGTGAATGTCTTCCAGAGCTACTTTATATGAGGTGATATTGAGTGGCTGGGTGGTATACTGTCTAATATCATTCTCACAGCAACGAAGGTCCTTCCTAACATGTCGTAGAGGGGGATCCAATTCTGTTAGATGGTGATTCGGATGATCTCTCCTATAACATCCCAGAAGGAATTGAATAGTTAGCGTTCCTTAAGTGGTAGGACCTTCGTCTCATCATGTAGATGGCTTTCTGAGGACATTTTTAGGCAGCCAGTTATAGTTCTGAGGGCAGCATTTTGACAACTCTGGAGTTTTTTCCACTGAATTTCGCTCACACTTGGTGAACACGCTGGAGCAGCATAGTTTGTCACTGACTGACCAATAGCTTTAGAGGTTGCAAATAGGGTTTCTCTATAATTTCCCCAAGTGCTGCCGGCTAGCAATTTGAGGAGCTTATTTCTACCGCGTAATTTATCGCAAGTTGCAGTGGCATGTGCTGACGAAGAGTACAAGCTGTCGAATGTCACTCCCAATATTTTGGGCCGGGTTTTCGTCGGCTTTCTTACATCGTCGACTAAGACATTCAGTTCCAGCGGTACTTCCTTCGTCCATGTGGCGAAAAGCGTTGTCGATGATTTTGCTGGAGAAAGCTGTAGATTTCTAGCAGTGAAAAAGTTTTGTGCGTCCCGTATGTATTGATTTATTTTATCGCATAGCTCGTCAATGTTATTGCCCCTTGTCATTAGTGTGCAGTGATCGACGTATGTTATTAATTCCACTCCTTCGGGTGGTGCCGGGAATTTAGAAAGGTAAAAATCAAATAGGATCTGGGAGAGAACTCCACCCTGTGGTACTGCTTGTTTTGACTTCTGGTTTCTAAACTCCACGAACGACTTGCGGCCACACATATAGTTTACAACGCATATTTTGATGGAATTTGGAAGACTTGAGCTGGCGATGTCTTCAAACAGGGTTGCAAGACTGACCATGTCAAATGCTTTTGACAGGTCAAGCTCTATCATTATTGTGCGCTCACATGGCTTCTTTTGATTAAGGCCATGGCGGTGATGGTACTGTGTTCTTTGCGGAAAACATGTTTATGAGATGCAGCTGGTAGATGTTGTGTCAGCCTCGGGAGGAGAAGTGCCTACAGTGTCTATGCGACAGGTGACTAGAGCTGGTGATGTCTTTAAAGAGGGTTGCATGACTGACCATGTCAAATGCTTTTGACAGGTCAAGCACTACCATTATTGTGCGCTCACATGGCTTCTTTTGATTAAGGCCATGGCATATATGCTTCGTGATGGCAGTTAACGCAGTGGTAGTACTATGTTCCTTGCGGATACCATGTTGATGAGATGCAGCTGGTAGGTCTTGTGTCAGCCTCGGGAGGAGAAGTGCCTTAAGTGTCTATGCGACAGGTGACAACAGGGAGTTTTGACGGTATGATTCTACCTAGCTCGTATTCTTGCTAGGTTTTAACACTAGTACCACTCTACCCAACTTCCATACCTCGGGTATCACAAGAGTGGCAAGGGACAAATTGAGGACTTTAGTTAAATACTCAACTCCCGGTGCATCTAGGCTTTTTAACATGAATATTGAGATTCCATCAGGGCCAAGTGCTTTGCATAGTTTAGCACTTCTGACGACATCTGCAACAGGGAAGATTATTGGCGCGTCTTCGACTAAGAGGCTCTACTCGACTAAATGTATGGTGCTCTTGTCTGGTGGCTTGCTCTAAGTAGGGCTAATCAACGAGGATCTTTTGTCAAAATCCTCAGATCCGCTGCCCTAATGATTACGGGGGCTTAAGGGACTATGCCTTCGAAGGCACTTTTCGCTATGCTTAACTGGCTTCCGGTTGAGATAATGGCTCAATTCGTAGCTCTTAACTCAGTAATTAGTTTAAGAACTACTGGAGTATGGTCTACTTCATTTTTAGGCCACTCAAGCATTTTGGCTAAACTTATTTACTTCCCTGATAACATCGATTACTGCATTCCCACTCAACACTTCGATCACTCCTTCTCTGTGGATATCTCTCAAATCAAAGTTGGAGTGGGTTCTTCTTCATCCCACTATTGGGGAGAAAAATCAATTTTAAGCTCCAAAATCTCTGCAGTATTCTTTAGGCTGAAATCTAAGCTTTATACGAGGGACAGGGCGAGCAAATGGCTTTTGTACCACCGAATATATTACAGCGATATTCCTTTCTGTATGGATAGTCTTGCCGCCATTTATTTTTTATCATCGGTCTACACGACATTCGTTCTTAACCGGGCATCACTAATTGAGATAACAAGAAATTCAAATATTGAACTATTCTGGGTACGTAGTCACCACAATGTGCCAGGTAATATTATTGCAGATAATCTAGCAAACACTGACTGGCTCTTTGAAATGGTTGCAAAACCTATACTTATGTATGGTGCCTTTGTCTGGTGACCTGCTCTAAATAAGGCTATACAGCGATGATCTTTTGACAAAATCCTCAGATCAGCTGCCCGAATGATTACGGGTGCTTTAAGGACTACACCTTCAAAGGCACTCTATGCTATGTTTAACTGGCTTCGGGTTGAGCTTATGACTCAACAATTAGGTAAAGAAGTACTGGAGAATGGTCTACTTCATCTACAGGGCACTCCAACATTTTGGATAAACTTCCTTGATAACATCGATTACTGCATTACCACACCACTCTTCGATCACTCCTTCTATGTGGATATCTCTGGGGCTCAAATCAATTTCAGAGATGGGACCCAGGAAATCTAAAGGGTGGTTAAATTGTAAGGGCCGATGTTGAATGTGAACCACACCTAAACGCCAAGTTTTTTTCCGAATTTTATTTCATATTTCTCTATTTCAAACTTACTCAATTTGAACCATGGAGAGACACACAATCCAACAACGTGTTAAAGTTATCCAGACTTATTATGAAAATGGGCGTTCAAATCAAAATGCATATCGTGCACTTCGTGATTTTTTTGGTCAATTTGATCGTCCAAATGTGCGTACAATCGCAAAAATCGTTGAAAAATTCGTGCAAACCGGATCTGTAGAAGATGTGAGAACACCAGTGCATGCTCGTACAGCTCGTACTGCAGAAAATATTGCTGCTGTTCGCGATAGTGTGGCTGAAGAGCCGTCCACCTCAACTCGTCGTCGTGCCCAACAATTGCACCTCTCACGCTCGTCGTTGATGAACATTATGCATAAAGACTTGCATTTACACGCTTACAAGGTGCAATTGGTTCAAGAACTAAAGCCTCCATTCCAAATGTCGTCAATGGGCGGAATGGTGGCAAGAAATGGCAACAGTGGATGATCAATTTTCGAAGAAAATCATCTTCAGTGATGAGGCACATTTTCACCTAGTGGTTTCGTCAATAAACAGAATTCCCGCATTTGGCCGAATGAGAATCCTAGAGTGATTGTCGAAAAACCAATTCACCCACTAAGAGTGACTGTTTGGTGCGGTTTATGGGCTGGCGGCATCATCGGGCCGTATTTTTTCCAAAATGAGGCCGGTCAGGCAGTTACTGTGAATGGTGTTCGCTATCGTGAGATGATAACGAACTTTTTATGGCCAGAATTGGAAGATATGGATGTGGACGATATGTGGTTTCAGCAGGACGGTGCCACTTGCCACACAGCTAACGAAACAATGGCTCTTTTGCGCAACAAATTCAATGGCCGTGTTATCTCACGTAATGGCGATGTCAATTAGCCGCCAAGATCATGTGATTTGACACCGTTGGACTTTTTTCTTTGGGGTTATTTGAAAGAAAAAGTAGACGTCGTAAGCCAGCAACAATTCAAGAGCTAAAGGATGAGATAATTCGGCACATTAGCGGCATAGAACCTCCATTATGCCTCAGGGTCATCAAAAATTTGGACCATCGGATGAAGGTGTGCCGCCGTGGTCGTGGCGTCTATTTGGCCGATATTTTGCTCCATACATAATTGAGTAATACCAATATATCATAATAAAATAAAATTACAATAATTTCCTAAATAGTTTGTGTTTTATTTAAAATCAACATCGGCCCTTGAAATTTAACCACCCGATATATGCAGTTGTAGGTTGATTTATAATAACTTAATAATACCTGGATTATGGAATTTAAAATGAATTTTTGAAAATGAAAATTTTTGTGATTTTTCAAAAAAAAAATAATTTTTTTTTTTGCAAACAATAAAATTTATTGCCCAAAAGACTACTCGGATTAAAATAAATAATTAGTGTTTCTGAAAGATAATTTTGTCGGTGAATTTCGATTTTTTACTTAGTTCAAAAAAATAAACAGTTTTTGAGTTACGCGAATATTTATTTCGCAACCTCCTCCTTTTTTTTACAACGCTATATCTAGTGAATTTCGATTTTTTACTTAGTTCAAAAAAAATAAACAGTTTTTGAGTTACGCGAATATTTATTTCGCAACCTCCTCCCTTTTTTTACAACACTATATTTCGAAAACTTGAGCTAACCTATAAAACGGCAAGAACCATTGAATTCAGCATATTCGAATTATCTTTACCCACCAGATCTCCCTTTTGTCGTTATTTTCAGGTAGCACTTGGATCGATATCACTATCCAAGATCAATAGCCTGTTTCACGATCTCGAAAGAATGCTTTCTTTCTTATCCTATACGAAAGAAATTTGTTTTTCGTTTCACTAACTGCGAAAGATAAGTCGAAAGAAAACGTAAGTATTTTCATACAAATTTCTGTTTCACTATTTCGAACAAGTTACCAGCAATACGAAAGCAAATGTCAAAATGAGTCACTTGATATTTTGCTTTCGAATAGAAACGAACGAAATGCTTCGAAATAGTGAAACCAAAATTAATTCGAATTCGAGTTACTCACTTTCTTTCGAGTAGATTTTCTTTCGAAATCGTGAAACAGGCTACAAGTTTTTTTTATTTTAATTGTAAATAAAATATTAATAGCCTGTTCCACGATTTCGAAGGAATGCTTTCTTTCTTTTCCTATATGAAAGAAATTTGTTTTTAGTTTCAATAACTTTATTTTATGCGAAAGATAAGTCTAAAAACAAGTCGAAAGAAAACCTAAGTATTTTTATACAAATTTCTGTTCCACTATTTCAAACAAGTTACCAACAATGCGAAAGCAAATGTCAAAATGAGTCACATGATATTTTGCTTTCGAATAGAAACGAACGAAAGGCTTCGAAATAGTGAAACCAACATTATTTCGAATTCAAGTTACTCACTTTCTTTCGCGTAGGTTTTCTTTCGAAATCGTGGAACAGGCTATAAATTCTGTTTGATATTTTAAATTTTAAAATATCAAACATAATTTAAAACGGAAACTAAACCTAAAAGTAAATTCTCTCTTTTTCAGCTGTCACTTTAGATATCTTTAAAAATTTAAATGATCTTTAAAAGATCGCAAAAATTTTTCAAGCGGTGATCAATATCTTGAAACGAATATATTTTCATACCAAAATTTTTAAAACAGGTACATAATTTGCTACCAAAAAAAGACATGGTCTTCCACCAAAAAAGACAAGTAAATTTTGAAATAGAATAAAATCAGTGATAAACATCACGCAATATGAAAATCTTTTGAAAAATCTCAGAAAAGGAAATTTGAAAAAAATATAGGGCAAATAATGCAAAACAATGAAAGACTAAGAGCCAAAGGCGCCTTTTAATACGCTTAAACTACAAAAGGAATTAAAATATTGGATAAATTTATTTAGTTTTTTGTTGAAGTGCAGGCAACAGCTAAATCCTACAAGAGTCAAGTAGTCTGGGCCTTTATTCAAACATCTCTAAGTCTTTCTGACCATCTAGCCGTCCGTCGGTCTGTCACAACCATCTACTGTCTGCAGTTTAACATTTTAATGAAGATCTTCTCGATAATAATAATATTTGTTGTTTATTTAAATATCATTGAGGAAAAATATCAGTTGAAAGATTATGATTAAGATGTGATTGATCCCCTTTTTTTGCTTGTTTATCCTTAAGAGACAACTACCTTTCTCTTACTCTATATCTTTCTCTGTTTGTCCTCTGTTACGATAACACACAGCAAGAAAGAGATAGATAGAATCTGTTACTGACTGTTATTTCAACATAATTTAATAGTTGTTCTACTTTTTCAAAGAGGTTGGTCTATATTTATTTTGATGTCTGATTTAATTAGTGCAAGGTAGTTTTTACAATCTTTTAAATCCCTCAAGAGTTCTCTTCATTTATTCCTAATACAATTTTATTTGTTTTGTTTTTCCTTTTCTTCGACTTAGTAAAACGTATGATTTTTCATCTTAGATAACATTTAAAAATGTAATTGATACTTTTTCCTGCTCTTCTTAAAGACCCTCTCCAAAGTTTGAAGATCTTGTTTGATGATAACGTTTGAAATGCGCACTGACATTACTTACGGCTGTCAGGAGGCCACTTTATATTTCAAGAATTGTTTGGCAAATTTTAGCAAAAGAAAAATAAAAAATTTTTTAAATTTTTGAAAAATTTCCTGTAAAAATAGGAAATTTTTGAAAAATTTCCTATAAAAATAGGAAATTTTTGAAAAATTTCCTATAAAAATAGGAAATTGTTGAAAAATTTCCTATAAAAATAGGAAATTGTTGAAAAATTTCCTATAAAAATAGGAAATTTTTGAAAAATTTCCTATAAAAATAGGAAATTTTTGAAAAATTTCCTATAAAAATAGGAAATTTTTGAAAAATTTCCTATAAAAATAGGAAATTTTTGAAAAATTTCCTATAAAAATAGGAAATTTTTGAAAAATTTCCTATAAAAATAGGAAATTTTTGAAAAATTTCCTATAAAAATAGGAAATTTTTGAAAAATTTCCTAAAAAAATAGGAAATTTTTGAAAAATTTCCTATAAAAATAGGAAATTTTTGAAAATTTTCCTATAAAAATAGGAAATTTTTGAAAATTTTCCTATAAAAATAGGAAATTTTTGAAAAATTTCCTATAAAAATAGGAAATTTTTGAAAAATTTCCTATAAAAATAGGAAATTTTTGAAAAATTTCCTATAAAAATAGGAAATTTTTGAAAAATTTCCTATAAAAATAGGAAATTTTTGAAAAATTTCCTATAAAAATAGGAAATTTTTGAAAAATTTCCTATAAAAATAGGAAATTTTTGAAAAATTTCCTATTTTTATAGGAAATTTTTGAAAAATTTCCTATAAAAATAGGAAATTTTTGAAAAATTTCCTATAAAAATAGGAAATTTTTGAAAAATTTCCTATAAAAATAGGAAATTTTTGAAAAATTTCCTATAAAAATAGGAAATTTTTGAAAAATTTCCTATAAAAATAGGAAATTTTTGAAATATTTCCTATAAAAATAGGAAATTTTTGAAAAATTTCCTATAAAAATAGGAAATTTTTGAAAAATTTCCTATAAAAATAGGAAATTTTTGAAAAATTTCCTATAAAAATAGGAAATTTTTGAAAAATTTCCTATAAAAATAGGAAATTTTTGAAAAATTTCCTATAAAAATAGGAAATTTTTGAAAAATTTCCTATAAAAATAGGAAATTTTTGAAAAATTTCCTATAAAAATAGGAAATTTTTGAAAAATTTCCTATAAAAATAGGAAATTTTTTAAAAATTTCCTATAAAAATAGGAAATTTTTGAAAAATAGGAAATTTTTGAAAAATTTCCTATAAAAATAGGAAATTTTTGAAAAATTTCCTATAAAAAAAGGAAATTTTTGAAAAATTTCCTATAAAAATAGGAAATTTTTGAAAAATTTCCTATAAAAATAGGAAATTTTTGAAAAATTTCCTATAAAAATAGGAAATTTTTGAAAAATTTCCTATAAAAATAGGAAATTTTTGAAAAATTTCCTATAAAAATAGGAAATTTTTGAAAAATTTCCTATAAAAATAGGAAATTTTTGAAAAATTTCCTATAAAAATAGGAAATTTTTGAAAAATTTCCTATAAAAATAGGAAATTTTTGAAAAATTTCCTATAAAAATAGGAAATTTTTGAAAAATTTCCTATAAAAATAGGAAATTTTTGAAAAATTTCCTATAAAAATAGGAAATTTTTGAAAAATTTCCTATAAAAATAGGAAATTTTTGAAAAATTTCCTATAAAAATAGGAAATTTTTGAAAAATTTCCTATAAAAATAGGAAATTGTTGAAAAATTTCCTATAAAAATAGGAAATTGTTGAAAAATTTCCTATAAAAATAGGAAATTTTTGAAAAATTTCCTATAAAAATAGGAAATTTTTGAAAAATTTCCTATAAAAATAGGAAATTTTTCCTATAAAAATAGGAAATTTTTGAAAAATTTCCTATAAAAATAGGAAATTTTTGAAAAATTTCCTATAAAAATAGGAAATTTTTGAAAAATTTCCTATAAAAATAGGAAATTTTTGAAAAATTTCCTATAAAAATAGGAAATTTTTGAAAAATTTCCTATAAAAATAGGAAATTTTTGAAAAATTTCCTATAAAAATAGGAAATTTTTGAAAAATTTCCTATAAAAATAGGAAATTTTTGAAAAATTTCCTATAAAAATAGGAAATTTTTGAAAAATTTCCTATAAAAATAGGAAATTTTTGAAAAATTTCCTATAAAAGTAGGAAATTTTTGAAAAATTTCCTATAAAAATAGGAAATTTTTGAAAAATTTCCTTTAAAAATAGGAAATTTTTGAAAAATTTCCTATAAAAATAGGAAATTTTTGAAAAATTTCCTATAAAAATAGGAAATTTTTGAAAAATTTCCTATAAAAATAGGAAATTTTTGAAAAATTTCCTATAAAAATAGGAAATTTTTGAAAAATTTCCTATAAAAATAGGAAATTTTTGAAAAATTTCCTATAAAAATAGGAAATTTTTGAAAAATTTCCTATAAAAATAGGAAATTTTTGAAAAATTTCCTATAAAAATAGGAAATTTTTGAAAAATTTCCTATAAAAATAGGAAATTTTTGAAAAATTTCCTATAAAAATAGGAAATTTTTGAAAAATTTCCTATAAAAATAGGAAATTTTTGAAAAATTTCCTATAAAAATAGGAAATTTTTGAAAAATTTCCTATAAAAATAGGAAATTTTTGAAAAATTTCCTATAAAAATAGGAAATTTTTGAAAAATTTCCTATAAAAATAGGAAATTTTTGAAAAATTTCCTATAAAAATAGGAAATTTTTGAAAAATTTCCTATAAAAATAGGAAATTTTTGAAAAATTTCCTATAAAAATAGGAAATTTTTGAAAAATTTCCTATAAAAATAGGAAATTTTTGAAAAATTTCCTATAAAAATAGGAAATTTTTGAAAAATTTCCTATAAAAATAGGAAATTTTTGAAAAATTTCCTATAAAAATAGGAAATTTTTGAAAAATTTCCTATAAAAATAGGAAATTTTTGAAAAATTTCCTATAAAAATAGGAAATTTTTGAAAAATTTCCTATAAAAATAGGAAATTTTTGAAAAATTTCCTATAAAAATAGGAAATTTTTGAAAAATTTCCTATAAAAATAGGAAATTTTTGAAAAATTTCCTATAAAAATAGGAAATTTTTGAAAAATTTCCTATAAAAATAGGAAATTTTTGAAAAATTTCCTATAAAAATAGGAAATTGAAATTTTTGAAAAATTTCGCTATAAAAATAGGAAATTTTTGAAAAATTTCCTATAAAAATAGGAAATTTTTGAAAAATTTCCTATAAAAATAGGAAATTTTTGAAAAATTTCCTATAAAAATAGGAAATTTTTGAAAAATTTCCTATAAAAATAGGAAATTTTTGAAAAATTTCCTATAAAAATAGGAAATTTTTGAAAAATTTCCTATAAAAATAGGAAATTTTTGAAAAATTTCCTATAAAAATAGGAAATTTTTGAAAAATTTCCTATAAAAATAGGAAATTTTTGAAAAATTTCCTATAAAAATAGGAAATTTTTGAAAAATTTCCTATAAAAATAGGAAATTTTTGAAAAATTTCCTATAAAAATAGGAAATTTTTGAAAAATTTCCTATAAAAATAGGAAATTTTTGAAAAATTTCCTATAAAAATAGGAAATTTTTGAAAAATTTCCTATAAAAATAGGAAATTTTTGAAAAATTTCCTATAAAAATAGGAAATTTTTGAAAAATTTCCTATAAAAATAGGAAATTTTTGAAAAATTTCCTATAAAAATAGGAAATTTTTGAAAAATTTCCTATAAAAATAGGAAATTTTTGAAAAATTTCCTATAAAAATAGGAAATTTTTGAAAAATTTCCTATAAAAATAGGAAATTTTTGAAAAATTTCCTATAAAAATAGGAAATTTTTGAAAAATTTCCTATAAAAATAGGAAATTTTTGAAAAATTTCCTATAAAAATAGGAAATTTTTGAAAAATTTCCTATAAAAATAGGAAATTTTTGAAAAATTTCCTATAAAAATAGGAAATTTTTGAAAAATTTCCTATAAAAATAGGAAATTTTTGAAAAATTTCCTATAAAAATAGGAAATTTTTGAAAAATTTCCTATAAAAATAGGAAATTTTTGAAAAATTTCCTATAAAAATAGGAAATTTTTGAAAAATTTCCTATAAAAATAGGAAATTTTTGAAAAATTTCCTATAAAAATAGGAAATTTTTGAAAAATTTCCTATAAAAATAGGAAATTTTTGAAAAATTTCCTATAAAAATAGGAAATTTTTGAAAAATTTCCTATAAAAATAGGAAATTTTTGAAAAATTTCCTATAAAAATAGGAAATTTTTGAAAAATTTCCTATAAAAATAGGAAATTTTTGAAAAATTTCCTATAAAAATAGGAAATTTTTGAAAAATTTCCTATAAAAATAGGAAATTTTTGAAAAATTTCCTATAAAAATAGGAAATTTTTGAAAAATTTCCTATAAAAATAGGAAATTTTTGAAAAATTTCCTATAAAAATAGGAAATTTTTGAAAAATTTCCTATAAAAATAGGAAATTTTTGAAAAATTTCCTATAAAAATAGGAAATTTTTGAAAAATTTCCTATAAAAATAGGAAATTTTTGAAAAATTTCCTATAAAAATAGGAAATTTTTGAAAAATTTCCTATAAAAATAGGAAATTTTTGAAAAATTTCCTATAAAAATAGGAAATTTTTGAAAAATTTCCTATAAAAATAGGAAATTTTTGAAAAATTTCCTATAAAAATAGGAAATTTTTGAAAAATTTCCTATAAAAATAGGAAATTTTTGAAAAATTTCCTATAAAAATAGGAAATTTTTGAAAAATTTCCTATAAAAATAGGAAATTTTTGAAAAATTTCCTATAAAAATAGGAAATTTTTGAAAAATTTCCTATAAAAATAGGAAATTTTTGAAAAATTTCCTATAAAAATAGGAAATTTTTGAAAAATTTCCTATAAAAATAGGAAATTTTTGAAAAATTTCCTATAAAAATAGGAAATTTTTGAAAAATTTCCTATAAAAATAGGAAATTTTTGAAAAATTTCCTATAAAAATAGGAAATTTTTGAAAAATTTCCTATAAAAATAGGAAATTTTTGAAAAATTTCCTATAAAAATAGGAAATTTTTGAAAAATTTCCTATAAAAATAGGAAATTTTTGAAAAATTTCCTATAAAAATAGGAAATTTTTGAAAAATTTCCTATAAAAATAGGAAATTTTTGAAAAATTTCCTATAAAAATAGGAAATTTTTGAAAAATTTCCTATAAAAATAGGAAATTTTTGAAAAATTTCCTATAAAAATAGGAAATTTTTGAAAAATTTCCTATAAAAATAGGAAATTTTTGAAAAATTTCCTATAAAAATAGGAAATTTTTGAAAAATTTCCTATAAAAATAGGAAATTTTTGAAAAATTTCCTATAAAAATAGGAAATTTTTGAAAAATTTCCTATAAAAATAGGAAATTTTTGAAAAATTTCCTATAAAAATAGGAAATTTTTGAAAAATTTCCTATAAAAATAGGAAATTTTTGAAAAATTTCCTATAAAAATAGGAAATTTTTGAAAAATTTCCTATAAAAATAGGAAATTTTTGAAAAATTTCCTATAAAAATAGGAAATTTTTGAAAAATTTCCTATAAAAATAGGAAATTTTTGAAAAATTTCCTATAAAAATAGGAAATTTTTGAAAAATTTCCTATAAAAATAGGAAATTTTTGAAAAATTTCCTATAAAAATAGGAAATTTTTGAAAAATTTCCTATAAAAATAGGAAATTTTTGAAAAATTTCCTATAAAAATAGGAAATTTTTGAAAAATTTCCTATAAAAATAGGAAATTTTTGAAAAATTTCCTATAAAAATAGGAAATTTTTGAAAAATTTCCTATAAAAATAGGAAATTTTTGAAAAATTTCCTATAAAAATAGGAAATTTTTGAAAAATTTCCTATAAAAATAGGAAATTTTTGAAAAATTTCCTATAAAAATAGGAAATTTTTGAAAAATTTCCTATAAAAATAGGAAATTTTTGAAAAATTTCCTATAAAAATAGGAAATTTTTGAAAAATTTCCTATAAAAATAGGAAATTTTTGAAAAATTTCCTATAAAAATAGGAAATTTTTGAAAAATTTCCTATAAAAATAGGAAATTTTTGAAAAATTTCCTATAAAAATAGGAAATTTTTCAAAAATTTCCTATAAAAATAGGAAATTTTTGAAAAATTTCCTATAAAAATAGGAAATTTTTGAAAAATTTCCTATAAAAATAGGAAATTTTTGAAAAATTTCCTATTTTTATAGGAAATTTTTGAAAAATTTCCTATTTTTATAGGAAATTTTTGAAAAATTTCCTATAAAAATAGGAAATTTTTGAAAAATTTCCTATAAAAATAGGAAATTTTTGAAAAATTTCCTATAAAAATAGGAAATTTTTGAAAAATTTCCTATAAAAATAGGAAATTTTTGAAAAATTACCTATAAAAATAGGAAATTTTTGAAAAATTTCCTATAAAAATAGGAAATTTTTGAAAAATTTCCTATAAAAATAGGAAATTTTTGAAAAATTTCCTATAAAAATAGGAAATTTTTGAAAAATTTCCTATAAAAATAGGAAATTTTTGAAAAATTTCCTATAAAAATAGGAAATTTTTGAAAAATTTCCTATAAAAATAGGAAATTTTTGAAAAATTTCCTATAAAAATAGGAATTTTTGAAAAATTTCCTATAAAAATAGGAAATTTTTGAAAAATTTTTGCTTCTTCTGTAAAAAAAAACTTAAAGTGTAGTTATGCCCTTTTGCATTTTAGGTGAACATATAAATCTTTATAGCTTAACATAGCTCATGTTTGACCTCTCGTCTACTGCTTAGTTCCCGAAAGAACTAAAAAGTGTGAAATCTTATTTTACGATATTATAGTTGCTTTTATGACCAGTGACGTATGTCATCATAATGTAAGCAATTTATTCTTTCAACTTAATTCCCTACTCATATTTCCTCTGGTTTTCTTTTGGATTATTTTTACATTTTATTTCCATCCTCCTCATCACCCTCTTCCTGTCACCCTTTTTTCCATTTGAAATTATAACAAGATTTGTCACAATTACTGACATCCACAGATGGCGGTTACCTCAACACTTTCACGTTCACATAAAGGTCTCTCATCATCCCGGAGGCAATTGCTGGCACATTAGCACAAATGACTAAAGAAATAAGAGTTAAAAAAGCGATTTGGCTTTTAACAAATTACCAGGTGAATATTACCTGTATAGTTATTTAATTGGATTTTGTAAAAAGCAATTTCAATGTGGAGGTGGCAGTTTTATTTTTCGCATAAAAATTAAATCATAGAATATAATTTGATAAATTGCCAGGCCATGTAATGCAGTTTGATGAAGTTTTTGTGAAGAATTTCAAATAAAATTCCTTTATTCTAATAGAATTGTGATAAACCTGAATATCTCAAAACTTAAAGTTACTAAAGCTTAAAAATACTATTAAGGTTTTCCTTTAAAAACGTGGAAGGAATTCTTTTTGCAAACAACCGAAAACAATATTAAAACACTTTTTGTAGTTTTACAAAGTTATATTTTATTAACTTTAGAGTTAATCACGTTAAACACACTTTCACAAAAACTGTAAACAAACTTCACAAAACTGATCTACAAATCTTCTTAGTCTCACTGTCTTCTTATACTCGTCTCAATTAAAACTGTTCCCACAATATTCGCTCATCGGCCTTTTAAAGTAGAGAGGAGAGTTTCTAGACTTAAACAAAAAGCTGCTGTCGTTGATTACACTAATAATATGGCTTACGAAAGTTCATGCATGTTCCAATACATTCATACATGGATGAGTCGTTCTCGAGTTAGGACGAAATAGGTCTCCGTACCTGACTAATTTAAGGGGAAAAATTTGCCACGCCCATAAAAAAATCCAGATCTGATGGAAAAAAACCCGACAACGGATCTGAGTTTAGTGCATCAAAATCCATGTGGTCCACATAGTTTTATTAAAAGGAGGGTTTGGCTGCAGAGCAGTGTTATTAATGCTAAGCTATACCCGGTTATGCAGCACTGAATGGTAGACTTGGTATACAATGGACACCCTTTAAACAACTCGAGGACTTGGAATACGCTGATGACTTATGTCTCCTAAGCCAAAGATCAGGTCACCTTTAAGAAAACACTAGCGCGATTACTGTTGAATCTCGGGCACCTGGGCTGGAAATTAATATTTCCAAGACAAAGATTATGCCTGGAGGCTATGGCGCAAACCTGTCGCCACACATCAATGTAAATAACGAGGTTATTGGATGTGTATGTACCTTTAATTATCTTGGTAGTTTGGTATCTACAAAAGGTGGCGCCGACGAGGATATTGAGTCGCGTATTAATAAGGCAAAATCTGCATTCTTCATTCTCCGAGCTATTTGGAAATCTCGGCAAATATCAACAACAACTAAGTTACGAATATATAACTCAAATGTCAAGTCCATCTTGTTTTACGGCTGCGAAACCTGGAAACGCACAAATGTCATCGATAAGCGCCTACAAACCTATGCAAACAAACCCAGCAAAACTTTGGTAATGGCAAGTACTCTGATAACTGGTTACCTTGTAACAACTACAACATACCATCCGAATAAATAATAAGTTATTACAGAAGTACTTATTTGTAATTAAGATGGTAATTTAAACTGAATGGCCCCGGTTCAAATCCCACCAAGGGCAACAATTTTTTTTAGTTTTTTTTTTAAAGAGTCTTTTTAAATGATTTTTGAATTTTAAGAACTTAAATATTATCTTCTGTAAAAAAATTTGTAAAACTCACGTTAATGAAAAAATACCATTATGAGTCAATTTTGATTATGTAGGGGATGTTGAATACCAAACACGATTCTAATTGGTCTTAACTTGGTAAGCCCAACTTATCTGGGTTATCCTTCATCTCAATTGTGGACACACACATCCTCATGGTATCACCCGGGGAGCTAGTTTAACACCCATTAATATTGTGAGTTAACATGTTCCGAGAGTTGTCCCATAAGATCGATAAAAATGGGTTAGGATTACGGGCTAGTAACCCTCTCTTGAAAAAAATACA